>OY365808.1:13876502-14014002 GCA_959347315.1 Bimastos eiseni | reverse complement strand
AAAACCGGAGATAAGAAACGCCTTGAAAGAGTGAGAAGCCGATGTAGAATAGGCCAGTAGGTCTAATTAGTCCATAACATTTAGTGATGGATGAAGGACATTCCAGGTAGATGGACCCACAACAGCAGACATCCAGTATTAGGCATAGGCAGTCCTAGTTCTGGGGGAAAAGATCAAGACAATCAATTAACAGAACGCAAGGAGCGAGATGAAGTTGTAGATAACGGCTTTCGCAAATATTGAAACTGAACTTCTTGTTATGTGATGTCGCCTTTCTTCCAACATCTTATGCTCAGAAGTGCACACGCCTCGACGGCGCAATTGCAGTTGTAGGCCTAGTCTACGACAGAGCAATTGTGCGCAAATTTAAGGACCTGCTAAGTTGCTCAAGGTCCCAAGACACAGTGACTAACGCCTAGGAAGAGGGTCGAAACCGCTCATTCACGCCGAGTGTTACGGGCCGACCGCCATAACCGATTAGCCACCGTGCCACACAATCAGCCTCTCAGCAATGGAATATCTCGGGGCACTACCTATAGCTCGACTTTGGAAACTAGAAAGAGGATCTTGCAGTCGATACGCGCAATGACAGGAAGCCAGTGCAGTTATAGGCTACTTCGAGCATATAATATGCAGATATGTGCGCAAAGCGGGAAGCCCCTGAAAAAGTTGACAGACACAATTGATCTAATTCGATGACTTTCTTTTTCAAGGTAGCTAGGGATGCTTCAGTACGTTGCTTCACGCCGATGGCGTGAAGCAACGTACTGAGCATCCCCAGAAAAATGTTCTGGTTGCTCCTCTGCATGTAGGCCTAATGTCTGTAAAATATTAGCTAATAGTCCAATTAGCCCATTACAGCAAAAATACACAATAATCCGGACACTTTCTAGGGGTTTCTGTTAATGCCCGACAGATGACACAAAGCCAAAATGAAGTAGGCCCCTAAATGAAATTCACATAACGGTATTAAAGGTCAATATTGGTCACGAGTAGCTTGCATCAGCGAATCGCATACTTGAACATTCTGTTTTTGCTAAATATTGAAGCAGATGCAAATTTTCCTTAATCAGGTGGAAATTCAATTTCGGACGAAATGAACGAAACTCTGAATCGAAATTTGACTCGACTTCAGATGGAAAACGACGAACTGAGGATGAAGTGGAAGGATTCAACCGACAGACACCAAGACCTCGAAAGAAACCTCGAAGAGCTGCGGCGACAGACGGAGGAGGAGTTCCAGAGGAAACTAGAAGCAGTCCAGCAACAGTTGTCTCAAGAAAGCATAAGGAGCTCTAGGGAGCTTACGAAGGAATTCGAGCAAAAGGTTAGCAGACTTCAACCACGGATTAACCCTTCTACATTAACACGAGAGGTGGAGAGATAAGAGCCGTAATAGCATGTACGTCAAATTAATTTATGTCGGTGTAGACGTCAACGTCTTGTGTTGCCCTAAGATGTGGTGCCTATTCCTATAGGCCTACGCCTCCCTCTTTGATCCTAACTGTGGGTCCTTCCATCAACCCTAGGCAATAAATGTAACGATTTAGAAGCTTCGTAATCCTTATGCTCTACTCGTTCTGAGGTGTTAATTAGAAACTGACTTCTGCTTAAAGGTTTCGGAGATCGAACAGCGGAGCACAAAGCTTAAGCAGAAGATGTCGAAAGACTTCCAACAGAAACTGAGTGAAACGGAGCGACAAAATCAGAGCCTGCGACAGCATATTGAGGAGCTACAGAAGCAGATTAAGTTCATCGAGGAGACGGGCCATCGTGATCGAGAACTGTGTGCCAAGCTCCACGGCGACAGCGAAGACGCGCTGTCCGAAAGACGGCAACTTAAACGAGGAATCTCTCTGACACATGACAACTGCCATGACAAAATGGGTGCCGTGCAGACAAAGGCAAGTTTTTTAATTTTTCTACAGGCCCTGTGGGTAACTCTCACGCTAACTAGTTTCGAACGAGCGCAACTGAACGGCGTTCTCCTTCCGCAAATGAGGACCTGACTGGCATCTGGTATTGTCCTTTGCTTTTAACTGATTCCACAATGCCACAGGTGAGGTTGACCGAGAAGACTGACAGGCTCGGGCGATCCTTCCCACTCCACACCGAAGCAGCAGCCTCCATCTGATATCCTATTTTTGACAGATACAACTGAATCTACTTGGTTGCCCATATCTGTTCTGATTAAAAGGAGTTCATCCAATATATCACGAAAAACAAGGTATGTTCTTATTCTATTACGAGAACAAAACGTCTTCATTATTGGGTTAGGAACAGTTAGGGCACTTGTTCAGTTGTTCTACTTAACATAATTTATGATATTTGTAGGCCGAGTCAATTGAGAAAGAGACGAATAATCTACATCTGCAGACTAAAAAGACCTGCGATGATTCCATTGATCCATCATCTGACATAAACATCCACCCTTGTCCGAATTCCTCATCGTCAGAGCTCAAGGGTGACCGTAGTTCAACAGCCTGTTCCCAGAGCAGTGCACTTGACATGGACACTTCCTACAGAAGCGACCACTCCTTTTCATCCACCGTTTCCAGCGGCAGTCCGTTTCGCAGGGCGGAGACACTGAGGCGCTCCAACACACTAGCAGGGAACAGAAGCGGCGAGGTCAGAAGCCGGATACAGGGGATTGTAACGCCACAGGTGAGGTTGACCGAGAAGACTCTGACGGGCTCGGGCAATCCTTCCCACTCCACACCAAAGCAGCAGCCTCCACCTGATATAATTCGCGATCGACTGGGAAATACATTCTCAAGAAACGACAAACACCGTCACACTCTGCCTGCAAAGATGTCCCTCGACAGACAACACTCCAAGAGCAGCTCATCCAAGTACTACAGCCCTGATCCCATCGGTGGACACAGAGGAGTGGCTCCACCCGGAAGCAGTCACTCAAGGCCTCCGCAAATGGCGCCATACGGCCAGCACTCACACTCAGCATCATCAGAGAAGCGACACAGCAGCAGCATCAGCAGCAGCTGTGACTATGACAACGCCAGTCTCAGATCTCATCTCAACAGCAGCCTCGCTTCAGAGGCCAGAGGATCCAACGAAAGCCGACAGAGACCACGCAGTGGAGACACCAAGGTCAGTATTGGTTTCAGTTTAAGGACACTATGCGATAACATAGATCATTAGCGTTGCCCTCCTACTTTATCCAGGCTTGGGAATAGCACTGTTAGAGTGCAAACAGTGGCAGAGTTTCACCAAGAACAGGATTAGCCCTCATTTAATATACTCAGGCAGGAAGCGAGGGACATAAATTATTATGTGGGAAGGTACAGTCAGGCACATGAGGCAAAGAAGACCGGCAGACAGACAGATGGATGGATGGATGTGTCTAAACAGAATCAAAGATAACATCTGTCAAATGTTTTCGTTTCTTAAATTAATCACTCCCACAACAAATTTAATTACAAATTAGCTGTATAATAAACAAAACAATTTTAATTACCAGCACCTGACCTATATTAATTTCTAGCCAACAGTGGATTCTCTCCTAAACCTCTCTATCAGTAACATGGTGTCAAAATATGCATTTGAATGAAGTAAATTTCTATTTGCACAATTTCTATTTGAAGTAAAGTAAATCTGATTTATTTACAGAATGGAGACACATCAGAAACTAAATGGCAAATCTCCTCTTATTACGAGAAGATTGTAACTCAGACTCTAGAATGTCTAGAACTTGGTAATGAAGAAAGTCGCTTCAGAGCACTTGTTGACCAGATAATGAAGCTTCAAGCTCAAAATCACCAACTGATCAACAAAAATGCTGATCTGCGGCAAACGGCGCAGACTACGAAGGCCTTGGACGAGAAATTCAGGAGTTTGGAAGAAAGAAACCTGGAACTTGAAAAGGAAAACAGGAAATTGAAACAAATCATCGACTCTTTTCTTGGTGGATCACAAAGTCTTTATGACAAACGCACATATCAGTTCAATTCCAGTGTTTAATAGATGAAACCGGCTGAGATGAATATAGAAACAGAAACTTTGGCTTCAAATCTGCATGACCATTGCATCCTAGATGATTGCTTCTATTTTTTAGCCTTCAGTTTTCGTATGAGTGCCTGTTTTAGCGCTTTCTACAATAACAAAACCATGTTCATCAGTAGTGCTGATAATCATAAAAGCATCATAATCATCAACGGATAGGTAATTAATTTATATAACACTTCAAAAGTGAGCTGCATTGGTTTCTCAATTGCTTTTAGTACACTCTTGACATTAAGAACTTCAAAATTCGCTTTGATTTGCCGATAGCTAAAAACGTGGACAAAATGTGCTTTCAGCAATCTTAAGCAAATTCTTGTTACTCTGTCACAAACAACCAATTACTAGTTACTACTAAGCTAAGATATGAGTATGAAATTTACGCTTTTCTCCTGGAATGAACGTTTTCCTTTTTTCTCCCGAATTTTATGCTTCACCATCGAGAACGCCTTTCTTTTTCGCTTGTCTTTATTCGATGTGCTTGCATGAGGATTCATGCGCGTTTCGCGTTGTCCGAATTTACCCCGTCCTTCTCGCCCCGCCTGCAGCAATATTTAAAAAATCTTATCACTGGAAACCTAAAAATTTGAAATGCATTGGAGTTCATCAATAGATCACTCACCATGCATTGTCCATACACCATCTGCTTACTTAGCTCAGCTGTCAGACTTACTGTAGTACAATATATGTACATGTATAATAGGTTAGTAAACGGTGCTGTGCGCATTAAGCATGATTTAGACTATTAAATGCATAAAATCTCATGTAAACTCTTTTAAAATAAATTGGCAGTACAAGTGTGGAAAGTAATAACTACTAATTATTGATGATGTTGATACCAATAATGAGGACTGCAAAAATTATGGTGATGATGACATTGTAAGGGCATTCAGGTACATCCTTTGACAGAGGGCAGCACCTGTATACATATTTGGTAATATTTCTCTAACCTAGTAGCTCTTGCCTACAACACACTAATTGAAATATGCCTCTCAAGTACAGCACAATAGAAACTGAAATAAAGTTGAACAATGACATTTATTGGAGCAGAAAATCCAGTCAAGAATCACGATTACTGACCATTACTGTGGCCAGTCGAGCCTCACGATCGTGGCGTCGTTTCTTGTATACTAATTCAATATCCTCAAGAGGAATGATTTCTTTCCTGGAAGTTAAAATTTCAGATGCATGCTTAATAAGTCATTTAATAATACTGTTACTCTATTATCTGACAACTAAAATCTAATGTTCATCGATATAATAAAAAAATTGTCTTTAAACTGTCTTAGGACAGCAAATCAACTAGCTTCTAAACAATTTAGTCTTCTGCTATAAACTACTCGGCGCTCACCACTACTCAGGGCTCACTATTGGTCCATGGCTATGCCAAGGCTGCATACAGAATCACCTTGAACCTTTAAAAATAATTATAGCAAATTTAGACGCTACAATATATTAGTGTAGCTCACAACAAGGGCTTCTCAATTGACTATAAAATTTTAATTGGAAATTAAATTTTTCTAATTTTTAGAAATTTCATCTACAGTAACAGTAGCAAAGTTAATGAAATGATGCCTTGGGTGCTCATTCACTAATATAGGTAACTGGTCAAATATCACAAAACCCTTAGTAGCAATCTTTTGAAAAAACTGCTGATATAGAATGTTTTAATTTTTTAAATTTTATTTTCTGAACAACCTCTTGGTAAAATTAACAACATTGACCAGATAATCAAGTTCCATGAAGTTATGTCTGTTTTAAAAAAACACAGGGAATAAAACAGAAATTAACACTGAACGAATAGTAGCCAGATGGGTAAACAATGCTGACCAAGTTTTCTTAATATTGGCTATCAAAATAGAGCCAGAGTGGTATAATGAAAAAAAATTGACAAACAGAAAACCTTATTAGCACTACTCACAGTGAGCCTCCTTCTTCCTTTGTCTGTGTGTAGGTTCTCTTCTTTGAACCCTTTCCATCCACTTCCTTCACAACTTGTCGTAACTTTATTTTATTGAAGTCTTCATTCGTCAATATTCGACTCTGTGTTACAGACTTTGCCTTCTCGATATTTTCAGCAATGGATGTGGGATTATCAGCTCCTGGCGCCTTCTCCTGTACAAAAAAACATGCAATGCTAATAACCTTCCTGAGAATAACAATAAAAAAGAATGTCATAAATATTTATGACACTCATTTTTATTGTTATTCTCAACACAACAGTTCAGAGTTGGTGTCAAATCAAAATCCAACCCTCAACGCTTGAAATGCACACTTTATGTGAAAATTACATTTATTTTCCATCCTATAAAGTTGCGTGCAATTTTAATAATGCACCAGAAGATGGTCATTGTGAAGTGAAATGCAATCCAAGACAAATATGGTTGATATCCAGAAGTTTAGAATTAAATACAGTTTTAGTTGCAGTCTGAAAGACAGCTTGCAGAAATGACATGTGCAGTTAGAACTTATAATACAATCAAAAACTATTCCCAAACACATGAACATATCCAACAGAAGAATTATTTTAAAATTATTACTCATCATCTGTCAGCTAACATTCACTGAAATTGCATAGCTTCTTATAATAATACACAGATAGTAATATATTTTGGCCAAATGCAGACAATCTCCTACTAAACCGCTTCATTCACTGCATATTAGAGCTGCTCTGAATTTATTATTCAACCTTGAGAATAGCTACAGCTCTGTTGCACTTTTAATCTTTTAACGACGAATTGCCTTGGCTTCCAATCACTTATAGTACAGGCTCATCACTAACGGTTGAACAACTTCCTGAAAATCATTTTTATTTGAAGTATTTGCAACGTATTTTGTTCACTTGTCAGAACGACATTATTGATAGGACTAAGAAATGGAAAAAACAGAAACTACTGAATGTAAACGAACCATTTCTTCATCTGACGAATGACGTACATCGACCCAAGAACCATCCCCATCATCATCATCTTCTTCTTCCTCTTCACTACAAGACTCCCACTCATCTAGATCAGTAAATCATTTCACAGGGCTCACTAACTTCACAGGGTAAAACATCCAGTACAACATTCTATATGCATGTGACAAAAGCTAGTATAATGCTAAAAATTATTTTTCAACATTTAAAATACAATACTTTAGCTAAAATACAAAATACACTTGTTATGATGTGCTTGGTAATAACACACGATCTGCAATAAAAGTTAATTTATTTACAGAAATGAGCTCATTATTTCAAGACCTGCTTGATGACATGACCCCAAGACAGAATGATAATAATGTTCAGAGGTACTTTATACTCCTCCATTAGATTATTAATACAGAAACAACTTTTAATCTAGATTAAAAAAAACAATTCAACCAATTTATGATCTTAATGAAATTAACTTCAGAATTCAAAGCCAACATCAATTGCAATGAGGTAAAACCTCAGCTTGTGCCTAGACTTGATCATTTATAGAAAGTACTTGCCTTCGTCTTTCTGCTCGGCAACTTCTTCAGTCTCACTAAGTACCTCAGCTCCAGGTATATAATCTTTGACATCTTTTTGTCCATACTCTAAAACACATGTCTCTCGCATGGCTTCTGTTGGCCTTCCCTGCAGACCAAAAGTAAACAATTTATTCTTTATTTTTCTCAATCACAATCCAATTAAAAACAAAACTTTCTAAGACAATTAATTGCAATAACCTCTTGATATGTTTAAAAACAAAAGTATGAAGAAAATCATACTCACAAATTATGAAAGTAATTTTTTCTATAACAACATAGAAACCCTTCAACACATGTACTGTAATGAAACATTTATATAGCTCATATGTCTATTAAACTGATCTCTTAAGTCCTCATCTGACACAACAGCTATCAAAATTCTGTGTTTCAACAAACTAAATCAGCAAGCAAACTGGATATGACCAAACTGTCTATTTTTATCACATATGAACTTCTTAAGAAGACTGTGACCATGACCAAATTACAAGGCCATGCCATATCAAGGAAATCTACAAATATTTTGCTCATGAAATACCATTTCTCATATTTCAGCGTGAATAATAAAAGCTCATCCGTTGCTTGATTTTGATGACACTGAAGTACACATATTTCTTGCAGTGAAATCACAACTGTTATTACAGACGTCTATGCAGAGGTTTCCTACCCGATTGCTTTTATGAAGCATCTTTGGATTCTTCTGCCTGTAGAGCGTGATCAAAGATCGAGCAGCCATCATAACACCTGAATGACAACAAAATGGATTAACTCTATAAAATATGCACACAACTCAACATCACCCAATAACTTGATGCTTCATCTATAAATCATAGAATGTAAAGTTCAGAAAAACAACTGTTTGCCATAAAAACTAATAATTATAAGAGCAATTATTAAGAATAGATATTAATAGGTATAATTGTTAGCAACACATCCAAACATACCTTTGTCTTTGCTTGCTTTATATTCGACAAGATCATCAAGGAGATCTTTTGACATCGCCAATGGACATCTTGCACAGATTTCTCGCACAGCATTCAAACTACACATAAAAGTAAATAAAACCTATAAAATTTATTCAAAATCTTCAAAAAGCAAAAAGATGACTATTATTTGTACTGTTAAAATATTTGCAGACAGATGATCAGTCGATAACATATTCTCTCCATCGTCCTACAGTACTTAAGATTTTAACAAGATTTTAAAAGATAATAACAGTAGCCACGTCCAGTTGTCCACTACAGGAATCAGTCAATGCTTGCAGCAACAACTAAGACAGCAATTAAAATATTATATCACTTGCGTTCAATTTCAGTTAAGCAATAATCCCAAACATCAGAGTTGGGTGATTTAAGAAATAGTCAATCCAATCGAAAGTCCACACAGAATGGCGTCTAATCCGCCATCTGGAATGGGAGAACAAAGCCTGACACACTTAAATAAAAAAAATTTTTTACTGGCCATAATATTATAAAAATTCAAAACCCCAATTTATGCCTAAAATCGCTCTCACCACCCCCACATAATTGGGAATTGGTAAATGCCATTGACTCACTTTATCAACAGTTACACATATCATCCCTGTTATGAATGTGTCATTAAATAAACTTATATCAGTCAGTCAGACTTTATCAACAGAACCAAAATTAATTTATATATCCATCTGCTGTCAAAGTGTAAAACTCAGGAAATCTAGTCGTATTTCATCAGTGACCAATCTGAAGCCTAAAACATGCTATTGTCTTCAGGCAGAAAAAAAAATCAAAATGAGGACCAACCCAACAGCAATAACCTCGTCCGCATTACGTTCTGTGATGAAATTTGAGGCGATCGTGCCAATAACAGCTTCCAACTCCTACATGAAAAAACAATTTTTCACATTTCTGCTACAAGACAACTCATTTATAATGTAGACGATGCAATTATTCTAATACACTTTAGTAAATTTTACACTTTGTAATGCTTTTACAATAATAAACTAAAGTAGAATTTTCACTCATCGGTGACACAGTAGATAGATGCTGAAAACAAAAGTCTGAAACTAAATAAGATCATATTAATTTTATAAAATCAACAAATACACCAGTTGACAGCATATTTCCAACATAATTTAATTGAATAATTCTGACCTCTGGAGGTACCAATTCATGACTTGCTTGAGCCACAAAAAGCAGCAATTTTGTAACCTCTAAAACACAGCAAGACAGAAAAAAAATGCAGACAGGTTTATCATCACTATTATTTGTTGCCACTTGCAAGAAAGCACAATTTTTACTAATTTTCTCACATTACAGTTAATAAAATGTTCAGATGAAAAACATTTATAATTTATGTAGCCCTCTAAAAAGAGAAGAGTCCACTAAAACAGTCTAAAGACTACCATCCTTAGAATGTGTCTCTTCTGAAACCGGCAGATTCAAAAAATGCTGCATAAACAAATCTTAACCCACTCAGAAAGATTTATTTGGATACAATTAGTGCTTTGTTAACCCTTTGCATGATGATATGTAATGGTTTCCAATACACTTTAGTACACACTCGTTGTTACAGGGTTGAAGAACCTCTTTACTTCAGGAAGAACCAATGTTAATCTTACCCTTTTGAATTTATTAAAGACTCACAATCGTAACAACACAAAAATTAATACTAACCACTCTGACTAGGCTTCAGAAATAGCTTCAGCTGATCATAGAATTTTAGCACGATGAGCTAAAAATTGTAAAACAACTGTTGAAGTCAATTAATTGTCCATCTTCAATGCAGTAAGTTTACATAACTAAGTCTATTCATTACTAAACCAATTGCATATCCACAATCTATTGTACACATATGCAAAATCAACTGTCAACATCAGTACAATATTGCAACTATCAATGCTTTGCGCTTTGCTTACCTACATGAGGGAGGCAATGATCATGCGATCACAATCACCAGGATATATTGCTGGAAATTTCTAGGGGTTGAAGTAACCTATCCGGAACTAGGCTTCAAGGCAACATTGCTCAATTGTTGAATTGTCATAAAGAAGGTACTAGAGGCGGATAAGCCTGTTATTAATAACTGGCTCCTACCCTGTTTAGCTGCAAACCCCCTACAAGCTGGGGTAACAGAAATCAAATGAGCCAATGTTGTTGCACATACTTCTTGCCAAATGCACTCATGCAACATATCCAAATATTAACTTTCTTATACCAACCAGATACATCGATTCAACAACATTCTCTGATTTTTATCGCTGTTCTAAGAAATTAATTTTAAACTGTCATAGGACAGGCAATCATCCAGTTCATTCATAAACATTTCATAGCAGTTTACAAATCTTATACTATTCTGTGACCCTTAGATGAAGCAAAAGAAGCCTAATGATAATAATAAGACAGCAACAGCAAAATTATTCAATAAAAACCATCACAAACCTCGTGGAGGCCAATAAGGCGAGAAAGAAAATTCAGAATCAAAAGTCTGACTTCGAATTTCTCATTTTTCGTTTTGCTCATCACTTTGTCTATGAGTTTCTCAGCCAACTCTGTAGAAGCACAGAGGTCAAAATACTGAACATTCAGTCTGTAAAGTAATTGATCTAGACATATACAGCTCATACTCCCTGAAGCCCCTGAACACATGTAAGAAATAATTCCTTCAACTCATGATCCCAGATTTCTTTTAAAAAGTTAAAGAACTTCAATAATTAAGAAATTTTGACTAATAAAACCATATTACTTTAATCAACAGGATTGCAAAATCACCGCTCAGAAATGTCATGTTTCCTAAGAGAATTGTTTGATCTCCATGATAGTTTAATTTGATTTGCATATTATATGTCCTCATTAAAAAACGTCATAATCAGAGACACACAGAGATTCTAACCTTGTGGATCATTGAGAAGATGAATGGCAGAGAAGTTTAGAGGATCAGCCTTGTGTTTCTTTTTATGCTTCTGAACAATTAAAACAAAACAATAATTAAACAGTTCATAAACTTTTTATAATAGAAACAAAATTCACTATTAACCCTTTAACGACCAGCACATAATAAAACGCAAGGCACAATCAATAATGCTGACCATTAAATGGTTCATTCATTAAACTCTGTTTTGTATGTATGATCTCAAATTTGAAAACAATTGCTTCAATAACAACAACCGAACTTTGTGAAGCACTCGGAAGGTGTCATATTAAATGTCCTTACACGTATAAATGATTTAATAAATAATCTACAGCATCAACAAAGAGAAGAATGAATGTAAATGACAATAGATTTCATTATTAGGTATCATTTATTATTTTTCTTTAAAGATTAAAAATGTTAAAAGCTTTATTTCACCAATAAAATTAAAACAGCCATAATTTACAAGAAATGTCTTCAACAATTACCTCGAGAGCAGCTTTGGCACGATCCAAGCGTTTCTGTCTTTTCTTACAATGTTTGCCAACTCGGTGTCCAACCACAAGCTCTTTCAGTGACTTCCTTGGAGCCTTCAGTAAAATTAAGTATGCAGTATAACCGGTGTGCTGGCAATGAACTAAGATAGATTTCTTCATGGAATATGAACAATCTAAGCAAATAAGCTGTGAAAGCAGCTGGCATGAATAGCTCAAAGTAGCCAATCATAAAATAAGTGTTAACCATTTAACAGCATTTTCAGAGTATGCTCCATGTCTAAGTTGAATGTCTTATACAGAAGAGACACAGCTGTTCAAAATCACAAAAATTGATCTAGATGAAAATATTCACCATTCCAGCCATATTAAATAACTACTTAAAAATTGTCTCTAGAAATGAAGTATTTATCGGTATCTTTTAGCAAAAACAAGTTTAATCCTGAAAGAAGCAATTACCTCATCATCATCACTATCGCTTTCATCCCCATCAGCTTTATCAACACCAAGGAAGAACTTCAGACCAGTCACAAGGACCTATCAAACACAAATCATAACTAATGGATCAGAAAGGACAATCAAATTACAACCGAGCAACCCTCAGAATAAGTTCAGCCCATATCATCAGCCAACATTGACAGATCAAAGTTTTATAATCTCAAAACAATGTTTAATGAGAGTGATGACCTCAGACTCACGCTTGCAAACATAGAACATTTCAACACAGCCACCAGAACTCTTCATGAAATTTAATAGCTAAGACGAGTGCGCTCATCATATTCATCCATTGATAACAGAGACACAACTCTTAGGCCAAGGAACTGTTTCGTGAATAACTTAAAAGCTATTTCTTATGACTCGCAAATATTACATTTCTAGTTTGTTTAGCTCAGCAATAAACAAATAATTAATTCAATGTACACAGACCAAATCAAATGAATCATAAACTGAACAGATTTATGCAAGTAACAAGTAAAATAATAACACAAAGTGCATAACATAACAAATATTACTTTGACATTTTTGGAAGAAAGTGACTTTGCAATCACGTTGACTGTTCTATCATCATTCCAGATCTTTCTGCGGTACAGTTCAATCATGACATCCTGGCAAGAAAAACAAAGGTCTGAACCAGTTGCAAGTTAAGTACCTAAAAACTCCAACCAAAATAAATCCAGTCAAGACACAGCATAGACTTGATAGGTACTAAAAATGAGCTACATAAATCATCACAAGCAACATTACATTATATGTGCATTTAAAAAGAGAGTCAATATTAGCTATTAAATCACATTTAGTTCTAGGAAGGCACAAATAAAATTGCAAAACTGAACACAAACTTCCACAAAAATTGACAAAATGGAACTTATCAATGGAATATTTAAAAAATATGTTAACTGGTAAAGGTAGATTTCAATTGAATCCAAAGTTTAAACTGAAAGTTGTAAAGTACATTAAATATGCACAAAATTAAATATGCAGAATAGTTAACAAGAAATGTGCTAGAACCAATTCCTCACAAGACATTTAGAAACAGAAAGTCCCTGTTCTAAATCAAGACTCAAGTGATCAGTTTAAAAGCCAATAACTTACAAGACACATTCTGTTAACAATATGGCTGTTGTGATCCATCCACTTGTACATATAATTCTGCAAAGCCTATAAACAGTCAAACAGACACAAAACCACATCATGTCATTAATTTTTAAAATAATCACAAAATTCAACTCAAACTCAACATATTGAAACCTAAACATAACAATAAAGTTTGATCAATGCCTCAGGCAGCTATACCAGAGACCATCAAAATTCAGGAAGCTCAAAGATTCAGAATTGTGACTGGAATGCTGGCAGGACTTGCAAAAACATCCCAATTTACAAAGCATAACAGGTTCTATTATAACTCAAATAGTCAATTGGATGATCCTTACTTAGCAAGAGGCTGCAGTTTTTCCAACTGTCCTCCCTAACCTCAGTTTCTATAAAGAAATAAATCATTATCTTAATCTGACAACTAACCTTGTTAAGCTGTACATTTTTCTGTCTTGTATTTACATTCTTAATATCCTGAACAATGTAGTTGTACATCATTTTTCGAAGGACTTTGTCTGGACAAGAGAACAGTTGAAAGAACGTATCTAACAAAACCATCGGAAGAAGGACTCCATTGTTGCGCAGTGATATCATAGCTTTACAGAACGTCTGCAAGAGAAAACTGCTTATTAATCAATGCGAATAAACATATTGTAAGCCTTGTAATGTATGGTAAATACTAAGCCAGAAGAGCAATGCACAAACAATTAATTACGATACAAACTTAAGTGAATCAAATGTCAGTTTTAATATGGCTACTTTGCTCATATCAGACAAAATAATGCGGCTCAAAAAAAAAATAACTTGCGACAGGGATGTTCTAATCAGCTAACAATTATTTAACAACTCTACCTGCATGGTTATCAATTTCAGTTCAAGCTATTATTAAATAAGACATTCTTTGCTATACTTTTCCATTTCAACATTTCAAGACAGTAACTATTATATTGATCATTTGAGGTGTCCCATACTTATTCTCATAGTAAGTGAATCATAATTTTCAATATAAAAAGCTTACCATTCTCATGTCTGCATCTAAGTCTGACCCATGTGTCCGCAGAATGTTTATCAGTTGCTCAGGAAATTGCTGAACCTCTGGAATAGTTGCTTTGTAACAGTGAATCACCTACAAAATTAAAACACTCTGCCATTTTACAAACAAAATTCTTCTACACAGAGTGAAAATGTGCATTATATTATTAATGCTAACTTTTACCCATGATGTTGATATTTTTACCATGGGATAAGATCCGATAGGAGCGGATTCATTATTCTGATCTCCAAGATAAAAGTCCAGTGTATTCATTGTATATTGTAAGTAATTATTACAATTGATTGCTTCTTGGCAGAAGCTGGGATCATAGCAAACCTCTTGGCAACATTTAAATGTTATATAATCCAAGGAACTAATTTATCACAATTAGATTTATAGAAACCATATGCCCATCACATTCAGCAGACAACTTTACTAAAAACAGAAATTATAATGATGATGGTCCATTCCTTATTTCATTCAAAAATTTTGTTATTTGAACAATTGATACTTTAAACGTAATGCATCCCTTATGAGATATTATCATTAATTCATTACAAAGATTTTTATAGTGACTGTTCAAGGCTACTAATCAGAAGCACTTCTGACCCAAGCATGGCCGAAAGTAGCAATTTTAGGGCGAGTCTTAAAATAGTATGAGTGGACCCTAGTGCAACACTAATGGGAGCGTGTTCCAGAGTGACGGGCCAACCACTGAGAAGGCACAATTTTGTTTAGTAATTGTGCAGGCAAATGGGACAATGAGTAGGCCTTGCTACATAGAGCCGAGAGAGCGGAGAACCAGCGCACTCAAAGTACAGTAGCAGAGATCGCAAAGATAGGTAGGGAACCTTGAAAATTTTGTGTAACCTAATATCTCATAATCATAAATTTCTAAAGCATAAATCAAAAGTTGAGTACAGAGCACAAGCTTATTCATGAGTGCTGGCATCCATGCTGCCATATGATATATTAGGGTCAAAAAGTAATAGATATTAGTATCACAGAATCATGAGGCAGCAAGGATGCACTACATGTAGACTGTAAAACAATCACAGAAATAAAAGGTCTGGGTCTTATCGGTCTTAATGGAACCCTGAACATTTAATGTGCCCTAACAGCTCATGATGCAGAATATTCAGTAATCAATCAATCAATCAATGCAATTTATATAGCGCCTCTTCAAGATAACTATTCAGAGGCGCTGCTGACCCAGGCCCGGTCAAAAAGGAAAGTCTTGAGAAGTTTATAGAAAGAGCCAGACAGGTCGCGCGGGAGAGAGCGCAGGTCAGATGGGAGGTTGTTCCACATACGAGGACCCACAATTGCAAAAGCTCTATTTTGCCTGGTTGCGGTATGAGCATGTGGAACAACAAAGTCGCCTCTAGAGGCCGAGCGAAGAGATCGGCGACCAGAAGAAGCTGAAGTTAAGGTGAACAGATCCCTAAGATAGACAGGCGCGTTGCCCACAACACAGTGCCAGACAATAGAGGACATTCTATATTGAATGCGCTGAATAACTGGAAGCCAGTGAAGGACGTCCTGCATGTACGTAGAGATGTGGCCAAATTTAGGAACACGACCAATCAAACGAGCAGCCCTTTGAACCGCCTCCAAGGGTTGCAATCGGACCTGAGGGAGCCCACAGAAGAGAGAGGAACAGTAATCTAATCGATTAACGATAAAGGCATGAACCAAAGTGGCAGCAGAAGATGAGGAGAGAGAGCGGGAAACAACCCGCAACTGGTGCAAGAAATAATAGCAGGAAGGAGTCAATGCAGAAATGTGCTTCACAAAAGACAGTTCTTGATCCAGAACTACCCCAGATCCCTGACACAGATGGAGAATACAAAGTTAGGGAATTCAGAAGACAGACAGCCCAAGTCGAGCTTGTTCAGCTGCTGGCGGGTACCATGCCAAATATATTGAGTTTTCTGCGGGTTAAGTCGCATTCGATTTGATGACATCCAGGCAGTTAGGGTATCTGTAGCTTGAGACATTCTTCGGACTGCAGAAGAAGCCTGGGATGATGAGCAATACACATACAATTGAACATCATCTGCATAAGAATGGCTTGCAAGAGAACAAGATGTGAGTAGAGACTCGATATCTGCAGTGAAAAGAATGCAGAGAAGAGGTCCAAGGACCGATCCTTGGGGGACACCAAAGGGGGCAGGGCGCCAAGGCGAACGAGATGAATGAAAGACAGCAGATGTAGAACGCTCGGAGAGATAAGACTTGATCCAGATAAGTGGAAGGTCTCTTATCCCAAAAGTTAAGGAGAGGCGACTCAAGAGGATATCATGATTTACTGAATCGAATGCAGCACGTACATCATATAAGGCCAGAAGGGTTACTTGGGACCTGTCCATGGCACTATATATGTTGGAGAGGAGACGAAGTAGGAGGGACTCAGTTGAGTGACCCTTACGAAACCCAGATTGACATGGAGGAAGTAGATTGTTCGTATCCAAATAGCTAAATAACTGACTGGCAACAAGTTTTTCAATTATCTTAGAGATAAAAGTAACATTAGCTATTGGCCTATAGCTAGACGGGACAGACGGGTCAAGCCCCGACTGCTTTATTATTGGCGTGATGATCGAGCGCTTCTGGGAAGACGGCAGGACTCCTTCACGAAGAGAGGCATTGCAGAATAGAGTGAGGAATGGCAGCAGGATATCAATCGACTCCTGGATCAGGAATGGAGGAAGTGGATCCAGCTCCGACGTCTTTGTTGGAGAGGAAAGGATCAAGCGCCAAAGATCGTTGATTGACCTCGGAAAGATCACAAAGATGACAGCTTGTAGAGGTAAAGGTAGGTTCCGGTGCGTGAGCTGTGTCCTGGCGGATGGAAGAGACCTTGGAATCGTAGTAGTCAGCAAAGGCTTCAGCAGTAAAAGGAGCTGTCAGCGTGCTGGCGAACGGCGGCCTTCCAAGGAGATCCTTAAAAGTGGCCCAGAGTCGCCTAGTGTCCCCAGCACTGGAAGAAATCTGCCTCTCCCAGTATTCACCCTCCTTCTTCCTGTAGCATCGATGCATGGAGAGGACAAAGACCACCCAGGCAGCCTGATCTTCAGGAGAGCGCGTGCACCGAAAGACGTCCTCGAGGCAACGTGCTTGACGACGGAGAGAATGACATTCTCCATCAAACCATGGAGAAAGAGGATGTAACCGAAGTTTGGCTGTACGGGCCGAAAGAAGGAGGTCGATGATGTCGGTCATCGATCGGTTGTAGATGTCGAAGAGATCATCAGTTGATTGATCTCTTAGACTGGAAGGGTCAGAGAAGGCTGGAACCGCAGCTAACGATGCTGCAAATGCCTGCCTGTCTAGGTGCTTCCAACCACGGATCTGCCTTAACGCATATATTGGCGCCTCGTGAAGAAATGGTAGATTTGCTATCACGATGCCATGGTCGGAGAGAACTGGTGGCCAGACATCTATCGTTGGGGTGCAGTCATCCCGAGTGATGACCACATCTAACCAGCCACCAGCCTGGTGCTTGGAGGCAGACACATACAACATGTCACTCCAAACTGTTCCAGTAAGATGCGGAAGTTGGTGGCTGAGGAGAAGGCGGGAACCTCAAGATGGAGGTTAAGGTCTCCAAGGACGGCTATCTTGGTATTATAAAGAGCGAACTGTTCCATAAGCATAGAGAATTGATCAAAGAATTTGGATGAAGGAGGTTCAGGGCCTTGTCAGTAGATGGCCAGGGCTGTGTAGGGACCATGTGAAGAAGTAACGGATACAGCTAGAGCCTCGAAGGTAGACGGTGAAGAATTCAGAGCAATCATTTTTACTCGAAGACTAGCTCGGTGGTGAATCACGATGCCACCGCCACGGCTGGGAGCATTGGAGGGGTCAGTCCGCGGTCGGTCAATGATACAATATTCAGGTGGGATTGAACGTAGGATCGAAACATCTGTGGCCGCCTGATGCCGCGACTCAGTAAGGGCTAAGAGATCCAGGTCATGTGACAGAATCGCGTCAGCCATCGCAACGTATTTATCCCGAATGGAGCGCACATTCCATGTGGCAAAGCGAAGACCCTGACGTGATGAGGATGAACGAGACAACGACGGAGTATGGGTATGCTCAGACGGAGTAGGGGTAGGTGCAGATGAAAGAGGAATAGGCGCCGACGGAGTGGGTTTACCGGAGGATGATCATGTGACGGTATTGAAGGCTGAATCATGCGGTCGGAGGCCCACTGTCGGCCGGTGTGTGGTCTCCATAGGCCAGCAGCGAAGAGCGTCTTACGTGCTGGGCGTGAAATGTGAAAGGCAGAGTTATATAGTTTCCAAGTACATCGCTTGAATATGTAATGAGCGTCTCCTTTGTTTCCATGATGAATTTAACGTTTCTCGTCAAACAAAAACGAGCGACGGGAAAAGCGTAAAAAAGCGTAGATCCAGTAGCGTGATATGTATTAAAATAAATTGCCAAAGCTCAGAGAAAATAAACACTTAAAAACCAAGATATTTGAGAAGAAGAAAGACCGAGCCTAGTCAGTGTTTTCACGCCGAAGCGCCACACTACACATCTACACAGTAAGCTAAACAACAACCTTCAACTAATAAGATGTTCTTTAATTTTAAAACATTTATCACAAGGCATTCACAAGATCAATGCCTAAATCAAGCACTGCCCTTGTCAGAATCATTGAGCACAGCTTTCAATACCTGTGAAATAAAAGAAACTGATGAAACGAGAGCTTCATTGTGGCTGGAAGAGCGCAACTGAAAGACGTTCAGCATCGACAGACATTCTTCGTATTTTGACAGAAACTAAAACAAGTAAAAGCCTTTGATTAAATAGATCTGTCATGATCTGGAAAATGAAACATCACTAGGCAATAATAATCATAATAATCGTAGAAATAATTTATGGTATAAAGTTACAAAAAATGTAAGAATTAATTGTTGTTCTTGGCATAGTGATGGTGTGACCGGCAGTTGGGTACTTTGCTCAAAATTTATCTCTTGTATCGGAGACAAAAATTGAAAGTGAATGCATGCTTTGTTCCAGGAAAACAGTGCCACGATTAAGCTTTCAGGTTTGAATGGAAAGCCTGATCAGTTTCAGCGAAACATGCAGGCAGATGATTTTAGTGGCTCTGGGTAAATGTGTGACTGTAAATAGTGGCGTCAGGAAAGGCAAAGAAACGGAGATTTGGTGGAATGCTGATGGGCAATATTGTTCCAGAGTTGGTAGTTTAAATGTGTATCAGATGTATATACATATTTTGAATATTTCTTTATCAGATTGTATAGACAGAGCTCAAAAGCAATTAGTCACATAATACATCTAAAAAAATAAGTCTGCATAATATACGCATACATTTATGTTCAGTTAGCATTTAGCAATGCTGCATGAGTATACAAAGTTTACAAACTAAAGTTAACCTCTTCCTTGTAAGAATCTGGATCACGTTTAAGAACATTCTGTAAAACAGGAAGGCTCATAGAAATCAGATGCGTTTTCTTTGTTTCCATTTTTTCTTAAAAAGTTATTAAATCCGACCAATATCGTCACGTTGCACAGTGCTACAACACCTATTATCACTCAAAAGATCACGTTGGTAGGAAGAAGCCACAACTTTTGGCGTATTGTAGCGCAATAGCTTCATAATAAATCGTAGACTCAACACTCCGATAAGTTACCATAAAACAAAACGAGAAGGTAATTGTAATCTCAGGGTCTGATTTGTTAAAGCAAAAGCAGAGGGGCCAGCTTGCACGATGGAATGGGAAAGTCTTAAGGCGCCTCCTGAACTTGTAAGGTGAGAATGCTAGTATTTCAGGCCCTGAAATTCACTAATTCCAGGCCCAGAGACTGTGGAAGACAGACCGATCGGATTCGGAGGCCAGCTATAGGCGAAGCTGTCTGACTAGGTCGTAGCAGAGCGCATGCTAGGAATAGCAAGAAGGCCACGAGTGGAGGCCCTTGCAGGTTAAGAGGACGCTAGAGTGCAAAATTTTTTATGTAGGCTAGGTCGGGGCCGCATAACGTCCTAAAAGTTGAAGTCGAGGCCCAACTCCTCTGACCCCAAGTGAAATCGGACACTGTGCAATCTCCAAACTTTAGATTCTTTTAATATTTTGGATAGATAAATAATTATAGTGTTTGTGGCCAATTGCACAAAGCTAAATGGGCCTATGGGTCAGTACGCAGCTGTCTGATCAATAAGCACACGCGTATTTGCGTTTGGAAATTACATTTCACGTGATTTAAAAAAAATAATACAATACTAGCGCAATATAATACTTCGATTAACATGGTGGCGCAAATACAAACAACCTGCTTGTTGCTATAGACAATAATATGAACACGCTCGCTTGGTTTGTGTGCATATTGCGTGCACGCTTGAACCAATATGCAATCATTGGTGTGCACACGCATCGGTTTTGATCGTCAACGGCAGGAAATGTAAACGCAGGTTAGTCTGTTACTAATAAACATGTGGTCTTTGAAAGGTGGAGAATGTGTAGGTCTAATGTCCAGCAGTACTCGGTGCAATGATTTATTGTCTCGAATCTATTCGAAATTCTAACGGTAACGTACCCGTGTAGGCTTACCGTCGCAAGCTTAATGAACAGGTAATTGCTTACTAATTATATTTATCTTTGGTCACAATCGCAATGGCAGTTGAATTATTTTCACTGGATCGAGGCTTCTATATGGAACTTGGCATCACTTATTTCTAGTATTTAGACCTGAATGATAATTTGCTAAAGGTAAAACTTATGGATTGATAATAACACATTTGCAAGGAACGTTTCTGCTTATATTTCAATGCCTTTACTGATTTCTAAATTGTTTACTTGCAACTTCTTGACTTATTTAAATGTAATTATAGTTACTGTAAAATGATTTTTTTCTATCGTGGAAATTTATTTAGTTTGTTTCTGTGCATGTATATCATTCAGTAAACATAGTTGATAATGTTAAAGTTAATTCTAAAAACTTAGCATACTAATAAATTGTTAAAAGTGCTTGACAATGATATTATGCTTTTAGAGTGGTGCTTTAAAGTTTGCAACTGGATTGCAGCTTTCCTGACAAACCCAAAATGTCGCTGCACATTGCAAACCGCATGTTTGTTGTCACAAGTAGTGGTGAAAGAGAAATTCAGCTCTGTATTGGAGACCTTACCACTTTGCCAAAAGAAGAGAAAGTTGATGTTATAATGGTTTCGGCATTCCCAAGTATATTTTCTGTTCTCATATACTTCAATTATAAACTGTATTTTAAAATGTACCATATAAATTACTGAGAGACAGACGTTTTTCAAACCACTTAGGTATTTGCTAATTAAATTTATAAGTTTGTCATATTAAATCATTTCTTGCTTACTTGTTATTCCATGAGATACCATGCTTCAGGAATTTTATTATGGTGTTAGAAGGTTAAACTTGGCCAACATATGACATATATGCTCATTTTATATGGCACAGCGATGTTTCCTTCAATATTATTTGATGTTGTCAATCAATGAATATGAACTAAATATAGTGCCCTATCAAGATATCTACACAGAGGCACTCCCAGTCTGACAACGGATATCTATTCAGAGGCGCTCCTGGTCTGACTACGGATATCTACTCAGAGGCGCTCCTGATCTGACAACGAATATCTACTCAGAGGCGCTCCTGGTCTGACTACGGATATCTACTCAGAGGCGCTCCTGGTCTGACTACGGATATCTACTCAGAGGCGCTCCTGGTCTGACTACGGATATCTACTCAGAGGCGCTCCTGGTCTGACTACAGATATCTACTCAGAGGCGCTCCTGGTCTGACTACGGATATCTACTCAGAGGCGCTCCTGGTCTGACAATGGATATCTACTCAGAGGCACTCCCAGTCTGACAACGAATATCTACTCAGAGGCACTCCCAGTCTGACAACGGATATCTACTCAGAGGCACTCCCAGTCTGACTACGGATATCTACTCAGAGGCGCTCCTGGTCTGTCTACAGCTGTAGTGGTAATGGTTTGAGGGATTTTTCAGCTTAAGTGCAAGGACAGTCAAAAGTAAAAAAAATTTGGACAGTTGGGTAGCATTCAGTTAAGGATCTCTGGATGTAGAATTGAAAGGCAAATGTGTAATAATGTGATATTGTGACACTCAAGTGTAGGTAGTTTGTGTTTGGTTCCTATAGATAACTACTCAGCAACATCTGCATCTGTATTGGGAGCTCTCAAACGTGAATTGCGTCTAGACGTGGAAGAACTGGCTTATAACCATCGTAAGGAAGACCTTAGGCAAAATTTTAATTGTTGGATTTCTAAGGAACTTCCTGAACATCTGCCATATAGGTGAGACAATCAACAATGACATATATATATATATATATGTATACCTAGTCATATAGTTTCCAGACTTGTGTGTAGTATCAAAATGATAACATTTATTTTATATTATTACTATTTTTAATTTATTACAGGCACAACATTATTTAGTTAAATCTCATTATAAGAATATTCTTAATTTTAATCTTCGCCATGCGTGACGATGATTGACGAGGCAATGGTACTTGCTGTATTGGCCGCTCTAGTAGCGACCCACTACTACTCGGTTAATAACCGGATCAGGCAAATACTACATTCAAATACTCGGATTCTGTACCTGGTGGAAATTGTCTACCCGGTCGGTCCCTAATCATAGACTTAATGCAGAGATGTAATTTTGAGCAACTTATAGGCTCATTGTGTCGATTGTGAGCAAATTGTTGTTTCTGTGATTTTCATGTTATATTTTGTGTAGTGAAAAGAATTATAAATGATATCTGTATTTTGATAACTGCAATAGTCTTGGGATGAAACAGACAGAGTTTGTGGGTCACTTTTTCATTAAATTGGTGGTACACTTGAAACTCTTTCAGGCAGTTGATCTGTTTTGAGAAATATCGTAATATCAGGACTGCTCAACACTTGGATCTTGCCATTAAGGATGTATTTCGAGCCATGATGCCAATTTTTAACAACGAGAATAAATCTGTGATAACGCCATTGCTTGCCACTGGAGCTCAGGTGAAAATTGTTGCTGTAATACCTTGGAATTTTTTCACCATTAGGCATATCATTATTTGTTCATCCTTATGCATCATTCATATACAGAGTTCTTAGTTCTATAAACTGCTTACATGGTATCTGCATTCTTTAGTAAGAACTGGATTAATTATTTTAATTATTGGATTAATTTTCTATTGACTATTATTTACTCTGTTGCACCACTCTGTTGTATCATGTTATCTACTCACCTTGCAACTTGTTTCTTTTTTGAAGCAATGCAAAGTTGTAATGTTCTTCTAATTGTTCATTTTCAACTCATTCCACCAGGCGTACTGACGAATGTTGTGTTATCTTGAACCCTCTCATCTCAATTGGGCCATACCGATACATCAGTTTCCTAAATGCTACTACATGTGATGTAAATATGCTCCATAGATACCTGGGCACTACAGTAATTCATTCATTCATTCTGAAAATTTATATAAGTTAGCACCCCTTCAAGAAACCTCTTCTGATTAATCAGATGCTGTTTTTTCACAACTCTGTGTAATTATAAACTTCATAACATTGTCAATGGGCTTTTTTGTTTTTTTCTGTTTTTTTCTGTTTTTTCATCTTTATGATCGTCACATCCTCACTGTAATGAACATGCAATTGATTCAATAACGATTACTTGTTTACTCTAGTCCAGAACTTCTAACTTACTGCGGTGTGTCAGTTTGTCAATAAACGAAGATAGATACAGATGCATACAGAATAATGTGCTTAAAGAGCAAGTTAATGAGGAAGTGAAATTTAGATATTTTCTAAGTTGTTTCAGTGCTGTTAAAAAATTAACTATAAATTTTCTATTTTTTCTGCTTTATCTTGCAATTGGCATTTTTTTCCTGATGACTCATAGTCTTAACAGTTTGAGTTCCCAATTGTTTCATAGTCAATTGTTTCATAGGTTGCTCAGAAACCGAAGATGCTGCGCGGAATGCTGAATGCTGCCATTGAATGGATGAAGTTTGGACTTCCACTTCAGCTGCTGAAGATAGTCATCTATAATGTGCCAGATGAATTGAGGCGTGAGCTGGGAGCCATATTTCAGGATATTAAATCCAGGGTGGAACTGGACAGGCACCCTCCGAAGGTAGACTAGCTTGATTGTATTATGTGGCAACTCTTAAATATTTCTTTATAATAATTATAATTATTACTTCTATGGTATAGTCGAGGCCAAGGAAAAGTGCACTGTGCATTGGTTATTGAAAGTGCAGTTGACATTCTATGTCAGTCAGTCATGTGATACTTAAAAAAGATATATTTATATTGAAAGTTCTGTGATTTAGTCACTCCAGGTTTGGTGCATTCATCATGTAATTGGGGCAGATCCTAGTACAGTATTTCAAAATATTTATTCCAAAATCGTTGCAGCAGCATGTCTGTGTTCTATATTGCTCTCCATCGAACTGTGCACAAATGTATTACATAGCATCCTGTCCTTGATCTCATAGTTCAAATGAATGTGTGTCACATTAACACAGGATCCTCCAAAGCGCCACGATGTCTTTCTGATCTATGCCAAAGAGGATGAAGAGATCGCTTCTGAAATGCGAAATTTTATTACGGCTGCCAAACGACGTTTCATGAAGTACCTTGGTACGGCAAATATAATCACTGCTTCAGATGTTGTTACCAAACAAAGCTCATCACAGCATGACATCATTACGGCTATGTTAGGCAGTGCAAGGTATGACAATCCATTTTCATGGTAAAGTCATAAGCCTGTCCTCAATTTAACAAAACTGTTTAACATGTTTAGAAATCAACATTTAATGTGAACACACTGAACAAGTTGGGCTTTAACATGTTAACATGATCAACTGAATTGTTCTTGAGTATAGTTTTCCAGTTCAAATGTCAACTTCTTGAATCAGCTTATGTAAGCTTCTACACTCTGCTTTTACCCTGCAGTGGAGTTTTTCACTCCATAGAGAAAGCCAAACTTTTCAAAAATGGCGCTTCTGGGTTGTGCTCCTGCATCATATGTTAGAATCGCTATTCAACAATGCAGTTGTTTGTATGATTTGACCTCTGAACATGGCCATAAACATTTCAAACATCCTGGATGTTGTGGTTGAAGTGATTCAAGTCCAATGTATAAATTGATCTCTTGTAGGCAGCTTCTTTATGACTTCATAAAATTCAGAATATTTGCATAATCAGCATGCAGATTTTGCCATAATTTCGAAATGTTTCATAAAACTTTAAAGACTACTTTTTTCTTTGTATAATTGTCAGCGTTGTGCCGATCCTGACAATGTCTTTCATGTCTGATCCCTCCTGTTTGGACCAGTACAATTTGGCCCTATGTGCCAATCGCCGGACAAAGCGCAATCTTATGGCTCCATTTTGCCTTGACTCTATTCCAGACATGCCAATCTACATGACATTAGTGCAGTGGTTTAACTGCAGGTGAGAAAACTTCTTTTGTTTCAATTTTCTTTAACATCTGTAGCTATTCCTTTGTTGTTTATTATGTATCAACAGTCTCTAATGTATATCTGCCAGTTTTTCAGCAGACATATTCTACACTTTAGTTGTAAACATTGTATGCTGAAGTCATGCTAATCACTAAGTTTTATTCAATAAACATACTCTTATGACGACGTTGATGCAGGCCACGAGATTCAGTGAAAATTCAGAATGCGTGCATCGTATTGGTGGAACAGATGAAGGAGTCATTTGAAACAACCAGAGTTGAATATGACGTTTTTGTGTCATATTGCCACAAGAACCTTGACAGAGCCAAAGTGGTCGTCAATAGTCTTAAACGAGAGCATCCAGCAGCACGAATATTTTTTGATCAGGATGAACTAAAAACAGGTTAGTTTAGAAATTAATTGTGTTTACATGTTATGCTTATACATTAGAACTAGCTTAAATGCACTGAACATGCACACATGATTCATGAATTGACCTCTATGTATGATCCAGTTCACTCATGCTGCTGTTGCAAGATTTATAATCATTGTAGGTTTTTATGTGTCTCACGAAAACTAACAGAACCTTTACAGGCTGTGTCTTATTTATTTTTTATGGTATGATTAATTTGTTGCTTAGTTACCAGAATTCTGTAACTTTTTCAGGTCAGTCATGGCAACAAGCACTCTACCATTCTTTGGACAGTGCAAAGTGTGTGATAGCTCTCATCTCAAATGACTATTTGGATTCACTTGTTTGCAATGAAGAACTTAATGTGGCTTCTGCTAAACATTTATCCACCGTAAGTTGATACTTTTGTTCATTATCTATATGTACATTATCAACTGTGGTCACACCAAGACAGCCTTGCAAAGGGGCAAATAAGTAACACCCTATAAATGAGATTGTGTGTTATAATGATGTCATTTTTCTAAAGCCAAGCTAACTTTGGAGTCTATGTGTTATATCAAAATTCATGTTATAGTGAGGATTGTGACAAGACTTGTATGGTTAATTTGACCTAATTTTCTTATTCAAGTTTTCGTCAAACGTCTTTATGCAGCGTGATATGCAAATACATCTGACTGATTTTACGAACTACAAAATTTCCGCAATTAAGTTTATTTCTTCTCAAAAATTGGCATCCATATGAATGAAGCTTATGATAATGATGTGTTAAAGCAAGACAATAATGAAGGCTACCTTGGTTACAAGTGACAAAATGATTTGGATGATATTCCATATTAACACTCTGATGAAGACAGTGTACTCAAAGTGACTGGGAAACGAATGCATTGATAAACTCAGTAATAAAATTTCTGTTGTTCTGTTGTTTATTTTAATAGGCCAAGTCTCAAGAACTTATACTAATTATGTTAGAACCAACAAAGAAAATTCTGTTATTTGACTATGTGAAGCCTGTTATGGCAGAACGAGGATTTGAAGACCTTGCGAAATATGTGTCTCGTTCTGTGACGATTTGGTTGAAAACTGGAAACAAAGACTCCTTGTTCTCACCAGTTGAGGTCAGAAACCTAGACTTAAAATCAATAAGAATTGTTTCTTGATGTTTTGATTGTTTCAGTGATAAAAATAATTCATCTGACTTTTATATTGGTTAAAATTTTTCATAAAATTACACATTGCATGACAGTCATGCAGTGAAATTCGACTCCTTTAATAACCTGTCATTCGTTCATACTATGACTTGTGATCATACTGCGCTCTTGTGAATCTGAATCAATAAATAAGAATATTACTAAGAATAAAAATTCGATAATTATGTATGACTATCTAGGCACTTACAGTAGTATACAATTGAATCAACATTGTCAACCTAGATTAAATATTGCTCTCTTCAGATGGCAGATTTTATTCAGGTTATTGTTACATATTATGAGTCTAAATGTTATTTTGAACAGTATCCAATGGATATCCAGGATCTGACAGAGAAGTGGCGTCGCCATGATCTCGAATCCAACTACTTCCTTAGCCAGAATGGAATATACATCAATGACGTCGCTTTTGACATCATGAGGCGACATTCGATAAAAAACGATGATCTTATCCTGTATAGTTCCAGACCTGAGAAAACAAGCACAGATATTTTCATCAGCTATTCTCTTCAAGACCGTAGGTATGCAAGTTTCATTGCATGGGCTCTTGCCAGGTCTCCAAGCAACTTTTCCATATGCAGCCTCTCAAGTTCGGAAGCAAATGATTCGGCGCAGGTGGATATGGCACGGTGTGTGGTTGTCCTGCTCTCTCTTCAGTACCATCGCAGTCCGAAGAAAGTTGAGGAGTTCAACTATATCCTCAGTCGTGTGAGAAAGCACCGTGTCATCTACGTCATCTTCGTCGATCTTCTTCCGACTCGCCCGTGGTACATGAGGGTTGTTCACTGTAACACGGCTCTCACTGATGATTTCTGGCCAGATGCTCTCGCATCGCTCACCAACTCTTCAAAAGATGGAATGATTTTCACTCCTGAAGTAAACTCGGCAAAATCCAAAGTAGAGAAAATGCACGGACCTCTGTTGAGTCGGGAGATTCTGGCATTACTTAAAGCAACATGTGATGTAGAAAACATCTGTCTTTCAGCCAGGTAATCATTTATATATTTTTCATTAACTGCGTTGTAGCAAAGAAGATAAAACGATTGTTTCTACGTAGCTTTTTAGTATGAAGTTGTGGAGTAGTTTAATGTGAATGGGCTTTTAAGCCATATTTCCACTTAGAGTACCAGTTTTCCTCTGAGTGCTGTAAGCAAAATTGTTGACTTGAATTTACTGTATACATTTAGCCAGCACACATCACTTAGAGATACGACTGGTGCCAATTAAGACTGATTTGTATTACCATAGTTCATTTCATTCATTCATTTTCCGAAATTTGATACCGCCTTTCTTCCAACATCTTTTTGCTCAGAAGTGCATACAAACGCCTCGACGGCACAATTGCAGTTGTACTGCAGAGCAATGGTGCGCGGACTTGCTCAAGGTCCCTACACAGTGACGCCCTGGACGAGGCTCGAACCCGCATGCTCAGCACACACTGAACGTTACGGGCTAACCGCTCTAACCGATCGGCCACTGTGCCACACCAGCTGTTGGGTTCTGAGTAGACTTCTTGATAAATATTAAAATGAATGAATGAAGGAATGCATATTTACATTTGTACTCATGAATAAAATAGACAGAATGGTGATGCTGATGGTTTCTGCTCTTAATTATTGCAGTTTATTCAGTGACTAGCCAACACATTGGTATTGTTTACATTATTGTTTTTTCAAGAAATGGAAGAAAGACCTCAGTACATGTGCAGAAGGGAATCTTCTTCAACATAGTGGATCTGAAAAAGTCAATGGAAGTTCAGAACACTAGGAAGAGAGAGTTTACAATTGTTGTAAGTGAAGACTCTGAACACAAAAAGGATGCTGATGACAGCCGGAAGAAATCCCACGTAGACCATCATACTCCAAATTCTGAGAGCAGTCAACATGAGCAGCTCTCTGCCAAGAATTCTGAAAAAATCCACAAGTCTCCTGACCATGGATATGATGGCAAAACAAAGGTTTATGTGCCAAACAATGATGATGACATAGCTATTGGATCCTTCAGATCAAGCGATGACGCTGATGATGCCAAGTCTCTGCGGTACCATGACAATCACTCTCCCAATGACATAGATAATGCATCCTTAAGATCTACAGATGATGCAGATGTTACCAAATCTACATCTCCACAGTACCATGGGAACCGTTCTCCCAATGACATAGCTAATGCATCATTTGGATCAAGAGATGATGCTGATGTTGCCAAACCTCCATCTCCACGCTACCATGAAAGCCATACTCCCAGACACAATGATCCTTATTCTCAGGCTTCTGTTGGACTGCCTCCAGATCGTTCCAACTACAATCTACAACATCAACCAGACGGCCAGTTTGGAGGAAGGAACCCGTCACCAACAGCCGCTAGTGGGTACCATCCTCAATACAGCAATCCACAATACCTCAGGGGTGATGAATACGGATATGATAATCATGCAGAGAATAACAACCGAGACCACCCTTCTGACTACCGGCAAAATGCTCGGAATACTACGTCAGACGGAGAGAACAAGAAAAAGGCCAAATCCTCAAGCACGTGCACTTTGCTGTAGGTAGTAAAAGAATAACTGTATTTCTGAATAATATCATTGACATTACGTGGAAAGTTCCAGAGAAAAATAAGACTTTTTCGGCATGAAATCCCAGACCTTTGCAAATAATTATAGGGTATGTGTTACTCTAAGTTTTCTGGTAAGAAGCGGAACAAAATGTGTGGTGAAAATGTTTTAATTTTAACTGGGTTTTACTGACAGGGTACTCTCCACATTTTCAGACTATTTTTCCAATGTTTTCAACTTGTCTGTTTACATTTGCCCCACTACTAATCACTTATAGAACTCTGTACGTGTGGATGGATTTTTTGCAGGATACAATGAGGTAATTCACACATAATTACATTGATTAGTGGGATATTTGTGGTGTATTACAGGATACTCAGCATGAATTTTATGCCAACTGTGTGACAGTTGTATAGCCAATTTCAAAGGCAATTTGTGGCCTTGAAAGATTTTATATTCTGTAGGCCACGGATAATAATAGATCTGTACTATTAAGGCTTTCATAGCTAGGAAACTGAAGATACTGTATTGTATTATTTTTAGTAAGCCTATAAATCTATGAGCATTTTGCAGCTGTTTGGCATATGCTCCACAACTGATGTTCAATTTAAAGTAATTCTGAATTTAGCCTACTAATAATGTATCTAGAAATGTTCCTACTAGCAGAGGCGCGTTTACAGAAAACGGGGCCGTAGGCTGTAGGCACTAACATTTTGGGGGCCCTTGAATTTATACACGGAGTCTAAGGGGCCGTCTATAAATGACGTCACGCACTCATTGGAGGGGTCAGACATAGTGACGATTTGTGACAAAGGGGAGGGAGTCTGAGATATGTGACGTCACGTCATCACATCAAATATCGAAATATGCAACTTAATTTATTTCAAAAATTTCACTTAATTAAACAGTGAGCCAGCTTCTGGTGGCAAAGAGGCTCAAAACACGCAGCCTCACTCTTACCAACACAGCTAATCGAGCCTGTTGATATTCACATTCACAAAGCAATTATCAATTCCCACACTGCACTTGTCATGTGAATGCTTAGCTGCAAAAATAGGAAATATAAATTATTATATCTAAAATATTTCAGGCGTGAGATATGTTATTTTGTATGAAAGTTTTCATTTATTTGGGAGTCCCTCACCGTCCCTGAGATGTTATTTTGCATGACATTTTTTCATTCAGTTAGGGTGGGGTCCCTGAGACGTTATTTTGTATTTGTGTTTTCATCACTTGGGGGCCCTCTGAGTTGTTAGTTTGCATGACATTTTTCCATTCATTTGGGGCCCCTCTGAGATGTCATGTTGCATGTTTTAATGTTTCCATTTATTTGGGGCCTCTGAGATGTTATTTTGTATTAAATGTTTTAATTCATTTGGCGGCCCCCAAGAAGTTATTCACATTAATTCACATTTTTTATTTAATTTTTTCATCATTTAATTGGGGCCCCCTGAGATTTGGGGGCCCTAGACGTGCGCCTATAGTAATACCACCACTGCCTACTAGGAATTTCTCTTTTATTCAAAAATTTTATTTATAACATAGTTTGCAGCATAACTCATGGCTAGATATTATAAATCTTGATCCTACTCTAATTCTGTGCATTTTAAAGAAAATTTTAGACCGTTGTTTGCACATTGTATTTTTTTGCATCAACCTGGTTTTGAGGTTTAGTCTTAGGTGCACTTAAAACATTTTTATCTAAAAATTGATCATTTGATATTGTTTTTCAGTTGCTATTTTACTTTTAACCTGGAATAATAGTAACTTTGAGTGACTCACAGCCAAGGACTGTACGTTATCTGTAAATAAAATACACTTGAAAATATAACAGTTTTCTTGTAAATCGTGCACTTTTAGACACTTAAAATCATGATTTTGCTTCTACACACTGGTCCTTTGATCTGTATGTATGACTTAAATGAACAACAGTAGGCCTAAATAATGTATAATCTGATATTTTAGGATTATGTGTGTGTATTGTTAGTGTTAGTAAAGTAATAGGCACTTGTTCACTGTTTGAGCAAGCATTGCTTAATATCACAAATTTAACTAAGAACCTTATCATAACTGAACTGTACATGTAACAGAACTGGCACAGTAATTGCCTTGAACTTATCAAACAGAATCTGCTTAACCTCAAAATTTGCACCCCGCAGAAAAGTTAACCATCCAAAAATTAAGATTGTGGTAATCATAATTAGTGTTATTAAATTGTGGTAACAATTACTGTCAATTAAGTGGACCTTGTTTAATTGAGTTAGTCTTTAATTAAATTAAGCAGTTTGATGTGATGATGTGACATCACATTTCTTAGGCCCTCTCCTCGTCAAATATGTGAGACTCACTCTACTGCCTCATAGGCGTGTGAGGTCAATTATGAACGGCCCCAAACTGAAAGTAGACTAAGATTTGGAAGCTAAACCGATGGCCCACAATATCAGTTGGTGGGACACTGATCCCACCCCTTAGGGTCACCATTGAATTCATGCACAGCTTTCTACAGTGGCTTTATATATTTTTCAATATGAGTTTGAACGGGTTAGGTCCTTCACCACCGCTGGCCTGTTTGAATAGATGCCACACCATTTAGTACCTCAGTGCAAGGATCGTACTAGCCTGAGGCTTAAGACTTCTGAAATAAGCCATGATAGGTAAGTGAACCACTGTCCGCATGTTCTCTAGGTTTTTAGTCTCTTTTAACCTTAAAATGGAGGGGTTTGGGAAAATAACAAAGGAGCCAGCTGGATGTCTGGTATCTTCAAAACAGAAAGTGGACGAAAATCTGGAGGGGCAATCGGTGGGGCACAGACTAAGTTCGAGGCGTTGAATCCCCGGCCTCTAGAGTTGCCGCTGCAATGTTTGTGGTAGTGCTAGTGTATACTATTAAGTTAGTAAAGGTTCGGGGTGTCGACCTCATATTTCACACAGGTTTACGCTGCCACCACTGACGGAGTACGACAGTGGCTGAATCGGGAATTGTCGAGCTATGCGACGTAACCATTTATAAGACTGTCAGTAATTCTGGAGATAAATGAGTGTACGATGTTAACTTTCCGGAAGTCAAGAGGTCACTCGAACTGGGCACTTGCTTACTAACTAGCGTTCAAGAAATATATTTGAACAGAAATGGCAACTCGTATAAATTATATCCGTTTGCATTCCTGCCCACAGATGTCGCTCCTTGTTTGATTTTACTTTTATTATAAAATAAAATGTTTGCGTATCATAAGGCGACTGATTACTTCGCTTGCACAGCTATTCATCGATTTTCTTTACAAATCTGATACAAATAATGCATTTGTTATGTAAACAAAATGTAATATTTCCTGTTAGCCCAATTATCGCCCAACACCATTCAAAACTGTCAATAAGGAGTTTCTTGTGCTGTGAATAAGTCCTTGACTTGGTTTGGGAACGGTGGCCATTGTATTTTCTTGTGCAGATGTACTTTCTAAATAATTACGTTGTTAAATTACGTTTTTATCTGCCTAACTTTTATCATTATTGCAAGGTAATGATTTCATTGCGTATTTGTATGCCTTTTTGACAAATTGTAAAGAAAACTAAGGAAATGAAGGTTTGATGAGACCACATGGCAAACTCCATATGGCCGCATTACTTACATTTATAAAATCTGAACACCTACGCTCGTAAAAAAATATTCTCTTGTTTTCCCGTTCAAAGGATGGTATTTAGTAATACTGTACCTTTTCCCAAAGCTGAATGCTAATGAATAAACGCGTAATGATGCAACACTTTTTCTGACTTAACTTTTAGAGGATGTCTGGATTATTTGCTATTTTAGCTTATTTGTAGTACTTAGGACTCCGACTCACGCATAATATAACTAAATATTAATTCACTCTAAAAACCTATAATTTCTTATAATTATGCGTTGTGAAAGTCGGTTAGGATCAGGTTAAGCATTAGGCGTTGTGAGGGTCGTTTAGGGTTAGGGTTGGTGTCGTTTTTAGATATATATGTTGGAGACCTAAGTACTTTAAGTAAGCCACTATTTTTTTTCATTGACTTAGTTATAAGTATTACTGTTGTTTGTGATCAGTGATCTGGGAAGTAAAGCAAAATGTCGCGATTCTTTGCTACAAATTCTGACTCGGATACAGAGTCGTCAGCAAGTGAGGAGGAAATACAGCAGAAGCCACCCGCTAGGTAAAGGATCTGAAGAGCTGTTATATAAATTTGCATCATATACATTTGCATTATGTACTCATATGTTTGGCTGTGGTAGAAAACATGTTCATGAGAGTCACATTGCTGTATAAAATATATCTTCTGTAGTGAGATTCAGTCTTGCTTAACTGTAGTGATACTAGTGTTATTCAGTGATGTATGGTCTCGAGACAGTGTCTCGGTCTCGAGACACGTGTCTCGGTCTCGAGACAGTGTCTCGGTCTCGAGACATTGTCTCGGTCTCGAGACAGTGTCTCGGTCTCGAGACAGTTTTTTAGTGTCTCGGAAGCCTGCTGTCTCGGTCTCGAGGTTAGTGTCTCGAATTTTTAGAAACTGTCTTGAAGTGAATGTCTTGTTCTGTCTCGAACAAGTGGTCTCGATAAGTTTCGCGTGAACTGTCTTAAAATCTTGCGCGGCAATATAAAAACTGTTTTCAGGAATTTGTGCTATATACATTATAAGTTTCAAATTGAAATTACAAATAAACATTATTCCCGAAAACTGATACATTAGCATTTTTTGGCATTTGATATAGGATCACTTGTCTTTTACTGTCTTGAACCTAGTGTCTCGGTCTTGGTACCTCACTGTCTCGGTCTCAGCACCCTATTGTCTCGGTCTCGTCTTGGTCTTGAAGTTTCATGTGTTGCATACAACACTGGTGTTATTAAATGCAGTTTCAGTTGTAAGTAATCCTAAAATAGGAATTTATTATAAGCTAGTTGCATTACTGTGTTAGGTTTAATGATATAGTGTTGCTATGACATGAAATGTAATAATATATATGTGAGACCAAATGACAAGTCATCTGATTAATTATACAGTCAGAAGTTAGTGAACTCGTTACTATGGTAATGGCAATGCCACCCAATAAGATCTGTTGGAATGAGTTCTTTGAAATCAGCTAGAAAGTTCACAAGAAACGCTCATCTATAGGAATTTTGGGATGGCTGGATCTTGAATTTTAATTAAAGCAGACTTGAAATAATGTTCCTAGATATGCTTCATAACTTGTTCATTTAATAACTATAATTTCAGCATCGATGTTTAGCTGGGTAATGATTTCAGCAAAATTAAATTTTTTTATGTGTACAATTTTTTTTTCAAAGGACTTTTATGCAAGTGAGTGATGATGATGAAGAAACAAAGAGAGTCGTTCGGAGTAACAAAGATAAAAGGTATCAACAAAGGCTTCAATTACACTATTATCATAATGTCCATGACACCAGTGATCATTTTAGGGATTATGTAATAAAATTAATGATCATGTTCCACTGGACAAGCCAAATTGAAATCTAACTGATGAGATAAATTCGAAGCCAGACTATAGTTGGTGTGTATATATTCGTTTAATGAGAAAAAAACTGGCAAACCGCAGTGTGTTACAAAAGGTGAATGTTCAAAGAACTTTTATGCAAGTGCAGCTGTAAAATATGAGTTTTAGCCACATACTGAAAGACAGAAATTCACAGAATATAATGACTGGGCATCAAATTCCAAGCTGTTGACCAGCCACAGGGAAAACCTAAGTGCACCAAAAGTGTTTGTGTGTGAAGCACTGTTATATTAAGAAGTCTGTGACTAGAGTTACTGTCCTTGATTAGGTGCAATATATCTGTTGGTATGAAGAATGGGTCAACTGGTTCAATTGTAATACTAGCATAGGTCTAGAGTGGGTGAGTGTCCTGACAGTATTTGATTACTAGACTTAACTAAATATTATATTGATTTAAAGAAGTAGGTTGTGAAGATCATCCAGCTATTAAATGTTAGACTATTCCGTGAGCTATTTTGTAAAGTCAACTTAGTTGATGAGGCATGTCAAACAAAGCTTGTGAAACAGGTATTTGATTAATGTAAACAGCTTGTAGTGGGAGCATTTTGAGTAGGTTATTTCAAAATTAGTGTAGGAATGAAAATATAGTTGATAGAGAATTAGTTGGCATTATTTTTGATATTGCTTAAATCTTGTACGTTAGCAGCCTTGTTTATATTCCTGTTACTGTTATTGCATAGGCCTTCGGTTTTAAATTAAATGACCATGTTAGATGCTGTGGAGGAAGCTGTCGTGTATGTGTATGTAGGACATGTGTAACTCACAAAAGTTCTGCACGTCATGTGACCGTCTAAGAGACATAAGCAGATGCAGTTTAAGGCATTTGTAAATTATTTTGTGTGCTCATATAGTTTTAAATTATTTCTGTTTGGATAGGTTTGAGGAAATTCAGAACATCATCAAGACAATGAGAAATCATAAGAAGATAAAAGATATGTCAAATGTTCTCAGTGGTGAGTAGTTCAGTCATTTGGCGCCTGGCAACCCACGCATTCATTCATAGGGTAACAGCAGGGTTGTGCATTTATGTACCTAACACGTAGCCAGTGAAATGCAATGATTAGAATACATTTCCTATATCCTCCATGCACTCATGGCTCTTTAACGCAGAGGTGTCTGTGGTGTGTAAAGAGGTACAGGTTCATTGGTCAGTGAAGCATTTAAAGTAATGAATTTTTAGTCTTGATTAGTGGATAGAAATTTGGAACTATCATTTTTCTGTGTTCAAAGATATTGTAGCTTCATGGCTAAGGTAAGTAAGTATATTTCCTGGCTAAGTGCATAGCTAACTTTTAATTAGTATAAGGTACATCTAATGATTCACTTGTGACCCGTTGAATGATTGATTTATTATCCAATGATGTAATGAATAGTCTGATAACCGCTTGAACTGCGTTGTACCAGATGTTTGAGACCTCTAATGAGAAGTAATAGTTGCCTCTTTCTGATGCTTTGTTTTGTCTTACCTTTAGGTTATTTAAAATTTATAAGGAATGTGTTAACTAAATGCTTTCTGGTATCAGCATTTTAGTTGTAGTATTAGGTGTTTTGAGGATGATCTTGGCGCTTCTGGTGTTAGTTTGTAAACGGCTGTCTAGCCATGCGTTCCACAACAGAAGAGAACATATGGTTCCCTATTGTACATTTTTGATAAAAGAATATACTTACTTACTTACTTACTTTACTTCCTTCAAACAGCAACTCTGCAGTGTTTTGACATTAGCTAATGCATCTGCTGGAAATTACCTTTCCTAAAACCTTGGTCTTGTGGTAGCAGCATTTTCAACTTAGCCTTGTCCAACATATTAAAATCATCTTAGCTTCTTGTTTCAGAGGTTGGCAGAAGTGTTGGGTAGATATGAGCTGGTTTTCTAATTAGTACCTTTATAGGTCTTCTGGCAAGTACAAGTGGTAACGGAGTAGGAGAGTGACAAGTGGGGTCAAGAGGATTTTTGCAAAGGGACATTTTTCAGACTAGGGACGGATTGGCTGATTGTTTAGTGCTGTGTCTTAGCTTATTCTGTTTCTTTAACATTAATTAAATCATAAATGTTAACATTTTCAAATGTAAGATGGTTGATTGATTACTTATATACTGATAATTCATTAAGACTTGTGCAAATTTGTGACACCTAAAATTCGGAAAATGGACAAATATTTGTTTCATGTTCAAGATTTTGAAGACCTTGGTCGTGCTATTGAGAAAGCGAAGAAGATTCTTGATAAGGAGGGAATTCCTCGATTTGTTCTCAAATGTCTTGTTGAACTGGAAGACTTTGTAACAGAGGTGAGGAAAATTTTATTGCACTTAAAGCTATGAAGTTTTGACTAGGTTTGGTGGTCAACAGCTTCAGTACTTGTTTATAGTTGTGATTCAAATCTTGTAACTTTTTTGTTTTTAGAAATAGCACCAGAAATTGTATTGCTGTCTTTTGAGAACAAGACACACTGTTACAATCTTTGGATTACTGGTTGAATGCTGATGCAGTGGTTAAGTTGTACTGTACCTAAAGCTCAATGGACAATGACACAGAATAACCATTTGACAAAAGGACTGTGACTTAATACTTTGTGCTATGGCAACATTTTTTTGTCTTTATAGACAAGCAAGATTGCAAATTCATGCACATATAACGTGTTCATGCTGTATAGTTAATTTGAGGGTGTTTGATATTGATTTGCTGTTGTACATACTGTAAGCAATGGATTAAGCTGGTTTACCTTATATGATGCAGAACTATGTCCATAAATAGAAAAATGTTAGACTTCTATCTTTTAAATACTGAAGCATGAGATCAAGATAAGTAAACTTTCAATATTTTGTTATTAGTTGCATATTTAGAGTGATACAGGATTGCAGGTATTTATTCGTCTTGAGTATTTAAGTGAATTTGTTGACTTTTTAGCATTGGGAAGACACTGATGCACGCAAGAACATGAGCAAGAACAATTCCAAGGGATTGGCTGCCTTGCGACAGAAAGTTAAAAAGTACAATAGGAATTTTGAGACTGATATTACCAGCTACAAGGAGGTCAGGATCTTTGAACTCTGTGTTAAACTTCTGTCTTCTAAGTTACACTTAAGTACAGAGGTCTTTGGATGAGCAGTGAATGAGTTGTTCTAGCAGTTTGTTTCTTATAATAAATTCAGTCTTTAAGTTAGAATTCCAGATGTATAGATTAGGGCATAACCGGAAATCGCCTCGGACATTCGCCACGGCCGAATATTGAACTATTCGGAAGTATTCGCCTCGGCAAATATTACACCTACAAATAGCTAAAAATAATTTTTTTTGATAAAATAATATTTTTTCATCAAATAAATTTAGCACTAACTGACTTACTTATAAGTTATTGATTAATTAAGCAAGAAGTTAACATTCCATTAAATTTTCTTTAAGATAAATATGTTAATTTATATATTTTAATTTCTTTTGGTTGCATTCCCCAGGTGACAACCAAATCAGTAACTTTCCCACTTCAATTGGCTCCACCCACATTCCGGTAAATATTAGACAGTAAAGACGTCTCTGATAACTTCATATTTCAAATTTTATGACAAGGTTTTACTTTTTTCACAAATAAAGTTATTAAATAATAAATATAGTATTAGCCTAGAGTACGACGATACGCTATAATTGCTATAGACTCTGCTTTGACCATAGATAGTTCTCCGTAGCTGTGCACGTGGCAGGTTAACTATGATTTGCCTATGGATGGTACTCGCTGGTAGTGGACGTGCTTCATGGAAGCAAAATACGCAATTGCCTACCAAAAGAAAGATAAAAGATAAATTTTTAATGAAATTATGGTACATCTTTCAATATGTTTTAAATGAACATCATGTGCGAAACAGGCATATTGCCGCTATTGCGTACCAAATTTTCAGGGCCAGCGCCCCCACGGCTCGCTGGCCAGATTTGCCACTACTATTCGGTTCTTACCCAGATCCGGCAAATAGTTCATCCAAATACTGTGATTCGGCACTCAGTGGAAATTGTCTACTCGGTTATGCCCTGGTATAGATAGACTTTACTAATTTTTGTATTAATTAAATTGTACCCTGTAGTTAAAGTGGTAGTGGTCGTTTCAGTTTAATGACACTGTGTTATAACATGAATCATTAGCGTCGCCCTCCTCCTTTATCCAGGCTTGGGTCTGGCACTGTCAGAATCCAACATTAAAATAAGAAAAATGTAGTTGTAGTATTGTGTATGTAAGTTTTGTAGACTGTTGAAGTATGGCATATACTGAATTGTGATGGTCTTTTGTATTAGCCTTTTGGAATATTTCTTCCTGTGAAGAAGTTGTGACTAAAAATTACTTTCTGGTCACTTTTGCTGAATATTTAGAGCCCGGATGTAGGAGATGAAGATGAAGGAGATGAAGAAAGAGACGATGAAGGTATTGTTGCCATACTTGGGTTGCTAAAAGTTGCCACAGTCGCATTGCTGTTGACTGCCACCATTAAAATAACATAATATAACTTTATTGTTCCCAAAATAAAACAGCTTGTCTTGTCTTGTCTTAACCATCCTCGATCCGAGGGTTGGTCGCTTCGTGGACAAGTCTACTCCATCTCTTCCTGTCTCTCATCTTCTTTAGTAAGTTGTCAAGTGGTCTACCGGTCCATTTTTCCACATTGTCTATCCATCGTGTCTATGATCTTCCTCGTTTTCTTGCTCCCGGTGTAGTGCCTTGCATGATTTCTTTTTCTAGACAGTTTCCCTCTTTTCTCATCACATGTCAAAAGTATGTTAATTTCCTCCTTTTTATCAGATTAAGTAGCTCTCGTTCCATGTCTGCTTTCTCCAATACCCACTCGTTTGTTTTTTTTTGAGTCCATGATACCCTTAGAATCTGTCTTATGCATTTTATCTCAAAAGCTTCACTTCTTTCTTCATCTCTTTTCTTGATGGTCCAACTTTCGCAGCCATATGTAACCACCGTCCATACCAATGCTTTCATTAGTCTCACTTTAGTGGTTAACTTTATGCTGCGACTCCTCCATATTTTCTTCATCCCTATCTGAACACTTTGTCCTTTTGCCATCCTTCCTCTTATCTCTCTGCTACACTCTGCATCTTCTGTAATCAATGAACCCAAGTATTGAAACATATCCACCTGCTCCAGTCTGCTCTCTTTCAAAACGATGTTGCATGTTTTACCATTTAAGGCCATGGTCTTGGTTTTATCCATGTTAATCATTAAACCTTTCTCACTTCCGATCTTATCCAGACGATTGATTATTTCTTGTAGTTCTTTTTCAGATTCTGCTAACAGTACAATATCATCCGCATATCTCAAGTTCGTTGTCTTCCTCCTATTTGTACCCCTCCTTCCCAGCACATGATCCTATTTCATATTAGTAACAAAGTTGGGCTACAAAAGGGGGGCCTAAAGGGACCAAGGTCCCCCTGGGCAGGGCCCCCCTATTTGCCAATACAATTAGATAAAGGTAGATAACATGCCAAATTTGGAATTGTTAACATCTCAATTGTAGTGTTAGCATAATTAGCATTTTAATGCTATACAATTTTTACTAAAATGAAGAAAAGAAAGGACATTATTATACGTTTAGAGTTAAAAGATGAGCATACAAAAGTTTTTTAAAGAGCAGGAGATGAGAAATGCCAAAGATGTCAGAAGGAAGATTGTTCCAAGCTGTGGGACCAGTTATCTTGATAGAGAATTTATGGGTGTTAGTGTGAGCATAGGTAGTTCTATAATTGGAGGCTGTCCTAGTACTGTGAGCAAATGGCCGATTCAGTATTAAAGTACCTGCCCACTAAACGTGTGAAGTAACAAGTCATGTTTATAGCAAAACACAAATTCACCAGTTTGCCATATTCTAATCTGATCTAATGTTAGGATGTGGTGGAGGAAGAAAAGATGAGCAGTAGGACATTTATAATCAGATTTTGTTATAAATCGAACAGCTTTTTTCTGTAAAATAACCAAACGTGTAAGTTGTGAGGCATAGTTCGACGCCCAAATCATATTACAATATCCTAGCAACATACAGCAGTATACAATATAGCAACATACGTTTTCTCAGGAAACCCAAACACTATAAGATATTGGTGTCATATACTGTGGACAAAGCTATGCTTTTCTCTGAGTTTACTCTAGTTTACAGAGATGTAGCAAATCTGAATTTTCTGGCTTATTTTGTGCCAATTTTATGCTGAAAGACTTTCCATCATGTATTTTTAAAGTTGATCTATAACAGGAATCTCTGGATCATTGTTATTTATGGGTTGTTTCTCATTTAATTTCGATTTAATACTGTTTAGCAGCAAAAACTGCAGCACTGTTACTTGGACAGCAATCCATATTGACAGACTTCATAGGGACAAGAATTTGTAGTCACAGATATATGTGTCACCCATAATTTTATGCACTTATATAAGCGCAAAGGAATTGTTAGAAATAGTTAATCACCGAATTGCATGAGTGACGAAACCTATTGTATGACAATGGTCTTGTAAGAGAAATGAACTGCAAAAGCTGGGGTTTAAATAAGATGAAAAATCTTATTTAAAAAATGTACAAATTATTTGCAGAGGATTCTGGTGAGGAAGATGATGATTTGGATGCAAATGACTTCAAGAAATCTGTGATACCTGCCTCTAAAGATGAAGTATGTTCCTTATTGAAAACTATATAAACAAAGCTTCACTTTAAAATTGGTTAATTTTATTTAATATGTTCTGGATTAAGAGAAGGTATACACAGATGGTAGGTTTTTCACTGTTGTATTGATAGAGACAGTGTTTTGTTTAACTTGGCATAAAAGAAAATGCTGCAGGTTTTTATTATAAGTTTGTCCTTGAGGTTTGCATCGACTTTTCCAGAAGGTTGTTAATTATTTCATCTATGCTTCTGTTTTCAGTGAAGAGATTTACCATGTTTGGAATTAAGTCTGAATAATGAGTAACACAAGTAAAGAAAAGATTTTGTCAGATGCTGTTGTTGCCTGTAACTGCTTGACTGTCGATTCTTCCCGTCATATTCTCATATCCTTATTCGTTTACTCTGCAGTGTTTTGCTAACTGATGTCAAAAAAGTCTAGTTCTTCAGGACAGATAAACTAACACATTGAGCACATCTGCCTTGTTTTGGCTCTTTGAGTGGTGCTAGTTGAATGTTCAGTTGCAATTACAGTATAGCAAGTAATTTAAAGTTGTGGCTGTGGATAGATTTTATTAGTCTGAGCACTTCATTTTTTGTAGGAATCGGACTCTAATACCGATTGGGGAAGTTCTAGTTCCTCGGAGTCTGAGAGTTCCGACGATGACAGTCGACCACTAGGAGCATTGACTGCAGAGTACTTTTTGAAGAAGAAGTAAGTCGTGAAAAGCGATTATGTGCTTTAGAACTTTAACGACCAGCGCATATTAATATGTATGGAAACATCTGGCTGGTCGTTAAATTGTTAATACATGGTTTTAAGATGTCATGTTGTAGTCTCTATTCACAACAGTCTGCATTGTTTCTTTATCAAATATAACACAATATGTATTTGTCTTGTCAGCGAGTCTTAAGGAATTTCATCCAGGGTGTGAAGTAGCTGATTTGCACTATCAAAGAACATCTTTTAAGAAAATTGAGTATTATGTTTAACCCTTTAACGGCGCGTGTATTGGAAAACCTAGGAGGCTCGTCATTTAAAGATTAAGCATGATGTGGTTGTTGCCATTATGACCAAACTCTAGGGCCAGATAGATTAACACACTGCTTCATGTAGTTTCAGGTTAGTTACACTTGTGTTGCTTCTTTACAGTTAAAGTAGTTCAGATTCTGGTTAGAACTTTGTGTGACATTCTGCAGCATATTAGTTAAGAGATTATCATAAATATATATATATATATATAAAATTTATTTCTGCTCTTATATGCTTGTATGCATAATTTGTTAAATTCTCAACTTTATGATTTCTTCATTGACTATTAGAGAGAAGCCTGAAGGTGATGATGAGAAGAAGAAGAAGAAAGAGAAAGATGAGCAGAAAAAGAGGAAGGTGAAAATAGCCCTGAAGCCAGAAGATGATTCCGATGAAGACAGAGCCGATGGTGAATGGGAAGTCGTCAAAAATGGAGTTGCTGTACCAGCGGTAAATAGTTCTTTAAATTTTCTGCTTTGTAAGTGTGATGGTTGATTTTTCTTTCAGCTTTGTGGATAGTTGATTAGTTATTTTATCAATAAAACCTGATGATTATAAATTTAAAACATTTGACATGTTAAAAATTCAATTTTGAATTTCTACTGTGAATAATGTCAGGTTATAGGGATGTTTTGTTCATCTAGTATCTGCAAAAATCTTTCACATTTTTTAAATCTTCAGCTGTTATGTTGATTACTCTGATGCGTGGAATATAGTTTCTGAATTGTTTCAGCTGGAAAAGCCAGAGATATTCAGCAAGGACACAGAAATAAATCATGAAGTGGTGGTTAAGAAGCTGAACGAGTTGATGGCAAATCGTGGTAAGAAGGGAACCGACCGTAGCATCCAGATCGAGCTGTTGATTGACCTGCGAAATATCTGTAAAGTTCATAACCTTGGAGATGCAATTGAATGCAAGATACTCTTCAGCATCATTGCTTCATTCTATGACTACAATCCAAACATTGCTGCTAGCATGAAAGTAGATGTTTGGGAGAGGTATGTGCGATCATAAACTCTGAAAATGCATAATTATCTCATTTGTGTGATTCATTAATTCATTGCGAAAATTTATATAGCGCCCCTTCAAGGTCACTACTCAGGAGTGTTTCCGACTCAACCCCAGCTGAAAAGAAACAAACGTCTTGAGTCGGCGTTTACACGCCGGAGCGCCACATCATATGATGTGTAACTGCTTTGTTTTTAATCTCTGATCAGCGTGTTATTAAAAACAGCAGTTCTATTGTGTGTTTTAATGTTGTCTTTGGTTAGTGCTTGTTTAGGCAATCAGTGATTGACTCTGTTTGGAAAATCTAATACTGAACTTGGGTTTCGCCTCTGAAAATTACTGATGAAACATATGAGACTTTGTATGCTTTTATATCAGGTGCCTGAAGCACATCAAAGAACTGCTGGCCTTACTTGAGAAAAACACTGATGCCATTGTGATTGGAGAGTACATTCTGGAAGAGTCTGAAAAGTTTGATGCCGTAAGTTGTATAAATGATCACAGATCCTTGCTGTTATTATTATTATTGCTGTAGTTTTATATAGCAGTATACTCAGCAGTGTCCAATCTACCTGAAAGCGCTCCCGATCTGCCTGTTTTCGGATGATATTTATAGCTCTGTGATGATGATTCTTGAGAAATGAAAAGTTTGCAGAGCAGCATATATCCATAATCCAGTCAATTCCATCAAGGGATGAAATGAAGCACCAGTCTGCCTCGATAGTTATAATACTTAAATAGGAAAGTCAGTGTGAATTCTACAGTTTTTGGCCCTCAACTGCAACGGAAAACATTGTTTGGTGCTGCATGCCGTAGAGCGAAAGTTGTTAGCGAGGCAAGGATCATTATTGTGAAGTGCAGCATTTTTAGTGAAGTATAGCATTTTCAGTGAAATTTAGCATTTTTTGTGAAGTGTAGCATTTTCAGTTAAATTTAGCATTTTTTGTGAAGTGTAGCATTTTCAGTTAAATTTAGCATTTTTGGTGAAGTATAACATTTTCAGTGAAGTGTAGCATTTGTAGTGAAGTATAGCATTTTTAGTGAAGTGTAGCATTTTCAGTGAAATTTAGCATTTTTTGTGAAGTGTAGCATTTCCAGTTAAATGTAGCATTTTTTGTGAAGTGTAGCATTTTCAGTTAAGTAGGGCATAGACAATGAAGGAAGGATACCCAATTGATGAGATGGAAAATAATATAATTTTAGGACCAATGACTTGAACAACACTTAATATGGATAAAGGATAAACAAAATGTATGCTTAAGTCGTTTTTCAATTAGAATCCTCCATTCCGTATTCGTGGATGTGTGCTGACTGTTGTGGAGCGCATGGATGAGGAGTTTACAAAGATGTTGCAGGCATGTGATGCCCACAGCACCGAGTATATTGAGAGGTTCGTCATGCATAGATACTAAAATTGTGCAGGAATTATGTTGTTCATATAGGTTTCTAATATTATATATTGTAATTGTAATCAAACATTTATAAAAGCGTGACTCTAAGATTCAGATGTCATTGTGATAGCCAGTGCTTATGTATGAGTGTTAGTATAAGAAAAAATTCAATGAATTTAATTGAGTTTCTGGCTGAATTTATATTAGATTTATTCCTTTATTTTCCTTTTTATAACAGCCATTTTGTCCCAGCATGTTAAAATTATATCATTACCATCAGATTTGCTAACTAATGTAGGAATAGCATGATTGTAAGTAAGTACACTTGCCATCATATGGACGTTACATAAATTTTCGATCACAAATACTGTCCGCTGCCATTGGAAACATATCATTTAGAAGTGACAGCACTATTGAGATGTAGTTTTAGAGTGCTGCATGAAGTGTGATACTTCTCTGGTATGTGGCATGATTATTAATTTTAATGCCAGGTATTTCTGTGGTTTAACTTATCTCTTAATTTGAGTTGGATTTTGTATGTAGCTAAGCATTTCAACGATTGTTTGCTATAGTACTGGCAGTGTTCTAGTAGAGCTAAGACTGATTTCTTTAGGTTGAAGGATGAGGCGTTGGTCTGTCAGATAATCGAAGAGGTTGAGGATTACCTGCGCACTCGTGCATCTGACGAAGAACTGTGCAGGATCTATCTTAAAAGAATTCAGCATCTTTATTACAAGGTAAGAATTTTAAGATCTGTATTACTTGGCATTTGGATGGGTGCAGTAAAATTTATAGGTGTCGTATTAATTAACTTCATTTATGATGATTAACAACAAGAAAATTGTCGTGCATAAAGCTCCATTTATCACATTTTCCCCATCTAAAGACTTTCAATGTTGTTTGTTAACTGCGTTCAGGATTCGTAATCATTTCTCGATTATTAATATAGTTTTTTAAATACATGGAATGCCTATACTTCAAATCTTGTTTCTTTTTCCAGTTCGACTTCAAATCTCGTGAACCTGCGGCAGTAGAGGCTACAGCAGTGGTAAGAGTTTATTTGTTGCTTAGTTCTGCTTCATTTTAGGGATGACCAAGATGACTACTATTTAAAAGAAAATATAACTGAAGGGCATAAGCAAGTGACACAAAATATTGAAGCAATCTTGGATTCAACTTCAATGCTTCCACTCTCTAGGGAAAAAACTGTAGTCAGAAGTTCTGAAATTTAGAAGATTACTTGACAGTTTATGTGTGCTTTTTGGTAATAAATTATACCTTGTTTTTATTCACTATTCTTTTAACTTTGTTTACTTATTTACTGAATATTTGGTTTGTGAGTTAAGACATCCATGCTTGAGAGAGAAAATTTACTGTGTATTTTATGGGGTTTTCATATTTAAGTCAGATGATTATTTTTTTGTGTTTACTTGAGTCTCAGATTAAGGTTCAATGGATTTGTTAGCTCTAGTAGCTATTGGTGAAGCTTTGCAATGATCAGGATTGATAATTTAAAAGTGCATACATGTGATGATGGATTTTGCAGTCCTTTCTGTACAATCATTCATTTGTATGCATTGATGTTCTTAAACTGTTTCATGTGTTAAAAGGATCCTCAGAAGACGAGTTCTGCGATTATGGATCGTCTGTGCAAATTCATCTACACTCGAGACACTACGAATCGCATCAGGACTCAGGCAATTCTGTCACACATTTACCACCATGCGTTGCACGATCGCTACTTTGAGGCTCGTGATCTGATGCTGATGTCTCACCTTCAGGACAACATCCAGTACTCGGATATACCGACACAGGTCAGGCATCTGCAGACTGAAATAGGAGCTGTAGTAGATAAGTCATGTTTTACCATCGATTTGTTTTTACCTGTCCTTTATGTGTATACAATATTAAGTAGTTGTAGAAATATTGGTTCGTTATTCATTAACCCTTTAACGACCAGCTTTGTTGATTATGCCTTATGTTTTACTGTGTGCTGGTCATTGAAGGGTTAAGCTAAGCTCATGCAATTAAATCGTGTTTGTTTTGTAATGTCGGAGCCTATATTCATTTTAGTGATTTCCAGTCTCTCTTTCAGTTTGAGTGTTATTGTGCCAGCAATGCTTATTAGAATCATTATTAGGCAAATTTTAGAAGAGGGCCTTGTAAAAAATTTTTCATCTCGCATATATTATTACGAGAGTATACATTTGTCAGGTAGTGTTTTCGTGTAAACAGGTTATTCCAAATGGAACCAACTGTGCTGCTGCTGGAACTCTCAGTTTCAACAGGCATGTTAAGAAAAGGGGACTTGCGTTAATTTGTTTAGCATACAATCATGACCACAAAAAGACTATCTTGCATGGTTTATATGTGAGAGATTGGAACCAATAGTTGGTTCCTTTCCTTTAGATTTATATTTAAATGACTTTTGTGTGCAATCTTCATTGATGATCAGTTTCATAACTGAACTGTTGCCTTCTGTCCGGTCAATCTTATGGTTTATTTCACTGCTAGTTGTGCAATGTAAATGATTTGTTTTGTGTAGATTCTGTACAACCGAACGATGGTTCAGCTTGGCATCTGTGCATTCCGCCAGAGCAGCATCAAAGATGCACACAGCTGTCTTATGGATATACAGAGCTCAGGAAGAGCTAAAGAATTTCTAGCTCAGGTAGCTGACTGCAGTAAACAATTAATATTGAGGCCAATTGCCAATCAATGCTTGAACTCTTTTTCTCCTTGCAGGAAACACCTCAAACCTACTGTTTTTCATTGTCTGGCGACTGATTGACTGCGCCTGAGATTCGCATTTCTGTTTGACTTTTTGTGCACTAAAAATTTTAATTATTATCATATTGGTGTTCATATTCTGGAACTTTTACGAGTACAGCCAGTAGAGAAATCTCAAGACAGTGCAGGCCATTAACACAGACTGTCCAGACATCAGGTCGTCGTCCAGCCTATCGTAAAACTATTTGTCCAACTGTTCCATGCGTTAATCAATATGGAGTGATAAGTTCATAGCTTTTGGGGACATAACACCAAAGCTTGTTAAGCGGAACAGTGGGTTATCTGAGATGGTGTTAGTGGGACTGCACTGTATTCCAAACTTTGTCACTAGAGTTGTTCATGTTACTTGTGCTGGTAGTATGTGACATCATTACTTGAGTGTATCATCATCGCCTTTTGACAATCAGGGTCTCCTGTTGCAACGCCAACATGAGAGGACTCCGGAGCAGGAGAAGATCGAGAAGCGCCGTCAGATTCCATACCACATGCACATCAACCTGGAACTCCTGGAGTGTGTTTACCTGGTGTCAGCCATGTTGATCGAAATTCCATTCATGGCGTGTAAGGCTAGCATGGTTTTTGCAGTTTCTATAAATTAATTTTAACGTCCAGTTTCGAATTGTTTCATAATTGCACTGGAGATCTGAACTGCTGTTTAGAAGATCTTTAATTATGTTGGCAAATTGGCTTAGGTTGACCATAGCTTTAATTTTTCATTGCTACAGTAATCTGTGTTATCTTACTATTACTAAACAATGTATAATTAATTAAACATGTATAAAATGGCATTTTACCTGTGGATTAAATATTGATTATCAATATATGGAACAGAAGAAGAGGATTAAAATCTGACTGTGATGGTAAATATTGAGAGACAACAGTGGTGACAATGAAGCTGAAGATATGTATTATGATGGTATAAAATTGAGACATGGCCGTGGTAACAATAAAACTAAAGGTATCTAAATGTGTATAATCTTCATTTTTTTGGGATCAAATAGCTCATGAGATGGATGCTCGTAAGAGGATGATTAGCAAGAACTTTCACCATGTTCTGCGTGTGAGCGAGCGTCAGGCCTTGGTCGGTCCGCCCGAGAGTATGAGAGAGCATGTCGTCGCTGCCTGCAAGGCCATGAAGTATGGTGACTGGAAGTCTTGCTTTAATTTCATTGTGAATGAAAAAATGAATGCCAAGGTAAACTCATAGTCAAATTTTTAAAACAACCTTAAATAAACAGTGTTTGCAAGTTTTATGGAGTGCTACTCAATTTGTGTAGTGAGCCAACACATTTTGAAAATTTTATTTGTGAAACTAGTTTATACTTATGAAATAATTTATTTTAAATTTTGCAATGAAATTGCATTGTTAATGTGCCTCACAGTCTGAGCCAGGTTTCTAGGTATGAGAATAAGTTAAAAGTAGATAGTTTGGTTAATCTGTCCAGGTTTAAAAAAATTTTAGATCCTTAGAAAGTTCATAAATTGTGATATATAATTTTTCAAGAATTCAATGTGTGGTTTTAAATATTTGAGTCCTATTTATGGCATTACAAGTCATTCAAGATGTTTTGCAAGGTTTTTTTCTTCTGGTTTAATTTTTTTAGGTATGGGATTTGTTTTACAACGCCGATAAGGTGCGTGCCATGATAAAGCAGAAGATCCAGGAGGAGAGCCTGAGAACGTACTTGTTCTCGTACAGCATGGTCTACGACTCCCTCAGCCTGGAACATCTGTCTGAGATGTTTGGACTGGAGCAGAACATTGTTCACTCTGTTGTCAGCAAGATGATAATACACGAAGAACTCATGGTAAGAATTCAAAACTATATTTAATGTGATTACAAGAAAAAAAATTTTTTTCCTCTGGATGATATATAGTATGTTAACAACCATTGTTTAATTTGTTCTGTTTACTTTTTTTGTGGTAATTGTTCTGAAAAGGTATATTGTTTCTGATGATTGTTGTAGGCTTCCCTGGATGAACCAACACACACTGTTGTGATGCACAGAACAGAGCCAAGTCATTTGCAGGCATTGTCTCTGCAGTTGTCGGAGAAATTGTCTCAGATTGTTGAGCACAATGAGCGCCTGCTTGACATGAAGACGACTGGTCCGAGCTACTTCAGCTACCAGCAGCGCTCTGGTAAATTTATGTAAAATTACCCTTTTAGCATAATGGATGCACTTTCTTTTATATGTTTTGTGTAGTTTGGTTCTAAAGTAAGATCTGTGTGATGTAAATGCTAAAGCTCATATACAGTTCTTGAAATGTTGCTCATGATGGTGGGTATTAAGAGTACGGATCATACAGATTCATGTTATAGAAATAAATGTTTCTTATTGTTCAAGGTGTAGTCAATTTAAAATGCAGGTTAAGACACATTTAATGTAGAATATAATATTGCTTTAAAATTGATGTTTATTGTTAACTTATTTGTAGGTCAGCAACAAGGCGGATATCAGCAAAACTATCAGCAGCAACAGAATTATGGTTGGTATTAATATCGTGTTGTAGTGTATTTATTAATTTGTAATGTATTTATTAATTTGTAATGTATTTATTAATTTGTAATGTATTTATTAATTTGTAATGTATTTATTAATTTGTAGTGTATTTATTAATTTGTATGATGCTTCTCACAGCAGTGCAAAAACGCCGAAAGTAGAGCAAGTTTTGAAGAGGGAGAATGATGTAGGAAGATATCCCAAAAGAATGAAACGTGCAGAGATGATGGAAGGGCAGTCCAGCGGGAGGGGAGGGCCCAATGATTTCAAAAGATCTAGTTTTGGCCATAGTGGTCCTAACTCGCAAAACAAAAACACATGCCAGTTCAAGGAGCACAGAACTAGCCTTACTACCTAGCTTTGCCCCCGAAATTGTTTCCATGTAGCTGTACTTGATCGCGTGTGTTCCATTGGCAATGCACTAATTTTACGTAATGGTGGCAATACACTTTATTTACGGAATGGTCAGACCCTTTGTATCTTTTGGGCTTACATGTGGTCAGACCCATTGCATCTTTATTTCGTCACATGTCTTTAACTGTGAAGCTTATCAATTTATATATTTTGGCTGAGGTGGTATTTTTTTAATTCCTGAATTGCTTTCCGGATCCAGCAAACCTGTTTTGATCTCAGTGGCAGGGAAGGTGTTGGCAGTTTAATAACTGATAAATTTAGCCAACATTTGGTGTTGAAAAATCAACGTGTTAGGGTATCATTACATGGTGGTGTAAAGACGTCAATCTGTTGCCACCACTGTTACTGTATAATCCTGGATTATCATTTAAGTCCTGTATAGCTGAACAGCAGTGCAGATGTCAATAAAAATGGTGTCATTCAAATACTCACACAGGATTGTTCCTTGTTTTGAGTCTTTTGGAGAAACTGTTGGAAGGTGGCTCAAAATAGTTTATTGCAGAATTGGAAAATTGTTTTGAAGATTTAAGATTTGAATTTGTTATTTAAGGTGAAGCAGAAATTGACAATGATATTGATTAATCGTCAATCTTATGTCTATATCTTTGATAATACATGCATAAGATAAGGCAATATGAACGATCCTGTTTGCTGTAGATGGCAGGTTGTCTTTAGGGAACATCGTGCTAAATTTATTAAATTGTTGCTTGTTTTTTATAGGTCGTCGTCGTGAGCCTCGAAACAGAGATGGTAACCGATACCAGTAATTATAAAGGCATATGAACATTGCAGATACAAACGATCACGGAAGATGGCTAACGAAACATTACATAAGCGGTGCTTCGATTTTCAAAGACTAACATCTGCAAGAGAACATTTCTTATGTTTGTAAATGCAGTTTACTTTCTGATATGGGTGCTTGTGTTGTGCCATCAATGTCCATTTCAAGGCTGTAATTCTAGATTTGAAGCTGGCTATATCAATAAACTGCTTGTCAAAAAGTTAACTTCTTCTGTATGATGCAATGACAGAAAACTATAAGTGCTGTCAAGAATGTATTAAGCGTTCTTTATAAGTTAATCCTATGGTATATATGGGATTTGTAATATTGTACAACAATTGACAGGAATGGATTTCAGTAGAAATTATATCAGTTCAGTTGGAGTAAAATAGCGGTAAGACCGAGTGTAAGGGGTCATCCATAATGGACGTCCGCAACGAGGGGAAGGGGGGTTAGGGGAAATGCGAACAGGGGTCATGGAGTGTGCAGACGTCCGCATGTGATCATGCCAAGTTATCGATATTAATTTTAATAATAAATCAATATTAATAATAAATCAAATTATCGCCAAAATCACGTCCAATGGTAGCTGTGTCATAATCTTGGCTGTTTATTAGTAGCTTTAGGTTATACTTTACATTTGAGAGAATGATATATAAAGCTTACATGCAAATAAGCATTTATTACCTTTCAGTTTTATATAACTTTTATTCAATCTTGTTCAGGGACGTCATTCGGGGTAAATGCCACCCTGAATTTCGAGATTTAGATTATAGTGCGTGCAAATTTCCATACAAGGTCATAATTTGGTAGCCATATTAATAATAAATCTCATTGAATTTCATATATTGATATTATATATATCCCATGTGCCTATAATTGAATAATTTCACTTTTTAGAGATTTTCGTTTCATGCCACTTCGCTGGTCGTGTTTTAATGTCTGCAGAAATGTAGCACTTTTGTAGCCGCATTTCTGGAGAAATGCTTGTCCAAATTCTTGTGTTTCTGTAAAAATACACAGTTGGCTACTGGTGCTCAAAGCTTTACCTAGCCTAAGTTATTCGTCACTTTGTTACAAATGGTTATCAAGTTAAGCTGCCGGTTTAGGTGGAACATTTATATCCAATCGTTTTGGCAAGGGTTGCCCAAATAAATTGTTGAAAGGAGAAAGTAAAGTAAAGCAAACGAGATGTGTACAAGTTGGGTAACTGGCAGGAAAATAGAAGGTTTTACAAATCCGGGGCGCTCACATGCAATTTGAACCGACCGAAAAGATGATGTGTAAAAACAAGTTATTTAGTCGATTCATTATTTCGTTGTAACTGTCAACTCTAAATTTCTTAAGCGCCAATCGAAAAAAGCGCAGGTCACAAGCTTTTTCGCGAGCGTCTATCTCCGATATTTATAGGTGAGAACTAAAAATACCGCGTGAAATTGTCTATCCCATCGATGTAAAAAATGACGAAAACGGAAAAAAATGCAAAAAACGCCGTTTTATTAAAATAAACAAAAAACGAGAGAATAACGGTAGGGTCAAATACCTTTGACTTTATTTTCTTTTGTACCGCATTTTCAAATTAATAGCGCTGCTAACAATTTAATTGGCAAATAACACAACATTCTTAGCAAGCACTAAAAAACAGTAATCGACGACAATGTTCTGTTTTTTATCAGTTTGGTTTAAAAATAAAATTGAGAAATAAAATGCTGAAATAATGAAATCTATTCAAATTTAATAGCCGCTGAGACAAGTGCAGGAGTGGTATATATCCAACGTTAACCACCTGCACAGTGCACAGACTAGGCCGCGCCATACAACTCTGCTCTCGACTCAGAGCACAGCTAAATGGAGAACAGGAAAGCCTTCGGGCGCCTCAGGAAGGCGGCAGAGGGAAGAGAGAGCAGCTCCTCCCGAAGGTTGGGCCCTCGTCGGCAAAGCTCCTGGACTGGACCATGACAACATTGACCCATTGACAGTCAACGCAGTCTGCCTGCACGCAGATACCAGGCCAACTAGACGCATAGATGCCATTTGGACAACATACATTTAACAAATATTAAACAGTAGAAAGTTAGCAAATAAATATAGTTGCATAGAAAACAAAGGAAATTTAAAAAAAAATGAAAAACGAAAAACTTTTTTGCATCTATGGTCATTGGTCTTTCCTAACCTTTTGTTAAACGGCGTTCTATACTTTGCGATCCTGGTTCTAGAGAAGCTGACCATGGGGTGGTTAATAAAGTAAGGCAGTAGAGTAATTGATCAGACACTAGCGTGCAGAGCAGATGACACTTGTTCGACTCACTCACCATCTCCAGGGTTGACTACTCCTTTCACTAGACGACGTTTGCTAAGTTTTATGCATGACTTTGTGGACGCCTTGCATGGCTATTGACATTTGCATTCGACAGCTGTAATATCGCGTCATCATCGGGTCATATTGTAGTTGTATATGTCTCATTGTCTTGTAATCATACTGCGGTTTGTCAGTTTGAAATCAAATGAAGATATTTATGTTTATTTGATAGCCTAATAATTGTCTATCGCGCAGATGATCGGAGCCGGATAGGCCTACTGCATGATTGTACTGACCATTGGGTTGGACCATGGAGGCTGAACGTTGCCGCGTCAGTCTAGATAGGACGACCATTGGTCAGTCGATGGTTGGCTGTAGCTGACCGGTGGCAGTGCCAGTTGGCCAGGTGACCCCGCCTTCTGCAGAGGAACATATCGGGCCGATTAGCGCTGATGGAGAAGCGGGCAGTGGCTTTGATTTTTCCCGCCCATATGCCGTCATCGAACAATACGCCACTTGCGAAAGCATGACTAGAAGGACGGCGTCTCTTTTATGGCACCTGTTAATTAAAGACACGCGGCGGACACTTCTATTGTAGATATTCGTCGGACGACATCCCTTAAGTAGGCGTCGCGTGTGGCCTTCAGCTCATCAGCGACGCAAAAAGTGTCGGAATAAAACGTATCGTGAGTATGAAATAATACTGATTTAATATTATGAGCAGTGGCGTCCGGAGGGGACAAGGGACTTTTGCCCCCGGATATGGGGGCATATTTGATCAACTTTACCTATCCTAATTAATTGACAATTGTTTTTAATAATGAGTGGCTACGATTTTTTACGCATTTTGATTTATATCGTCGTGAATAATTGTTTAAAAAATATATAAAGGCATTAAAGCAGTTCTGAAATTTTTTTCTTAAAAATAAATAAATGTGAAGAGGCAGCAAACGAACCCAAGAACGCTCACAACAGGCTTCATATATAATTATAGGCCTACATATCATGACAATTTCCTACAAAAGTCGCTGGCTGCAGTTGGAATCCGCGCCAGATCTCTAATCGGAGGAGCGAGCGCAGAGTGTGACGCAATCGATTGGTTTATTTACTGTAATATGTTTGTCTTATACTTTCGCCACAAATTCGGTAGAATTCAAATTCAACTAGATTATCCCTACTTCCAACTCTAGTAGGCCTAAACCGGTGTCATATTAGCATACACAAAGCCTAGTTCACGATAGGTCTAGGCCTACATGCAAATTTTCCTGTGCATTCAGGCCCAATTATTAATGCCTACCTTGGAAAAGTCAGGGCTCTTCGCTAATCAGTTTATTTTACTTAGGTCGATAATTACATTCTGCGCCTGCTTAATTAAAAAATAATAATAGAGTTTAACATAGAAATCTGAATAGATTATTAAATTCAGTACTTGATGCCCCAAGAGTCAAGACCCAAGCCATAACACTTTTTGGGATAGGTATAGGCCAATCGGCGGATCGCATCATTCGCATGTGCACCTCTGATACTTTTTTTAACCAGTAAATCACCCATGCTCGATACCGATATTTTTTAACCTGTAAATCACCCATGCTCGATACCAATACTTTTTAACCTGTAAATCACCCATGCTCGACAGCGATATTTTTTAACTTTTAAATCACCTATGCTCGATACCGATACTTTTTTAACCTGTAAATCACCCATGCTCGGTATACCGATACTTTTTTAACCTGTAAATCACCCATGCTCGATACCGCAATTGACGAAGGTCGCGGATGTGCATATAGCAGGTGCGAGATATCTGAGTGATGTGGTCAGAAAAAGTAAGGTTCTCGAAGATGACTCCAAGATTGCGGACAGGAGAAGAGTAAGGCACAGGATAAGTTGGGTTTGTTTTAAGAAGGTCGCAGGAGTAGGTAAGTTTGTTCAATTGCTCACGGAGGCCAATGATGAGAAATTCTGTTTTTGAAAGGTTTAGACAGAGCAGGTTTGTGGTCATCCAGGTTGATATGAGGGCGATGGTGTTTTGCTTGGGATTTATTGCACCTGTAAGTGATTGAGTGTAGAAAAATAAGAACAGTTGTGTATCGTCAGCGTAATGGTGATGTTGATCTACAGAAGACGAGGAAATGATTTTACTGAGTGGGGAGGTGTACTGCAGAATGAATAAAAGAGGCCCAAGAACAGAACCTTGAGGAACACCGCAGGCGAGGCTGTGAGGACTAGATGAGTGACCCGAGGCATTGACAGTGAAAGAGCGTGAAGAAAGGTATATGACTTGATCCAGGATAGGGCAGTACCAGAGATTCCAAATGGAGAGGAAAGGCGTTTGATAAGAATGGCGTGATCTATGGTGTCGAAGGCGGCATAAATTTCTAAAACACATAGGCAAACCAATTGTTGGCGACCTATCGCCATAACAAGTTTGTTGTATAGTGAGGTGAGTAGTGTTTCCGTAGAGTGATGTTTGGTGTATGCAGATTGATTTGGATTGAGGAGATTGTTTGAGGTTAGGAAGCCATTGAGACGAGAGGGCAATCCACCCATGCTCGATACCGATACTTTTTTCATTGTAAGCATGTAATGTATTTGAACTTCTACGTAGCACCTATTCAGGATATAATGACCTACTCATGTATAAGAGGCGCTCGATGCGATATTGCCTTTATGATGTGAAATGTGAAATGAATTTATAACATCAATTATCAAATCAACGCGTATACATAGTAAACTGAAAAAGTGTGGCAGGCGGCGGGCCCATGCACGCATGCACAAATGGGGAACCATACCAGCTGAGAGATGGCTTCTTCTGAATCTCTGGACCAAGTGCGTCGATTTGGTATAATCTATAGCGTTCGTGCACATGAAGCGGTTGCCGACGAGCAGTCCACTTGTCATTGAGACGAGAGAGGACAATCCACCCATGCTCGATACCAATACTTTTTTATCTGTAAATCACCCATGCTCGATACCAACAGATAGCCACAAAAAAGTATCTTGATTTCAAGTTACCCCCGGTAACTAACTACTTCCCTGCCTTGCAGTTCAGCAGTGCCATCAGTTCCAAGCCTGGAAAAGAAGGAGGTTCTGCGGCAGGCTTGCGGGACTCCCAGGTAGAACCACATCTTGCAACAGAAAAAACACATGAAAAACTCAAACTCATTGTCGTGGCAGGTCGGTCGGGAGATGAGAGGTGAGAGGGTCATGGACCCATCTGTGAAGGGTGGTGGTGAATTATCAAAAGCCGAAAGAAAGCCAAGACTCAGAAGTCTCAAATCTTAACTACCAAAGCCAAGGAAATATAGATACTGGAATGCAAGAACATTATGATACAGGGAAGTTGGCGTAGGTGGTGAGAGAGATGTAAGAATACAAATTTGAAATATTGGAGCTGAGTTAGATGCGATGGACCTGCAGTGGCATTATAGTGTCTGAAGGAAAAAGCATCTATTACTCATGTGGAGCCAAGCATGAAGGAGAAGCAGGCATAGTGGTCAGCGAAAAATGATATCAGCTGTAATTGGATGGGAACTAGTAAATGAAAGAATAATTACCATCAGACCACAAACAGGGCATACCACTACTTTGAACCTGCAGCATTTGTTAAGTCTATTTGTTACTTTTGATGAGTTAAGTAGACGATTGAATTATCAAGTCAAAGGTTATATCTCTACAGTAGTTGTCGTATATTATTGTTGTAATTACACTAATTTCTTCACCATTTAGGCGGAATCTTTATTATCTTATGTTTGTATGTAGCAATGTGATGCACTTTGATCTCATGTATTACTGATTTCACTCAATTTACATTTCTTTGACTTTTATATATTTTTCACACGTTAAAACTAGCTTTCTATCTTATAATTATGTGTCACGTGTTTTATTCAACAGACTGATTACCATTATTTGAAAGCATAACAATTGAAAATTTTCACTAATTCAGAGAGGGGGTAATGTGAACACGGAGGAAGTAATCTGAAATCGACTTAAGATTACCTCCGGGGGTAATCTGAAATCGATTTAAGATTAACCAGCTTACATAGAGACATATATGCCCTGCATTGCGGTCGGCTTAATTAGTGCTCACTTCGAAATTAGGTAGATTGTTTAAACCTCAGAGTTCAAACCACAAAATGTTTTGATGTGCATACATAGACCTAGTGTAGGTCCCCTATGTATTGTCCTATCCGTCTAGGATGCACGGACTTGGGATGATTTTCACTTTCGGGCGATATTAAATTGATAAAACTGATCGACTATCCAATATATCATCACTGTTCATTGTTATAAAGTTGCAAGACGGTGTGAGCAGAAAGTCATCAAATGCCGTAAATTAACTAAGTTAACCACCTCGTATGCGTTATACTTGAGTGAGTAGAGTCTTTGGCCCTACTCGTAGGCCTATTTACTTTGTATTCATCACACATCATGGGTCTTTGCTCAGCTCCAAACATATAGGATATGCATTAAGGAGTTTCCAAAAATATATTGAGAGCTGTAACAGCTCTCAATATATTTTTGGAAACTCAGGATATCTGTATTAATTATTGTGTTCTACTGGCGTGTGTTTAATTTAAATGTTAGCGAAATACGATGTGCGCAATTAAGGAACAGATGTGAGCAATATATTCAGCCACGAATGATTTTAGTGAAATAAAGGCAACACATGATAGGTTTGTGCCATTCAAAGGGGTCACAAGGCGGCAACCCCGCAGTGACCCTCTGGATATAGCCTACTGCAGTAGGTCCCATGCAGTAACGGAGTGCAGGCTTAAAAGCAACTTTGTGCCCCTTGGATCACGCAACGTGTCTCATGCAGTAGACTAATAACTCTCATCGTCTTTATCTTTCCTCTCCCACTTCCTTTCCTTCCTTCTTTCTATCTTTCCTTCCTCATCGTTCGTTGTTGCTGCTGCTGTGCGTTGGAGCAGGTGATGGTAATTCCGCGGCGTGTTTCATGGATGCGTGCAGCGTAATTGATGGGTAATTGTCGTATTTCGTTACAGGATCCTTTGTTGTGCGTCGTCAGCTTCTGTGAAAGCGGAGAAATGCCCCATACGGGTAAATAAACGTTTCCTTTGCGTGTCTTAATCATAAACCGCAAGCGCTGCAGCAAACTCATCGGACAGCAAAACTGCTGATCAATGGACCCGTGAGCCGCATCTTTAACCCCCTGCCTGACGTCTACCCCGATCCCTTCAGGCTTCATCCCGCATGCCCGCTAGGCCTCTGTCTAAGTCGAAAGCAGGTAGAAAGCATACGTTGCTGTGTGGCCATGCGCTGTGGTGTCCTCTTCGTAATACCTGGCATGCACCCTGCTCGGTCGGTCGGTTGTTGGGTTGGACGAGTAATGGTCTCTTGTAGGCGATAATAGAACAATCGGATGGGACCTGACCTGTCCGAATGCGAGTCGCTAAGGTCACCAGGGTCAGAATAGTCAGAAATAAGATCAGTAATACGATCCGTTCGACCCTATGTGTCCAATACGTAAACGTCCTCACCTGCCAACAAGCAACGACGAAGAAACAACTCCAGCAGCGTGTCATCGGCATATATGCATGCCATATTCTGTGCGCACGGCCTCTGAGCACAACGACCGTGCTGACACCGCCACAGTCCAACTGAGGGACGGATGGCTAAGCGTGGCAAGTACGACATGCTCTCCGTGTGCATGGAATGTCGTTTGAAGGTGTGTAGGGCTCTGTAGGTGCTTAGTAAGGCCCAATAAACACAAGACTGGAAACTCCCTATGTAACGTCGAGTCACCTATAAGGCGATAATCGGGATCAGGAAATGTTTGCATCTTTTGACATAACAAGCTGATTCATTAACTTTTAGTTATGAAGGTAAATGGGCGAAAAACTATGTCAGCAAAATAAAAAAATGTCGTTCGAGGTTTAAACATCATATTTTCAAATATCAGCAAAATTATATTAAAATTATATTAAAATTATATTAAAATTATATTAAAATTATATTAAAATTATATTAAAATTATATTAAAATTATATTAAAATTATATTAAAATTATATTAAAATTATATTAAAATTATATTAAAATTATATGCCTGGGTCGGGAGCGCCTCTGAATAATTATACAACAAGAGAACACCCTTTAGCTTTGCTTTATATATATATTAGACATTAATCCATTGCATTATGCTTGTGAATAAGCTGGTTCCCGCGACTTCGCTTTTGTGGGTGCTGTAGAAATTTTTAGATTACAATATATATATATATATATATATATATATATATATATATATATCCACGGTAAGGTCTACAACATATTATATAGGCCTGTGACTGTCATCATCAAATAATTTGAAAGGGTGTATAGAGATGTATTTGCTTCGTTGTGTGGCATGATATCGTTTATTTTTGTACATAATTAATTATAGCTGAGCTGATGGGTTGCGTAATCTGCATTCTAAACCGGAAGAGTTTTCCATAAGACTCTATAAGACTGTTCAGTCAGAAATCGCTCAGAAGTCAAGAAGTATTTCCATCGTAACTTATATCACGCTTTTGATTAGGTGTAGGCCTATAGGCCTATTTGACGTATTTCGCCGTATTAACGGCGCTACGCAAATGTCCTTGAAGTCGATGGTTGAAGCAATGGATGAATTATGTATAGTGTACATAGGAAAAATAATTTTCTTAGAGAATTGTGACTGAACGGATGAGGGGCGTATAGGAGTGTATACCCGAATGTTCTTAATGAGTCCAGTGCGTAATATTAGGCCTATGTTAGCCTGAAATGTCTAAATGGTTCTTGCAATCCGATCATGTCATTTGAGACTTCGGTAGGGATTGTACGTTATAGGCCTAACATTATACCTATAGACGCGTCTTCACTTGCACTGTTACGGTGTTACCCTCTGGACGGGGCACCAATCAAAAGACGTAGCCTAGGCTAATCATCATCATCGTCATCAGTTTATAATCGTTGACGACTTCAGTATAGTTGAAAATCGAGCGCACTTCGAACCTCTGACCCTCCAGATTTGTATCTCCTTGTTCTTAGGTAATAATTTATTATAAGACATAAAAGATATAAATAACATCAGCTCAATGACAATAATTACCTCAGAGAATGATAAATGCTGCTCTTAGATGCACGAATCATCAGAGAAAGTTCCGCGTCCTTTAAACCTATGGATGCAATCTGTCTTAAAGGCCGCAGCTCGTCATCCCAGATGCTCAGATATCTCCACTTAGATGATTAGTGATCCACGCTGGCTCCCGGGTTTCTCTCGTATCAAATGTCTTAATTGTTGCTGGTTGCTAAGAATCTGCAGGGTTTTGCGCTTATAAGCACATGCGCGGCATGATGTTATACCCATTATATCTATTGTTTTATATAGCCACGCACTGGTATATATATATGTATATATATATCAGATCGTGCTGACTGTATACATGTATATAAGTTGGTTGTGTGAAGGTCAGACGGGTGTGAATCAGTTGGGGGGTGTGTTCGTCAACGGACGTCCCCTTCCGGACCACATCCGGCGCCGGATCGTTGAGCTGGCTCTGCTCGGAGTTCGTCCCTGCGACATCTCGCGTCAACTGCTCGTCTCGCATGGCTGCGTCAGCAAGATTCTGACACGCTTCTACGAAACAGGGTCAATTCAGCCGGGAGCTGTTGGTGGCGTCAACCTCTCCAAGTCCAGGGTAGGTCCTCATTGAGCAGACCGTGTATCTTAATTTAAGAACTTTGAAGCATTTTCACGGTTTCCTTTTCAATACACGAACATTTACTCAACGTCTATGTGCAACTGCATGTATGGGCCTAATCGGCATTGCAACATAATTGTATGATTGCATATTTAGAATCAGTATACATGTAATATGTGCATATAATTTGTATGTATTACTATATATGTATGTATGTATATACGTATGTATGTATGTCTATACGTATGTATGTATGTATGTATATACGTATGCATGTATGTATGTATGTATGCATGTATGTATGTATATACGCATGCATGTATGTATGTATGCATGTATGTATGTATGTATGTATGCATGTATGTATGTATATACATATATATGTATGCATGTATGTATGTATGTATATATGTATGTATGTATATACATATATATGTATGTATGTATGTATGTATGTATGTATGTATATACGTATGTATGTATGTATGTATGTATGTATATACGTATGTATGTATGTATGTATGTATATACGTATGTATGTATGTATGCATGTATGTATGTATGTATGTATGTATGTATGTATGTATGTATGTATGTATGTATGTATGTATATACGTATGTATGTATGTATGTATGTATGTATGTATGTATGTATGTATGTATGTATGTATGTATGTATGTATATACGCATGTATGTATGTATGTATGTATGTATGTATGTATGTATGCATGTATGTATGTATGTATGTATGTATGTATATACGTATGTATGTATGTATGCATGTATGTATGTATGTATGTATGTATGTATGTATGTATATACATAGATATGTATGCATGTATGTATGTATGTATATATGTATGTATGTATATACATATATATGTATGTATGTATGTATGCATGTATGTATGTATGTATGTATATACGTATGTATGTATGTATGTATGTATGTATATACGTATGTATGTATGTATGTATATACGCATGTATGTATGTATGTATGTATGTATGTATGCATGTATGCATGTATGTATGTATGTATGTATGTATGTATGTATGTATGTATGTATGTATGTATGTATGTATGTATGTATATACGCATGTATGTATGTATGCATGTATGTATGTATGTATGTATATACGCATGTATGTATGTATGTATGTATGCATGTATGTATGTATGTATGTATGTATGTATATACGCATGTATGTATATATGTATGTATGTATATACATATATATGTATGTATGTATGTATGTATGTATATACGTATGTATGTATGTATGTATATACGTATGTATGTATGTATGTATGTATGTATGTATGTATGTATGTATGTATTTATGTATGTATATACGTATGTATGTATGTATATACGTATGTATGTATGTATGTATGTATATACGTATGCATGTATGTATGTATGTATGTATGTATGTATGTATGTATGTATGTATGTATGTATGTATGTATGTATGCATGTATGTATGTATGTATATACGCATGCATGTATGTATGTATGTATGTATGTATGTATGTATGTATGTATGTATGTATGTATGTATGTATGCATGTATGTATGTATGTATGCATGTATGTATGTATGTATGTATGTATATATGTGTGTATGTATGTATGTATGTACGTATATATATGTATGTATGTATGTATGTATGTGTGTATGTATGTATGTATGTATGCATGCATGTATGTATGTATATACGTACGTACGTATGTATGTATGTATGTTTGTTTGTATCTATGCATCATTGCAACTATGTATCCATGGGGTAGCTTAACCCTGCTAATCGATTGACCACTATTTGAACTTTAAAACTCCCTGTGTGTAGATTTGAATGAGCGATGAAGTATCGAATTAATTAATTATTCAGTTAAGTTTAAGTTCCAGTTAGTTCTAATAAATCATTGTGCTTCATAAATCTCCATTTAGTGATAATAATAATAAGAAAATGACAGTCTGACTGAGCTTTTGGTAACGGATATCGATCCATCTTCCTACGGGATGTTTTGCTAATTAATATAGATTCAAACGGATAGAGCGTTTTGCTGGTTATATAATGGGCATCCTCCAGGGGCATGACTACATGACCCCGGTTGACTGGCTGGCCAGCCGGCTGACCTTATAAATCATGCGTGGCTAGTTGACTGATTGAAGGACGATTGGCAGCAATTGATGCTATGGTTCTCTTTGGTTGGCACAGGTGGCGACACCATACGTCGTTCAGAAGATCCTGCTGCTGAAACAGGCGAATCCTGCTATCTTTGCGTGGGAGATTCGCGACCAACTGCTGTCGCTTGGAGTCTGTGACAGTTCAACGATTCCAAGCGTCAGTTCCATCAACCGCATCCTACGCAACAGTTGCATGATACAGACGACGTCTACAGAGACACCTGGTGACGATTCATCTCTACACGCAGACCTCACGGCTCACCGACATCATCATCATCATCAGCAGCAGCAGCAGAGCGCGTTTCGAGTTGGCCTACCACACTGGTCACCAATGGTGACAATTCCCATGGATACCGGAGTGGCCATACCATGGTCGTTTGCCCGCGCCAACCTGCCTGCTTTGCCGATTCTAGCGGGATCCTACAAGAGTTGCTGCGAACAATTAAATCAGAGTGATTGCAGCAGAGAAGAGTGCGAGGAGGAGGCCGTTGCAGTAGTCAAGGCGAAGTCCACAGCTGCTTGCTCAGAGGCGATCGAACATGAAGCAGAGGATGGCATGAACAACCGAGAACACTGCTTCGATCGCTCCGCCCAATCTATTTTTAGAAACCGCGGCGGTTATGACAATGTTGACGTCAGCGTGAATAAATTTCAAGCCTCGCCTATGTCATCGCTCAAAGCGGCTTGCAAGAAGAGTAGGAAGCGAGATAAATCTGTTAAAGTTGAAAAGAGATTCACTGACTACAGAATTGAAAGCATTTTGAGCAATTAAATGCCGTTTATAGATTTGTAGGAGTGTAGGGTAAACCCTTCTAACTATAACCAGCATGAGCTTTATAACTTAGAAATATATAGCATTTATTTATTTGTGTGTATAGACTAATTTTAGAACTGCATATTTGTTTGCATAAGATGATAGTTAAACAACAACGAAAATATTATTTAATTTACGAAATATACGAGATATACCATCTAAATTGTCTAAAGTGTCGAGTTTCATGCATTGTAGGAGGGATGCTTACCACGGGATCTGCAGATTTACATATAAATAGGCCTACGCTTATTATAGAAATAACTAAATATACATGTTTAAATGAGGGTATGGGGACCCTACAGGCATGGGTTTCATCAAACCGACTGTATATGACTCAACCTAGTCAAGACCTAGCTCGTCTGACTTAGCACTCGCCAGAAGCTCACCAAAGTAGACTCTTGAGTCACTTGTCTTGAAGTATACCCGCACCTCACCTTCTTATCCTCAGTTCGAGACCTGGGAGTCACATTTACCCCAAATATCAACCTCATTTCCCTCATTTATTATTACTAGTTTCGACAGGTTATTGAGGTTGATATCAGTCTCTCTCATTGGTTACAACTAAACGTAGGCCTATGTAGGTCCACAAAAAATTTCTGCTTCCCGACTTTATTAATGTTGCGCCGTAATGCGCACTACATGATGGGCTTCAGGTCTGCCGGGTTTGGAACCTCAACAGGGTCATGTGCACAGTCGCCCGCCTATAGTAGGCAGCGTTCCGAAGGTAGGACAGTTTTCGGAACACATGCGAGATATCCTCCGCTGGTCCGTTGTCTTGAGGGAACTTCCACGCCCTACTATATACAGAAGCCCAGCGGCGCTACTCTCGTTGTTCGGCTCCATAGGCAGGTGGGTCTCCTTGTCCACCGTCGCGGACTGTTACTAGGCAGCATCGAACGTTCTCTTGGCTGGAATGGGCTTAACCGACGACACTTCGTCTGACACCAATAGCCCACTCTGCATGCCCTGTTCATCGCTGACCTTAAACTGTATTGTATCGACCGAGGCTGGGCTGGAAGCGAACCTGGGAAGACAATCTTGATGGGCGATATATGAAATGTCAGAAATGAAATTAATAATAATAACAACAACAACTCGACAATAATAATAATGATACCATAGTTATAGAGCAAGACACGTATCATCGACATAATATAATAGGCATATATGGACTTGTTTAAAATCAGCAATTGAACGTATTTGCTAAAGGTCTATGCATCCTAGAGGGAGGGCCTATATATACTTGCAACATCTGCTGCGGTTGGTTCTGTCACATCCTCCGCACAGATGATAACATATACGACGAAAGTACGGATGATGGTTGGCAATTGCCAATAGAAGCTCAGAATAGACGCACCCCCCATGTAGGTCGGTCCTTCTTTCCTCCCTCATTGCACTTCCTTCATCTCCATCTTCTTCCTTTCCTCTGGTCACTCCGTGGCCATCCATCGACCATCCTTTGCCCTACCCATCTTCCCTCCCTCCTTCCCTCCCTCCCCTTCCATCCATTTCTTCTGCTTTTGACCAGCACCGCAGTCGATCCATTATATAGAGCATTTTATACGTCGCCGATCCGTCGGCGCCCCTGCGCATCCCGTCTTAATCGACCAATTATTCTCAGGAATACAGTTGCTCCGGCGACACCTCCTTTCAAGAAACCACCTGCCTCCTCCCTATGCTTCCCTCTCCCGTCTCTCATTCCCCTTCCTCCAGTCGGGCAGTCCACCACAGCGCTCGGTGCGCTTTTTAGCCTCGTCCGCACAGACACTGACCACTGTTGCTTCTGCTACACATACATATATGTGCAAACATATTCTATATATATATATACATACATATATACACATATAATATATATATGCATATATATATATATATATACGTCGTGAATATTTGATAAGTCGGAAATATGGCGCTCTGCGACGACCCGTCCATCCGTTTTCTCGGCTCCAGACGATGTCGTACGGTTCGATGACGGTCTGCTGCCGACGCATTGTCCGGTCGTTAGGCGTTTCCATTCTTCCGGTCGGGCACCGGTCGATCGCGCGATATCGTGCCGAAAGGACGCGGGAAATGAAGTCATTACCACGCATTCGTCGTCTGCATCAGCAGCCGTCATCGCTGGCCATTGCTTGGGAGGAGGCGTAGACACTTCATTAATGTTCCAAGCGGTGCTGCTGGTCTTGTTTCGGTCGACGATGACAACTATATCCAACAGGTTTTTATGGGCGAGTAACGCGCCGTGACTGGATATCGAAGCCACACTCGGCCATATATTACGTCGCAAGCAGGTGCTTTCCTAGTTCGCGCCGCCCGAGAAGGCACTTACATCGCGCATGCGCTTTCTAGGCCTATATGGACGACATATACAGGCCAACTTGGCGCCAAAGACCGGACGAACGTTCACGCGTTAAGCAAAAGATGCTAAGATCCGTTGATATTAATATATCAAGCGAATGTGTGTGCCAGCTATATAGAACAGCGGGCATGTGATGAGAAATATGGCATAGGACTGTATATGCAGCCATACATCATGTCGGTTGTGGGTGGTGACGAAGCTCCACGTTGCCCCTTAAGAGTCGTTTAGGAGATGTGACGCTTAGGTGACACATTCCACATTTCGTCTAAATGGCCATAGATCACATTGCTTACTGTGGCCAGCGTCAGAAGCGCTGACGTATAGTAGGCTGGCAGATAATTATGTTCTCCCAATGACAGTGCGCTTTACAAGAACATTGAGAAGACCTCGTTCGAGCTGCAGGGTGTGTTAGCTTAAAAGAGACGCTGTTGCAATGCCGGATGCGTTAATGGTTGGTCGCTGCTAAAAGAAATCGCAATTCTAAATCACAAAGGAGTTTGTGAGGCTGGCGACGCTCCCAAAGCCACACGTATGGCTGTAGAATGTTGAGCACCTTGCACCATTAACTTGTACACTAGGCTAATTGTGACTACTGATCCATTTCAGTCTTGATCAGCAAACCTTAATAATAATAATTCGTCAGTGAGTGAACTAGGTAGCAAGATGACAGCAGCAACAGCGCGACCAGCGCAAGACCAGTCATCTCCTTCAGCGTCTGTCCATCGCCTTCCAAGTCGGAAACTCTGTGTCAGTTCTGGGCACCTCAGGTTCAGACTGGAACAATAGTGAGACTAGAGACTGCAGCTAATTGACTCTTGTGTATAACAATGATGAACTAATGAGTCTGTATCCATGTCCGATGGTTTGCGAATAAATAAATTTTATAATAATAGAAATAATAGTGACAATTTATATTGCGCCGTAACACGGCCATACCGCTACAAGGATGCTTATGTTCCTAATGTAGGCCTAACGTATACTACACTCCCGTATTGGCCTACAGGTCTAATTCCTTCTCTTTACCATTTAGAGGACTATGCACAAAACTACCGTACATGATGACCAACGCATCAAAGAACTTGTCACTTGCAGGTACTGTATAATTTCTATAATTCGTCAGTGCTGAGTTCTACTCCAAGCAAAAGATCGAACGTGTCCATGGATGGTAGTTACATGTTTTCTGGACAAAGTCTCACCAATAAAACCCTACACAACGTAACCGTCAGATACTCATAGAACCATGCACGCGCGACGCGGAGGAGACTCTCTAAAGAGGAGCTATATAAATCTTTGATTACAACGATGATTGATCAGATGCTTGCAGTTAGATGCTTAGCCTAAGAGGCCTCCACCACTTTAAAAAAACTCCACCTCTGCGAACCACCTTAGCGTCCATGCATCTGCTTTGTGTGAGAAACTCAGCAATTACCAAGGACTGCCCATATACTCACTCTTGTGACATAATAGCATGCTTCGTTCACCTAATTGATGCTTGTCTGTTTAGATTTTAGAACTAGGACGGGCAATAAATAATTACTGTGAAACTATTTAAAAATCAGCAATTCATTTGCTGTCTGTCGCCACCTAGCGAGTGACGCAGCGAAAAAGGTTAACAACGCATTCATCTGAGCTTCGCTTCCATTATTGACTGATGATTCAATATAATTATGGCTTGCAGATCACCAGGATCGAACCCACCTCAGGTCACTGCGTAGCGACCTTGGACAAGTTGCTCACCCATAATTGTCTGTGAGGAAGGCAACGGGAAACCACCTTACACATCTCATTCCCCAGGGGCGTAAAGCCAAGGACCTGCCTTCGGGCAGAGCACTCATCATCATCATCAGACCTTTCTATTGGGATTCTGCTGTTCCTTCATCGTCGGTAAAGAATTCGGACGGCTTAGAGGGAAATCATGAATTAATTTGAAGACTAACCTCCTTGTGTTGCAGCACATGGAGTTTTGGAAAGGTCTGCCCAAAGAAAGTTAAATCTAACATAGTATATCGAGGTGGTGGGCCTATTATTATCATAAAACGTCAGTGTGAAATCCAAAATCCTGCTCCTTTGGAAAAGTCAGGTTAAAAAAATAAATCACCCACTCATGATCTTGAGAGCTAAAAAATTGTGTAATAGAGCATCAGATCCCAACCTTATTTTCTGTTGTACCCCAAACTAAATAATTATTTGTGTGCATACCCCCAACAGAAAAACCTGTGAAAAACGTTCTTTGGTAATTTTTTTAATTAGAATAGATTTGTATTTATTTAGAATACATTATTAGAATTAGAATGTTGGTTATAATACTATAACTGAATTTTGCTAAGTTTATTTTATTAAAATTATTAATGTTGTACAATGGGTGCGGCACAGTGGCCGATCGGTTTGAGTGGTCAGCCCGTAACGTTCAGTGTGCGCTGACTCAGCGCACAATGTCCAAAATGTTGGAAGAAGAGCGGTATCAAATTTCGGCTATAAAATAAATGTAGTTATTTTAAATTAAAACCAGCGAGCGGGTTCGATCCTCGTCCTGAGAGTCACTGTGTAGGGACCTTGAGCAAGTCCCTCACCCACAATTGCTCTGCAGTACAACTGCAATTGTGCCGTCGAGGCGTGTGAGGGCACTTCTGAGCAAAAAATGTTGGAAGAAGAGCGGTATCAAATTTCGGTTATAAAATAAATGTACAGTTTGTACAGCAATAAAGGCAATTACTATCTCTTTTTGCTCGAAAAACATTTATTTTAAATTAAAACAATTTTCATGTGTATCCCTTGGCAACAGCTGGCGTACCTCTAGCGTTCCACAAGTTGAAAACCGCTGTAATAGAGGATGTGTTAGTATTGGAGAATGATTCACCAATAATCAAATCGAGGTGAGAAGCAAGAAACAGTGACTTGCAAACAGTGTGTTGACAGCCACAACAATTTGAACCAAATTAAGGTTGTCAAGATTATTGGTGACATAAGCATCATTTCTTGCCACTCTACATAGAAATTAGGACAAACTTTATTTTCTAAAACAGAAACATGTTGAAAAGAAAACAAGCATCTTTGCATAAACTTATAAATAGTATCATGATGCTGTGTTTTGAGGATGATTTTAAAACCTGCAGAATATAAAAAAAGGTATGTGACTGGAAGTTGCTGCATACAAAATGGTCCATTGTGCAAAGGACAAGTAATTTGTGGCCCTCTAGTAAAGGTGTCTGGTATTTCCCTTCCGAAAGCATCATTGCCTTTACAGAATATCTCTCCTTCCCAGATGAGACACAACAATAATCACAAGAGATTTGAAAATCATTAAAAATCTCAAGATAGTGTCCTCAGAAATTAATGTAAAAAGACTGAAAGATATAATAATTTAGAGTTTTAACATTAGAAATAATAAGAACACAAATTTTTACTTAGTAAGTTAAATCTGGTTAACCTTTGTAACACAAACAATAAAAAGTACAATACATCTTCATAACAGGTCAAATCTCAATTTTAACTTCATGTCATACCAAGCCAGTCTCTCCAAAATGAAACCTCAAGAGAATTAACCTAAATCTTGAGAACTCTGTTCAAATGCATAAAAACCATAGTTCTTGTTGAAAGACTATATACTTAAAATCACTGTCATTTGTAGACCTAACTGTACTTCATTTCTTTAGAATAATAATAAAATCTTGACTAACAAATGAGATTCTGAGAGCATCATAATTCATTACTTTATTGTCCTAAGAATCAATTATCTGCAAGCCTCCACTGTCCATACTCTCTGAACCAAGGGAGGTGATACAAAGGTCATTTGGACTGAAGCTTAATGATATCCCATAAATAATATTTCCTAATACAAAGTTTCTTACTGACTGATATGGTACCTAGTAATAAAATCAGCAATAGTCAGATTCTGCTGCAAAACATCAAGCCGAAGAGATTCCTCTTCTTTGAGAGCAAATATTAATTTCCTAAGCACTCTTCTGTAGCTGGAATCAACGAGTCTTTTGTGTCTATGGAACACTTCTCTTTCAATAGATTCTGAAAGACCGTCAAAGATATCCTAAAACAGTCAACATCACAATACATTCTCTCAATTTTATCTAGTGATCACACAAATCAGAACAGAATTTATAAATATATGTGCTGCAACAACAGTCGTCATCGATGAGTAGGGTCATTTCCAGAAAAATTGCATCAATAGTTAGCAATCTCTAAGTCCCCAATGGACCCTGTACATGTGCTGCTTGTTTATAAATCAAAGAAATCTTAAAAAAGGACAATTTTCAGCATTAGGCGTAATATGTCATGCAAAGAACTGAAAAGTGCCAAATGTATATTAGCAACCAAGTAAATGCATTATTACGAGATAAATAACCATAGCAAACTAAGCACATTGCTAATGAAAGTCTTGCAGACCAAGCATAAGCAAACTATCAACAGCTATTCTACAAACAGCCTCAATCAGAATTCCATGATTTCATTTTGGTACTTCATAAATCTGCAGTAACAACATTAGGCCAAAAACTTTATCCTTACAAAAGTTAAGGGGAAGTAGAACATTACGTTAAACACATGCGACTACTGCGGTGCAACCAATATGCTTACCTCAGTGTCAGATGAGAGTTGCAATGCTTTTGCTAAATGTTTGCGACCAGCAGACCGGACTTTCTCAGTCTCATTGTCACACTTGACATCAATCAAAGGCCGCTTCAGCTTTGCCTCATAATGAGTCAGCCATTTTTTCACAATTTTCTTAGACAGCTCAGCCACATCTTGATCCTTGTGCTTGGTTAACTTCCTCACTGTATGTCCTGCAAAAACAAAATTTACATGTATAACTAAATAAACCAGTTCTATTTAGATGACCACATGCTGTTGTAATTGGATTCCAAAATGCTTAGCAATATGACTGATTGGGGAAATAAATACTGTAAATATTAAAGGGCTGAGGATAGATCCCTGTGATCTTCCGTTAGTGCCAAGTGTGGGCTCAGACTGAGTAGTACCAATGCCCACCGACTGATTGGGGCCACAGCCTAGGTGATAACAGCAATGTACCCATATAATTGGCAGTTAAAACCAGGCACCTTCATGCTTCAAACGAATGCTTGGAAACAGTAGCTATTATTGTGGCAAAAAATATAAATTATCTGGCATTACATCCTAATTACTTTTATCCATAATAGACAGCATTTTGTTTGTTCAAAACAATTGAACAATCTGATAAAGTTCAGGCAAAAGCGCAAGTGCCTTCACACTCGACATACTACCATGCATCATAGGCCATTTTCTTAGACTTTTATAGTCACATTATACTGTATAGCTTTTGCTTAAGAATATAACATAAGAATGACACAGTTAACAGATCTGTATATAACATTGGAATGACACAGCTAACAGATCTGCACTGTATAATGTATATACTGCTTTTACATGGCTTATAATATCAATTGATGTGCTCTTTTCTCCTATTGAACCTGTTTTGATCTGTGAGTGAATTACAAAGACAAAGTGCTTCGTTGGTATGGTCTTATATTAGCTCATCATAAACAATCTGCTACAGAACGATAATGAGATTAAGCATAACAGATATATACCAATTTTTGTGGATTTAATTATGTCTCTGGCCGGTATTTTCTGATTCAGTTTCTGAAGGCAATCTAAAATTGTTTCTCGACTTTGACCAGGCTGCTGGAGCAGAGTCTTAAACTTAAAAATATCTTCTATGATGACCACACCCTACAATAATTAAAATAAGCAAATGAAATATAATATAATATCGAGCATTGCACACAGTAACACCATACTCAAAAGTAGCAACAAAGAATGGTCAAAACATGCAGCAACCACTGGAAGTGTTCGTAAATATTAAGCATTGAGTTAGTTTGCAATACAACTGCAGCTCTGTGCTGCTTTATAGCTCACACTGTGTGAACAAGGAAAAGGCTGACCAAGATTAACTGTGAGCAATTCGACTTCAGTTGTATGTGATATATATAAAATTGTGTGATATACATTATATGTTAAGCCTACGGTATAAAATTAGATTACATATCGATTCACGATCGTAACGATGCGCATTACATTACAGGTATTTCTGTAACCTTCAAGTACCTAACGATGTCGTGCCACTCCATAACGTAGCTAAGATGTTGAATGTTTATCTTGCCTGTCTTTTTCGACCTCACTACTTACCTTGTTGAGACGTTAAATAGCTCCATAATCTTAGGTAAATAATCTTAGATAGGCCTATCTTTTGTGCGAACCAGACATTAACTATCAAAACATCCACGATAGACTGGAACATAAACTGAACTTCCCTTTTTTTAAAAGAAAGAAAATCCTTGTTTCATTTTCCGACTCTCTTAGGCGGCAGCTGACTCTCCTGTGTACCATTAGTACATCTCAGGCGAATCATTCCTTATGTGGTGTGTGGGCCCGGCCGGTGGTGGGATCTATTAAATTTGTAATTTGTGAAGTGTGTAATAGCGTGTACCACCCTGCCTGTAATCCTTGCCCCACAGAGGAAGAGTGTCTTTGGAAATTCTATCTTTGTACCATGAATATATCCTCCCCTCGGGATTATAAAGCTGAGAGTGCATCCTCTGACGATGAAGAGCCAGACGTAATTGAAGAAAATAAAGCAGCGCAACATAATTTCAAGGGATTCTTAGACATAGGCCTTGAATTAGAAGTGTTTTCTAATGAGCAAGATTCGCGTACTCTCCTTAATAATATTGACACTGATACGGACCATAATTACTTCATAAACCCTCAATGGTCAAGCCCGTATACAACTTTAAATATAAGCCAAGTACAGAATGTTGAATCAGATACAGAATTTTCAGTCATTCACATTAACTGTAGAAGTATGATTCATAAATTGCAAGAGATCCAAGATATCCTGTATTCTTCCTCTGCTGCTATTATGGCGCTCTCTGAAACATGGTTAGACTCTTATAACGAGGATACAATATGCATACCGGGATATAAGTTTGAGCATAGATCTAGGATTGGCGCACGAGGCCGAGGTGTCGGGTTCTTAATTAGAGACAATTTAAAATATGCGCTTTGTAGTCCCACTTGTTCTAAAGTTCATGTCACCTACGAAAGCCTATTTGTACGTGTTCACTTAAGCAAGCGTTCTCCTCTGCTGGGAGTAGTGTATAGGCCCCCGGGTCTAAGCATGAAAGACTTTAACACCGATACTGAAGAACTACTGACTCAGGCTACTAGAACTGCCAAATAGGTCATACTTCTAGGTGATTTCAATATAGATCTATTAAAAGTAAATGACCACACAGAGAACAACGAGTTCTATAACTGCTTAACATCCCACCATTTTATACCAACCATTACCAGACCTTCTAGAATTACACCAAACTCCTATACCTTAATTGACAACATCTTTGTGAACTGTTGGTCTGAACTTATCAATTCCTCCATCATAGTTTCTGACCTGTCTGACCATCTACCTATTCAGGCTCGTTTCTCATTGGGCGCGCCTAACAAAAGTATCTCACCGGCTAGCAGAAATCATTTCCGGAAGGAAAAGCCCAATTCCAATCGGCTCTTGCGGAGACTAATTGGGACCTGTTGCGAGAAACATGTGGCAGAAGTGATGCAAATGAGGCCTATGAAATATTTATAAAAAAGTACAAGGACCTTTATGATAAATCCTTTCCCAGCAGTCCTCATTCTTATCATGGCAAACATAAATATAAGCAGCCATGGATGACTCAAGGATTATATAAATCGTTAAAAACAAAAAATAGGCTCTATTGGAAATATTTGAAATTGCCCAGTGAACTTAATAAGAAGATATTTATTACATTTCGGAATAAATTTAAGTCTATTAGATTAAATGCAGAAAAGAACTATTACGCCATGGAATTCTGTAAATACAAAGACGATTTAAAAAAGACCTGGAAACTCATTAGAACAATTATGAAGCAGAGGGGAAATGATTCCGTAATTCAATCATTGAAAATTAATGGATCAAGCACAGAGGACGCTGAAATCATGGCAAATGGCCTGAATATGTATTTTGTAAGCATTGCTGACTCCCTTGCCAGAGACATGCCGGACCCTCCCCTACCGTTTGCGAATTTCCTAAAATTCGATGGGGCTTCTTCTGACTTCAGCTGAAGAAGTCATGGATATAAGTCGAGATATTCGACTCACTCATAGTAAGGGGGTTGACGATATTGACCTGTATATTGTCATCCCTAGCATATCACTCATTGCTGACCTTTTGGTTGACCTTATCAATTGCTCCTTCATGAGTGGGGTGGTCCCCCAATCGCTAAAAATTGCTAAAGTAGTTCCAATTTTTAAAAAAGGAGAAAAGGATATTCCTGCTAATTATAGACCCATATTGGTTCTACCTTTCTTCTCCAAATTTTATGAAAAAATAATGTATGACAGACTTAATAATTATGTGAAATCCTCCAATATCATCCAGTTTATCCAATAAATCATTGGATAAACTTCTTGATAATATAAACTTGGAGCTATTAAAAGTAGCCGACTGGTTTTGCGCCAATGAGCTCACGATCAACCTGGATTAGACAAATTTCATTCTTTTCAGTTCTAATAAGAAAATTTTACCAAAATTAATAACAATAAACCTTAAGTCTTCACATACAAGGCACACCGATTGATCAGGTTGAATCCGCCAAGTTCCTTGGGGTATATGTCGACCACCATCTATCGTGGGCTGTACATATAAATCATATTGCTAATAAAATAGCTAAAAATATTGGTATATTATCCAGAGTTTCCCACATTATCCCTAATTCCATTAAACTTCAATTATACCATACCTTGATTTATCCATACTTGACCTATTGTAATTTAATTTGGTCCTCAAATTATAAGTCAGGGTTCACTAAACTAGTGGTGCTACAAAAAAGGGCGATACGTTTGGTTGCGGGTGCCCATAGAGTTGCACATACTGACCCATTATTTAAAGATTTGCAGCTTCTAAAATTAGATAAAATAAGAATTCTTCAATAGGTATATTTTTTACCGCTATGAGCGCGGTCTACTCTCATCAGTGTTCATAAATTATTTCTCCGTGGGCTCCGACACCCATGCCTACTGCACAAGGAACTCCCGCGCTTACCGCTATAATAGAGCCCGAACAAATCTCCGTAAATTCAGTCTCAAATCTTCAGGTCTGCAGGTCTGGAACGCTATTTCGCTTGAAATCCGTTCGTCCATCAACCTTTATATGCTTAAAAATAATTTGGGTACTTTTTTAATAAATGAAATGGCTCAATGATATGATTTCCACAACTATCAAACGAGGCAGTTGGTCACTTGCTCGCCTTTGGTCCACCACCCATCGTTAGGGCTCACAAACCGCTTTAGTTAAGTTAATTTTTTAAGATTCATTTGGTCCTGAGGGTTAGTTGGTAACTTGTTTGCGTTTATGACTGTCTAATTGTTTCGACGATCCTAGCCCACTCGAGTTAGAATTAGGACTAATATTGATTGACGTATATCTTATTTCTTTTTCCTCTTGTTAATTTCAGCTACTTGGGTGTCCCTGCTAGCGAGATTTCGATCCCTTTTGGGGTGCATTTTGTAGCCTATAGTTAATAATCTGTATTGTTTATTAACTGCATGTACCGTTTGCTATGGCTGCAATAAACGAGATTGAATTGAATTGATGTTCCAATAATATTAATGAACCAGATAAACGTAAGCCACTTTCAGATGGCTTTAGAAGTCAATTATAAAATATTAAGCCACGTAAATAAATAAATAGAGCACACTTTAATACATATTAGCCGATGATGATTAGAAATAACAGGCATAGCCTGCCATCAGAGTGCACGATCATGCGAAGTTAACCAGAGTTTTTTGGAGTACATAGTTATGTAGTGAATGCCCAAAACCAAATCGTGACAAACAAATCCACAAGATTCTGATATCTAGTTTCTAATACAATAAAAAAATTGGCAAATATAACTAGTGACCTGTGACCACATGTCCCGAAAAATTCCAAAATTTATAAAAAATGTCCATCGTCCCGGGCACATTCTTACCGGGGACAATGAAATTTCCCTATCTTGAAATAAATATGAATAACTTGTCATTTTTTCTTCTTCTAATAACTAGAAAAGTAAAAATAAATCACTGAAAAATAATCAGGCCACACAAAAATGGGTATCATTTATGTCGAGAATTGGAACGTGTAGGATAGGATAAGTCAAGGTAGGAATTCTCGAAGAGGTGAGACTTCATTTTGAGTGGCATATCCCCAGGGTGATAAATAGAGGAGCTTGAAGCTGATAGTGGTGGGTGATTAAGGCAATGATGGTGGAGAAACCAAAAAATGCAGATTTCAAGAGGAAGATTGTTTCAGAGGTGTGGTGCTTTGCTGGATTTGGCTAGGATGGAGTTCTTGAGATGAGAAGTGACCAGAGGTTGAGTAAAACTGACACAGGGCATGATTAGGCAGGACATGTTGGCTGGGTGGTGAAGGGTTCACGAAGATATTTGGACTGGAAGTATAGTAGAGAGTAATAGGTGAGTATTTGTATGTGAATCATTTTGTTGCGACATGGTCCGCAATGATTTCACAATGTTTGGGCTGCTGTTTTTAACAGACAGAGCAAATACACTTGTGATAAGTGCAAATAAATATTGTTCTTGAATTTCTGTATATTTGAAATGCTCAGTGAGTGATTGTATTGCTAACAGAAATTGAGCTTTGAGAGGACAATGGATGTATCAATTGATGAGGCAGTTATTTGGAAAGAGTTGTGCCCAAGAATTGTCAGCATTCCAACGCGGATTTCAGCTGAAAGTTCGGTTCAAATACAAACGAAAATGTTGCTTCTACGGCCAAACACGTACAAATTTAGTCATTGAAGACCTCGGCGCATGCGCACTGTTAAAACACCTAAACAAAATAGGCGTCGTGAGGACCGGCTAGGGTCAGGTTAAGCAACGTGAGGGTCGGTTAGGGTCGTTTTTAGACATTAGCTTAGAACTTTCGGCCGCATAAGTTATTTTCTGAGCGTTGAGAGGCCGAAGTTTCGGCCACAGAAGCTCCATGCAATAGGAAATCGGATAACCCAGTTTCTGTGGACCTACCTTGAGACATTCAATAGTTGCCTGTTTTAACTGTTTCTTCTTGTCTTTGCTACCTCCAGACACACTAGATGGCCTAGAAGTACGAACTACAAACCGATCCATTAGCATACACTACACAGCTTTTAAGAACTTTTAAGGAAAAGAAACTGTAACAGCAGCGCAAAATCCAGCAACTTTGAGGAGTAAGAATTGTGTGCGCCATAATGTCATTTCGGTGGCGGCAAAAATAAAGTGAGTAAGTGAATGACTATGACTAAAAAACTTCTCTAGCACCACCACAATAATGCATCAACCGACGACGCACCAAAACAAATCCGAAATCAGGTCAAATCCAAAAGGTCAGTCCTAGGAGACAGAAAGACAGTCTAAGGAAAATGTACAAGGGTAAATAAAAAGGTTTTCAGCCGAGATCGAAAAGAAACAAAAGACTCAGCGGCCCGTACGGCATGAGGTAATGAATTCCAGAACTTTGGACTGGCAACAGAGAAAGCCCACATACCAAGACTTATCCTACACTGCATTAAAGCGCCTGCAAATGCACTGCAGGAGCATCAGATGTGAACGTGTTCAATCACAAAGTAGGCAGTGGGCGGAGCTAACTAAGCTGTGGGCAGAGCTAACTAAACTGTGGGCGGAGCTAACTAGGCGGAGCTAACTAAGCTGTGGGCGGAGCTAACTAAACTGTGGGCGGAGCTAACTAAGCCGTGAGCAGAGCTAACTAAACTGTGGGCGGAGCTAACTAAACTGTGGGTGGAGCTAACTTAGCTGTGGGCGGAGCTAATTAATCATAAAAAGCAATCGTGGGCCTACGTACAACAGAGTTGTTATTGATATAGATAAGATAGATCAAGCGAAACATAAAATGAAGGAAAAAGATTTTTTATAAACATAGCATATTGTGAAATTTGGATTTGCCTAGACCCCAAATATATATGTGGCTAAGTCAAAAATATACATCGATCACTGTATCTGGAAAACCCGGCGTTGAGACAGGTTTTTGGCCCCGGAGAGCAGGAAGACGGCTGCCGCGGGCTTCACCAACCCCTCTACTGGGTGTCCCAGGTGTTCCCCTAGCGAACGGCGAAGGTTTCGAGTCAATAGCTCTAAAACTGTGCAAATGCAGAGCCGGCTAGAGAGACTGTATACCTGCTACATGTACGATATCTCGCAAACCGTCCACTCATTCATAACGGTGTAGAAGAAGAGGTGTGGCATACAGATATCACGTGCAGCATATGTTTGTCTTCGACACGCTCCTATCGACTGCGAAGGAAACTTTCCTTGAGGGTCCTGGCTCCTGAGACAAGTTTTTGGCCCTGGAGGCCACGAAGAGTTCGACCGTGGGTTCACCAAACCCCCTACTGGATGTCCCAGGTGTTCCCCGAGCGAACGGTGAAGGTTTCGAGTGCATCGCCCTCCTCCTTTATCCAGGCTTGGGACTGGCACTGGCAGAGTACGACCGGTGGCAGAGTTGATTGATTCAACTTGGCTTTATTTATATAGATAATTATTTATAGGTTCTCATAGAAGTAAATGCGAAGCATGCCTAGACTCTGCCACCTAGTCAGGTATGCGTTTGATTCTAGACTCGAGTCATTTCGATTTCAATGTCATAGCCGTCTTGACCATTGCTGAGCTGACCTTGTTAGCGTGCAGCCAGTGCCAGCCACCTCTGCTCCGAGCACCGATAACTCGTTTCATTGTGTGCTATCCCAATACGCTGTCTCGGAACACATGCTGCATGATTCCACTCATTGGGTTCCAAACTCGCAAAGCATTCATTAGATATAAGTATAGTCGCGGTGGACTGGCGATGCCCTATTGGCTCTGCGGGAGTTCTGCTTTGTTTCAGCCTTGACTGACCGTCGAGGATCGAGATCGACTTCGTTCTTCATCTGGTGGCGAGCTTCTGATGCCCCGCGCAAGCACCTCGACTAGGCGCAACCTCGACCTTTCTCAGTTGTTGATCCTTCCAGCTGAAACACACTCCCTTAATCCTTATTATTGATAATTATTATGATCTAACCTATACACTGCTACGTCTACGGAGTATAAATCTAGATAGGCGCTACAAAACGATCATTTGCCACGATAACTTGATTGCTTGACGTTGGCTTTTGGAATAAAATGGCTGACAAGAAGAACGATTCAGGTTTGTTTACTGTTGCTTGGATACTTGATATTTGCGTTTTTTTCTTTTAGTTTAACATTGGTGTTGATTTTATTGTAGCAGTGTGCTTATGGTAAACATCATGTAATAGTTAAAGGCATATTAGAGGTTTGAACACTGCAAACATGTGATCGTTGTTTTATTTTCATGAAATAGCTCTGAACTGATGCATCCAGTATTTAATCCAGCCAATATTTTAGGTATTCTTCTATAAATATAGGCCTATATTTTATATGACTGATACTTTTTATCTATCTTATTCATGCTTTTTAATTGGTAAACGTATTATTTTCTACTAGAACGATAGTCATGCAAACAATTCTAACTAATCAAATCTTTTGGCCCAGAGTGCTACATTGGTCATAGCGTGACCACGGTCAGGTGTCTTTGTGCGTGTTTTCCAGGTTTGACTCCCAATAGCCACTTTTTAGAGATTTAATCTCGAACTTGGGGTGGTGATCAAGGATCGCACACGATCAATTCATTGAAAAATGACCAGGGTCGAGGTGTTGGGTATATAATAAGAACGTGTACATTTTAAAATTTAAGTTATCGTTGGACTTCTTACGTAATGGCGCGGGCATAAAATGGTGCTTTTTCAGACGTAAAATGATATGTACCCCAAAATTTACTCATTTGAAATTGTAGACACCTTTCACTTTTAATGACCCACTTTAAAGTCTCATAATCTACCCACTATTCATCCATGCTATGTATGCATCTATGCATCCAGATATACATATAGATCCCTGCATGTTTATTGTTTTGACTATTTATGTAGCAGATACATCTATTTATCTTTACATATGAATGTATGCATGCATGTATGCTTTTTTGTATATATGCAGGTTCATGTCTGAATTATGTTGTTCAGAAACCTTTTTAAGAGGTGGAAAGACAAAGCAGATTTAAAGAGGTATAATTTAGGATTAGGTGAAAGTGTTCCTTGTCATGATACTTGCCAGTGCATGTGTAACAGCACATTTTGGCAACATCTGTCAGGAACCATCCATACTCTTTTGGCACATCTCAGACTAGGGAGCACTTAAAGTAAACAGAGCCGAGCGACTTGAAACAGTTTGTATATTCAGTAGGAAAGAGTTGTTCAATAATGAATTATTTGGTCAAGTTGATTTGTGTAAAGGAATGACCTAGCTGTCTTTTTATTGCTGATTTCACTTGCACAGTTGTTTATATCTTTACTGCCACACTGAATCCTCTATTACAGCGGTTTTTAACCAGTGGTATGCGTACCCCTAGGAGTACGCCAGCCTTTGCCAAGGGGTACACAAGAAAAATCTAAGCTAGCCCAGTGCTTGCATTAAAGTGATTAAACTTCCATGTTGACTTGATCAATTTTTAGAGGCTATTGGCACAGCTTCATGTTAGTCGAAATGATGGAAAATAAAATTAGAGATTTTTCAATTAAATAACTTTTATTGTGTACTCAACTGTGCTGTACAAAGTGGACATTGTTCAACAAAATTAATTTTAACATAATAGATTTGGCAAAATTCATTAATAATATTATAACCAATAATCTAATTCTAATAATGTATTCTAATTGATTAAATTACCAAAGAACGTTTCTGACAAGTTTTTATGTTGGGGGTACACACACAAATAATTTTTTTAGTTTAGGGGTACAATAAAAAAAAATTAGGTTGGGAACTGCTGCTCTATTATAACTCTGATTTGGTCTGGCAATGCATGAATCTGACCAATTTTGGTTTTGATGTCTCTTAATTTAACGAGTTCCTGGAGTTATGGCAAATATTTTATTGCCCTATCTTTATTAAAACTCAAAATATTTGTTTTGGGGTTGAATTTTGCAAGTGTGTTGTGTTGCTTTTCTTGAATGATTATGTTAGATCCCTGCATGTTTATTGTTTGGACTATTTGATCAAGTAGAAGTTTTTATTTACAATGTCACTCTTCGTTTTACTGTTTCACCTTTTCACATTCAGAAGATGTATATGAGGTGCAGTTTAAACATAATCAGATTTAAGCTATGTGTTTAATATGTGAGTTTGAGGCTTTTCATAATTTTTTTGATAACTGTCTAAAGTATTTGATGAGATTGATTAAACTTTATGAAAGGGTTGTTTTTTAGAATGCAAATTCATGTATTTATTTGCTTGTATTTTAGAAAGTGAATCTGACAGTTTTGAAGAGACAGTTATTGGCAATGTTATTAAGTTCTGTGTTGTTCCACCCAGTTACACGGGCCAGCCAAAAAAGGGACATCTCATTTTCAATGCAGATTTTGAATGTGGTAATGTATCGTTGTTAAACTTTATGTTCACTTTAAACTCTACAGTGTAGTCTATGCTGCAGAACATGCTGCAGATCCATATATACCATTTGTAGGCATTGACTACTCATCTGTTTTGCATGCGCTACTGTCCTGCAGCTTGAAGATTTGTTGGTTGTAGCATCAACTGCCAGGAGTGATCTTCTTGTTATAGTCTGTGTTCTGATCATCGACTGCTAAATATTAAATTTATCTACCTTCTGCCTGAAACTTCTTCTGGCTGTTCTCTTTGCTGGGCTTTGGTTGTACACTTCTGAATATCTTGAACAGTGCTATGATTTCATGCATTACATCACAATAGATAATACAACAATTTACAAAGCTAGTATATGAGCTTCTACTTTTCCTAATAGTCCTGTGGAGACGGTCGATCAGCGAGGCATGCCTATCTGCTTCTCAGGGCGATGGGCTCTTCTAGGAACTTTGAATGTTTGAGTGCATTGTTGCTAATCAGTTGATTGCATATTTTGATGTGAATGATCTGATCCCTACACAGCTGTCTGATTTTTGTAGGAAGCACTCCTTGGTGACCCTTCTGCTTTGGCCTGTATCTGACTTCTGTGGCACCATGGACCACTCTCTTGGCTATTTTAGATTTTAGCGTTGCCTTTAACTGTGTGGACCACTCCTTTCTTCTTCAGTGTCTCCCTACTTCCTTTGGAAATGACTCAGATCCTTTTTGTCTGAATGCTCAATCTGTGTCTTTGTTTGCTTCTCTAGGCCTCTCTGGGTCCCCATCCCTTTTGAGGTCCCCACGGTTCTGTCTTTGGTTGTCTATTATATCTTATCTATATGTCTCATCTTGGATCTCTACCAATATCTCAGGTGCTCCTTCGCCAACATTTTGAGGATAATGTTTAAGCTTACATCCATTCCCATCCTTCAGACTCGGTCGCTGGTGTGTGTCAGATGTGCCTGACTGTCGATGTCCTTTCTTCTTGGATGGCCTCAAATTGTCCTTGTTTAGATCTGCTAAAACTCAATTTATCTGGCTTGGATGACCATTGGCAATAGAGGATGTTGACTTGCTCCAGGTTGCTCGGGTTTTTCTTGAGGTAACTTTCTCCCACATGGTCCGTTACATGGGTGTTGCCCTTGACCGAGAACTTAGCCTCTCCCAACATGTATACTTTGTGTCTGGAAGCTGTTACTATCAGCTTTGTCATATTTGTGTAATTAATTCTTATTATAATTATCGTGGTTGTATATTTTTAAATTTCTCAATGAAAATATTTTAGATACTTTAAATTGTATTTGTATCAGTTAATACAATGAAGGTAATAGTTTTTATACTGATTTTCATCCCACTGATTGTAACTACCAAAAACATTTTGTCTGGTTTTTATGACTTTTAAAAGAACTATCAACATCTTTACAGATTTAAATTTGGAAATAGATCAAAATTTTTGACCTCACCTAACTTTTATGATTGATTGTGTTTGAACAGGGAACCTTGGACGTGTTGATTACATAACTGATTTTGAATATGATCTGTTCATTCGACCAGACACGTGTAATCCAAAGTTTCGTGTCTGGTTTAACTTCACCGTTGAAAATGTGAAGGCTGACCAGGTTTCTTATTCCCTTTTTTTCACTTTGTTAATAGATAAATAAAAATAGTTTAATGGTAAAGTAAATAACCAGTAGTACTATATTTTGGTGAGAGATGTACAGCTACAGGAGACAGTGTAATGCTAAGGAGGTCAGCAACAATGATGTAGATGTAGAATGAAAAGAGCATAAAACTGGTTGGATTGATAAAAATAGGGCAAAACCGAGTAGACAATTTCCACCGAGTGCCGAATCAGAGTATTTGAATGCACTATTTGCCGGATCCGGGTACGAACCGAAAGTAGTGGCAACTCTGGCCTGGCGAATACCATCCGCAGGTGAAGCTTAAGATTCTCAACTATCGTCACTTTCGCCGTTTCACGAAATGAAAATTTAGCAAGATAAATGTTTGTGCCTGTATTCACTACTAAAATGGCTTTAAATTTTTAATTTATGATTATAGATTGTTAAATGTTTATGAAAAAATTATTACATTAAAATTTTTTTATTGTTAACTATTTTTTTGTGTAATATTTGCCGAGGCGAATACGTTGAATAGTCCCGAAAAACAGGATATTCGGCTGAGGCGAATGTCCAAGGCGATTTCCGGTTATGTCCTGAATAGAAATGATTAATCCAAGATGAGGACCAGACATGAAGATTTAATAGCTCGTTTTATGATAATTGATTTGTGAGTGGCAGGTTTGAATCATGATCAATGAAAAAGTATGATATTGTGTTAATGAGTTTGCCAAGAAAACCAGTCATTAGCTGGATAATGTTACATTGCCTGATACACCTGAGTACAGATGCTGCTTCATAGTGCTTTTATGTATGGAATTGATTATGTTTATACATTAAATCACAATTTTGGTTCTGATATTTGCATTTGGTAGTTTATTCAAATTCACTTTTTATTTAGCGAAAGTAATGATTCATTAGAATGTGCTTGATGTTGCTTTTTTGCTGTGTTCTTTCAGCGGGTTATTTTTAACATCGTCAATTTTAGCAAAACCAAGTCACTCTATCGCGATGGAATGTCACCAATGGTCAAGTCCTCTAGTCGACCGAAATGGTCAGTGAAATGCTTCAATTTTATGTCAATGCATAAAAAATTTTTTATAATGAGACAGTGTGTGCTCCAATATGCTTTATTTGACCTGCCAGAATATATTTTGGCGATTGGGTTTTGCAGCAAGTGAGCGCATAAGTGGTTATTTATTATTTAAAAAATATGGTAATTCTCCAAGTTAATTCTTTTTAAAATGTATGCAGCAAAGTATATAGTGTTAACTTATCACTTCTATTTATTGTTAAATAACACAAAAATGTTATGGTGATGATTGTTAGAAGCCTTGACCCTTACTTATTAATAAATGGGTGAAAATGAATAATTTTGCAGTTAGTGTCCTGATGTTTTTTATGCCCTTCATATACTTGAAAGCATTACTTGTCGTTACTTTTTTACATGTTCAAACCCATACCTCTAAATAAATAATTTCCCCAAATTTCTGAGCTTACCCCATACTTTGCAACCTTGCCCAATGGAAGAACCCAAATGTTTTCCTCGCTATGGGTTTTATCGGTGGCCATATGTTTATGTCTCTGCATGTATTATTCAAAATTCTCAGCAGAAGAAGCAAAGACTGTGACATAATTGTGAACTTACTTGCGTTTTTGTAGGATGAGGATTCCTCACAAGAATGTCTACTATTATCGTTGTCCAGAACATCGTAAGAACTACGTCATGTCATTTGCCTTCTGCTTTGATCAAGATCGTGATGTCTACCACTTTGCTTACTGCTACCCTTACTCCTACACACGTCTTCAGAACTATCTGGATGGTCTGGAGATGAAAGGCTATGAACATTTTCAGAGGGAACTGCTCGCTTCTACACTAGTTAGTTATGTACTTGGTCCATTAGTAAAATAAATGTGTCTGAAATCCACAGTTTGTATTATGCATTCTGAAATGAATAATAATTGTCTACAGCTATTTCATCTATTGCATTGCTAGAATTTTTATGGAATCTTTCAGAATAAGGCTATAAACTATTTAAGAATTGAATTATTGTGTTAGTTGTGTTAAGTACTGAATTTACAAGTATTTGACCAATTATTAAGTAATTAAGTCTAAGTGGCTCAAGTTAGATTTTTTTATTTGTTCATTTTGTGGAATATGTATTTCTTGTTCTTTACGTGAATCGTTTCTGTAATTAAATTAAGTCATAAAGACCTGATTGAATTTTAATGAACAATCTTTGATAACTTAGTATCAGTTAAAAATGTGATACTTTATGTTTTGCATTAGCAACAACGAAGGTTAGATATCCTGACGATTACAAACCCAGCCAACAGAGATTGTCATGAGAAAAAGAAAGTGGTGTTCATTACTGCCCGGGTTCATCCAGGGGAATCGCCTTCATCACTAGTTTGTCAAGGTAATTAATTCACTGCTAGTGTGTTTGCCTGTGGACCAATAGATTCATAACTTCTTTCTATTATCCATGCTTTATATCCATTTTAAAACTTTAATGTCATCAAACTTAGGATTGATAATTTTATGTTGTTTGTGGGTATCCATCTCATTTGGTAATTTCAATAAATGTTTTGAGTTTCCTTGTTTTATAGCTGAATTTAATGTCTTGTTTCCAGGTGTAATCGATTTCCTGATCAGTAATCAGCCAGCTGCTAAGATTCTTCGAGATCACCTTATCTTTAAAATTGTTCCAATGTTAAACCCAGATGGCGTTTACCATGGCAACTACCGGTAAATATTTTTCTAGGATACACATTTGTCCAAACTTTGCAACTCTGATGAATGTTTAGATGGGTGGAAAGTATGGTAAAAAGATGTAGGTATCCTGTACACACGAACACTCGGCTATTCAAGTTCTGTAAGAAATTCACTTACATTTTTCTGCATGCATGTATTTCACATTATGACACTAGCTCTCCGACATGCATTAGTCAGCAAGTATCTAATTTATGAGGTTATTTACATAATGTAAACCTTCAAGTTTAGAAGCAGTTTGTCATTCGGTTTACAAAAATTAGTAAATTGAGAGTTTCTTATTATTTTATGCTGGTGACTTAGTGTAAGCCTGAATTATTTGCAAATGTGTACGTGTGTCGACATAGGCATTGAGAGAGCATGACCCGATCTCGAAAATGTGGGGGTTTAAGCAACCACATTTGACCCCATAAGCAAATATTTTTGGTGTCTTATATTTCGTTGAACTTAAGGCCTGGGGGAATCTGCGGGGATGGCGAAAGTTAAGACTTGCACTGAAATGTTACATAGTAGATCTGGGAGGGAAAGTTTATAATAGTTATAAAAATGTAAGATATTTGGAAAAATTTGATGCCTTTATTGTGTGGTATGTATTTATGATTATATTTTTGTACATTTGTGGACTTTATCTTACCATGTGATTATATTTTAAAATCTCTGAAATGCACATAAGGAAATATTTACAGATGCGTCACTGTTTGTAGTTGTTCTCTGATGGGCTATGATCTGAATCGACATTGGCAGGAACCATCTCCTTGGTCTCATCCAACTCTCTATGCTACAAAGAACCTCCTTATGGAGATGGATACGAGTGATGTATGTCTGAATTACCCTGGATGAAATATATGTCCAGTTCTAAGTTTAATATATTAATAATCACCCAAGAGAAGAATAAATAACTAACACCTTAGCACAAAAGCATATCAAATTCCCTTGGAAAACAATGCAGCTCATCATTATAGTGATGAGCTTTGTGACTCTTATCACTGTATGTGTTGTATCTTGATAAGAGAGAATTACAATGATAAGACAGAATTACAGTGCACTGCTGTAGTCATTAGCTATCGTCATTATATTCACGTGATTTATCAAGTGAATAATTATAATGACGAATGAATGGTAGGTGTTATTAGATTGCAAACGTGTGCTGCACATAGTCGCAATATTTGTCAGAAGCAGCAATGATAAGTACATGTAGTGGGAGATTGTTACAGGAGAAGGATCTAATGCTTAAAAAAGCACAATGGTCTGCATTTGATGTGTGCAGCATGGCATCTGTTTATCACTATAGACTGCAGAGCATAGTAATCAAGACTGAAATGCAACGCTCCTGGTGTATGATGGGGCAGTGCTGAGATAAGATTTTACTGGCAATATTATTAACTACTACTAATAAAACAGTTTGTACAGTATAATGGGAACATGCAAACGTATGTAGTAAAAGCAGTGTGAGCTGTGGTTGTAATAATAATAATAATAAATTCTAAAAGCATAATTATTTACAGAAACTTGACCTGGATTTCTACGTTGACATCCATGCTCATTCGACTCTTATGAACGGATTCATGTATGGAAATATCTATGACGATCAGGGTCGCTATGAACGCCAGGCAGTCTTTCCAAAACTCTTTTGGCAGAATGCAGAAGATTTCTCACTGACAAACACATCGTTTAACAGAGATGCGGTCAAGGCAGGAACCGGAAGAAGGTATTTGCAGCAACCAGGGTCAAAGATGGTTTATGTGGTGGAGTTATTATGTTGACATATCAGTCAGCATTGTTTTGTTTGTATAACAGAGTAGTCTCAATCACTTAACTGCCAAATATATAAGAATTAGTCATTTCGGCTTTTAGAATTCGCAGCACGATGAATTTCTAAATTCTCGACATGGCGGCAGTGCATTGTTGCAACTTGTTTATATCTTTACCAATTTATTTTCTTAATTAACAAAGACAGTTATGCATTGATTACTCTGCCACATCTGTTTCATGCACCAAGATTGCTTGATCCCTTGATATTGCTGCCAAATGAGCAAGCACACATATTTAATAGATTAGGTTTTAATTGCAAGGTTACTTTTAAAGCATCAAGAGATGCCTGTTTTTAATTTTTAGGACGCTGGGTGGTATACTGGATGAGAAATGTCACTGCTACACTCTAGAGGTCTCTTTCTACAGCTATACGACTACGTCTGGCTCATCTACCGTTACTCAACCATATACAGAAGAAGCCTGTATCCTTTAGGTCTTGTCTGTTGAAATTGTAATTTAATTTATGTTATACCTCTTCATGACAGACTATACAGAAAACTAATTGAACTAGATGGTCTTTGAGTACTTGTAGAACAGAGGTAAAGAAAAAGACCAGAGAGGTAAAGATAGATCACACAGGTAATGTTGTACGGTGCTGTTTTTCTTCTGTTTAGTCAATTCTGATATCACAAGTGTTAGTGAATTATAAGGATTAATACAGAAAGATATATTAGGTAATAAGCATTTACAACATGCCAAACATTAGGTAATCTGTACAATTAAACAAATTCAGCTTTCAACCTGCAGTCTTTTTATGTCTTTGTTAAGAATCCTCAGTTTAACACAACACATCAGTTTCTATTATAACTATAAATTTATATAGCATCTCTCACAGTGCACACCAGTTAGAGGCACTTCCTGTGCAAGAGACCTAGAGAATAGAATAATAATAGAGTGGTCTTAAGACAACGAAAAGCAGCACTTGGCTGACCAGTTGGTAAGGAGGAACGTATCAAAGGAGGGAGTGCTAGTTCCATAGTACAGGGTGAATGAAGGCAAAGGCTTGTGTTTTAGCGATAGCGACATCAGTCATCGCTTGCGGGACAAAGCGATCATACTGTTTAAGTGAGCATAGTGGGCAAAGAGAAACAGAAGACGATAACTGACAGATGAAGTCATAGGAGTTTGACCAATATACGACTGGTAGTTTAATGTGAGAACCTTCATTTAACCTAAGTGGGAGCCAATAAAGGGGTCATACAAGAAACTAGAGGTGTGGGACGATCAAAGGAAGTTGTGCTGTGAATCCAGTTACAGCATTTAGAACAGACTGAAGAGGAGATAGATGCACTTTTTGAAGACCAACAAAAAAAGAATTACAGTTATCGATATTAACTTTGAACACTCTAGTGAAAGACTTAATACATTGGCAAGTCCTTCAACTGTAGAAGTAGCACTTAACTATTCCACAATTTACATGCCTAGGCAGTGAATTATTGGCAATTTCTAGTGATCTAACAAGAAGCTCCATAGCAATTTGTCTCTTTATATCAGCAGTTATAGGGCATGTAATTGAATTATAAGAATTCCTTATCATTTTCAATCAGACATGAAACTTGGTCAGAATCTTATAAAGACATTCCTAGATTACTACAAACTGACTGGCTACATCAACACTAAGTCCACAGAGAACCTCGATTCTAAACAGCCGCAGTTTCGGGAGACGAGGCGTGAATATCACTTTCCCATCGCTCGAGCTACTTCCGAACCAGTCCGAGAAGAGAACAAGTACGTCTAGGTCCAGTTGTAGTACAAGAAATTAAATAGATTGTCATTACAATGGTATAGACAACTATGATTTTGAATGCAACCTTTGGACAAATTTACTGGTGATTAATAGTTGACTCTTATGTTGAAACATCGTTGATATTGGTTTAAAGACTACCAAGACATCAGTCTCTAGCATTGAAAGCACAAGAATCATACTCTGTTATTAAACAACCGTTTTGTTTTGCAAATTGACACAGTGTGATCACTGTTTGATATATTGTTGTAACTGAGGCATATGCTTTTTACTTAGTAATTTTCTCAGTTTACGTTATCAAGTTCATTTGAAATGGTTATACTTTAATGTGCCATCACAGTTGCATTTAAGTATGCAAGTTAAGAAGCGCTTTGAGGTTCCAAAAATACACTTTATAAAAGTTCAGCTTCATACAAAATTTCATACTGCTACCTGACATAAAAACCAGAACACTGACGTCGATATTTTTTATTATGATTAGATAAAATTGGAAAAGCTCATGAAACATTTGACAGGCCCTGCATTGATTTCCAAGTCGCTTTTAGTACACTCTCTTTATTAAAGTGATTAAGAGAGATTCTGTAACTCTTGACTGAGTTAATTAGCTACTTAAAATGAGTTTTTGCTGAATATTTTTCAGATATGAAAAAACATCTCAAGAAAATCGCTTTGTTTTTGAAAAGATGGGCAATTTGTCCAACAGCGACCTGAACAACGTTCAAACAAGTCAAGATTGGAAGGAAAACAGGAAGAAATAACTGTACTACTAGATGCTTCTCAGTCTAATCTACAAAATCTCTTCACATCCATAACATTTTTCAAGCAACTGCGTTATATATAAACATTTTTAGAGATTTCAGCAACAAATTCCATTCTGCTTTAACATGTATTTTCAGCTTGTAGTTAGGTTTACAAAAGCAGTGCTACTTCTAACAGTTATACTGAATGTTGGCAACACCACTTAGTAACTGCTCCAAGAAGGCATTTCCATTGACTACATGTATTTTCAGCTTGTAGTTAGGTTTACAAAAGCAGATTTTGCTTCTAACAGCTTGGCAAGACTGCATGATTAGTAACTGCTCCAAGAAGGCATTTCCATCAACTACAAGACGATGAAACTACTTAGCATGTTTGGGTGAGAAGGAAATACCTTATTCCGTAATTTAAACAGACAAACCAAGTTTGAGGTTTGCCATATTTTATGGAAACCTCTTGCAGTTGTCTATTCAAGACAGCCTCTTGGAAAGCAAGCTTTGCAATTAGTGTTGTATGCAAGACTTAAAAGCGTTAAGCCCAAGACAGTGGCATTCCAAGACTGAGACCAAGACAAAGACACACATGGTCCATGACAGTTCAAGACAAGCTTTTTAGAATTTATTCCCCAGAGTAATAAAACAGAGTAAATGATAAAACAACTGACATGGACGTATCAGTTTCCCAGATTTTCTTTCCATTACATTTTATGAATTTCAAATTAAGATCCTTAAGCATAGCATCACCATATGAATAATTATCTGTCCATGTTGACATGATCCAATTTTCTAATACAAGAGAACTTAGAACAGTTTTCGCAAGGCGTGTTGAGACCGCTTGTTCAAGACAAGTCTGTAACTTCTAGACAGTTTAAAAAAGGTCAAGAAATTACCTCGAAACCAAGATTATCAAGACCGAGAACAAGACAAAAGACATAAAAAACCTGCCTTGTGACCAGACAACCCTAAAATTGATATCTTGCTCATGCATTGAGATCACCCAAATAGTCACTTTTACCATACCAGCAACTAATACTAATATCCTTTGGAATTATACAGGACATTGCTTATAAATCAGGATAACAGATATAACTGATTTTTTTGCGCCATTTTAGTTATTACATATACCTCAAAACAACGAGCATGGAATACAAGCGAGCAGACATGACAACTACCGGTATAATATTTTAAATGGAATTACTTGTACAATAATCATCACATGAATAGAAACTGAGCAATCATTTGGAAACAAAATCAACTCTAAACTAGGGATAAAAATATTCTGATTGTGGCATTACTCGGTTCATTTATGCAATACAACAAAACTAATTTGATAATACACTCATTACAAAAAGTTCAGAAGAGCATTTTATAGAGGACTTCTGAGCTTGAAGCAGGGCAACCATTAAGAGCCTTACATAGACTGGAAGCGGTAGGACATTAATCACATTTTCTAATATTTAAGCAGGATAGAATGCCATAACTCAACCAATTTGACTATTCAACACAGCTATTTGTCTAATGCCCATTTGTTTAAACATTGAAAAAAAATGTTTTTTTTTACATTTTCGCATGTGTTTCTACTGATTAATATTAGCTAATATAAGCATTCTTATATATCCATGTTGCATAAAGCATGCTTGCATGATACTAATGATAATTGAAATATCCTAAAACTAATATAGCCATTCACTTATTTAAGATTTTGAACACTTCAGAGAATAACAAATCACTGGCACAGAGCTTGTAACAGGAATGAATGCAGATAAATGTCCCTCCCCCATCTGATGACCCATTGCTAGAAGATAAATACTTAGTAGTAACATTTCATTAACCCTTTAACGACCAGCCAGATTGACGTCCTATACATTTTAATATGCACTGGTTGTTAGAGTGTTAAAGAAGTTTGCTTGACAGACCTGACAACATTTAACTGGTGCTATCAAATGAGACCTCATCACTAACACCAGCATCTGAAGATGCAAATGAATTCTAGCACTGCAGGCTAATTTAATGCTAGAGGTTTCTGTTTTTTTAAATATTTCATTCTATATATGTTGTTATGACGAATTTTGAAAGATTTTGTTTGTTTGCATTTCTTTTTAATTTATCTTAAATTCAAACTAATGAAATGACAACCTAAGAAAGAAAGAAATAATGCCATCCTATTGGTAATAAGATTCAAAAGATTCATGATAACAGAATGCTTTAAGTTACACACAGTAGCAATGTGCATAAAAAACAGGCTTTTAAACTGTCTTAAATACATACGATGGCAGTTAATGCATCATTTTGCCATCTGCAGGCATGCAACACGCTAACCCTACAACGATGAGTGTGTACTAAAATATATGAGAAACCTATGCACCCCGTAGTAAAGGACTAAAGGAGATAACAAACAGGTAGTGCCGCACAATGTCATATGAAACGTCTGTTAGGATCTACAATTCTACAAAGATTTTTGTTCTTGAGAAATATAAATCCCCGACAAGTCACAATGAACTGCTCTCATAGCAACTGTACCATGTTTACAGCTGGAAACTCAATTGTCACATCTGTGACAAGGATTTGTCTACACACACAGGAATATTTAGGGATTACTTTTGTAAGATGCCTCTGTTGAAAGTAGAATGCTAGTTAGTGTGGACATGCATGCAATACTGGGTGACAACCCATACTCCAATTTTAACCAGAGACTAATTAGTATTTGGTAACAACTTATAATTATTATTTTACGACCAGAAATAATCTGTGTTATAATCATTGGGATGGGGTACATTGTGTGGCATTTCCACTCTCAAATTGTCAGCAGAAATCGTTGTTCTTGACGCACTCTCAACAGACCCTTCATCCCTCGCAGCATGTTGCCTTTTTCTCTGTCCAGCAGATGACAGAAGTATTTCTTTCAGAAGCACTTGCTCTTGCTGGAGCTTTGTAATCCGGTCTTCAAGTTCTGTGTTTTCTTTCCTTAAATGCTCCGCTCTTTCTGCAGACTCTTTTTCTTTTTGTTTGCTTTTCTCACGGCTTTTCTGCACAGAAATGTTGTTACGTGCACGTTTCTGGAGATATTCTTCATCCTTCTCAACTGCAGACGTTCTACATGCCTGTTCTTTTTTTGGTTTAGGAGCCATTGTTCTGTGTAAAGAGAATTTAAGACAAATAGAAACTCTCAGTGACCAATTCTGCTAAATCCTATTTTAAAATAATAGATCGATGCAATGAGATTATAATTAGATCATAAAATTCCGTTTCATTTCTACCTTGTTCCAATCATTATTAATTTTCTTAATTGTGAGGATGCTGAGTGTTTCAAGATTACATTAAATATATCAAGCATTTTCTATAGCTTCTCTTAACAGATTTGTATGGTTGTAGTGTGAATATTTATACAAATAATAACATAACTGCTATTACAAAACTAAAATATGCAGTCCATTTTTTTAACTTGGCTGGCAAAGGACATTTATTGCAAAGTCAAATCTGGAACTAACAACACATTAACTAAAAGAGAGACTAAATTTAAATTTAGAGTAGGCGCTTGTAGCTAAACAATGGAAATCCAAGCTAATCCTATCCAATAACTTTGAATGAAAAATAAAACCATAGGTTATTGGAAGTCATAAATGGTTTTGCCAAATTATAGTTAACTAATAATTTAAAGAAATTTTAAAGAAATATACCTTTACCAGTATGTTCCTTAGGTTACCGATTCCAATTATGCCACCCTCTTTTAGACAAAACTGTAGCAGAATAATAAAATTTGCTTAATATTACAAACTGCACTCACTTATACCAATGATATAACTCAATTCAATTCATTTATTGCTCACAACTAATCAATGTAACATAACATGTAAAATTATTTCAACAATAGAATGTTATAGGCAGCATCAGCACAGAACATGGTAATGATTTGTGGAAACAATTGGAGCCCAGAAGGGATAAAAGAAAGGCCTTATAGATCCAGCATCATGTAAAGACAATGGCTATCTAGATATGGTAAACGATCATTAAGAGGGAACAGTATCATTTGCATGACAAAATTAAACATGCAGTGAAAACCAAATAAAACAAGAAGTCCAACCAGGACCCTTGGTGTGGCACAGTGGCCGATCGGTTAGAGCGGTCAGCCCGTAATGTTCAGTGTGTGATGAGCGCGCGGGTTAGAGCCTCGTCCGGGGCGTCACTGTGTAGGGACCTTGAGCAAGTCCTTCGCACACCATTGCTCTGCAGTACGACTGCAATTGCGCCGTCGAGGTGTGTGTATGCACTTCTGAGCAAAAAGATGTTGGAAGAAGGGCAGTACAAAATTTAGGAAAATGATATGAAATGATTAAACTGCTAGAACAAACTAATAGTCAATAATTAACTAGTGACAAATAGAGTTCATTAAGAAAGAGTAGAGGTCAGATACTTAGATGTCCTGCAGTGCAACTATCTTCATAAAGTGAGCTCAGGATAAGTATGGAGCAACAGGATACTGGCAGCTTATTCCATATTACGAGGTCTTGGTAGCATATGGAGAATTTAACGGAATATTATGTCTCAGGATATACATATTCACGATATTATATGCAGAGTATAGATCTTCGGAATTAATCAAATGAAAAAGTGAGGCCGTACATATATTTAACAGCTATGTTTGGCAAAGGAAATAATGTCAACTACAGTTTTGCGATTGGATTGCAATGATCTTGTTTGTGCCGCAATTCTATGTGGGAACCAAGGTTTTTTAGAATATACAAAACAATATAAACAACTGTGTTACCCCATATCGTGGCCAATTGGTTAGGTCAGTCGGCCCGTAACACTCAGTACGCGCTAAGCAGGCCCGTTCGACCCTCGTTCGAGGCGTCACTGTGCAGGGACCTTGAGCAAGTCCTTTGCACACAATTGCTATGCATTACAACTGCAGTTGCGTAGTCGAGGACTCGAGGCATGTGCACTTCTGAGCAAAAGTGTTGGAAGAAGGGGGATATCACATTTCAGTTGTATATATAACCTGAACACTGTGGACAGTCTAAACCACGAGCTTGAATCACTTGTAAAACTTGCACTGTTACAGCAATGAATGAATTAAATGATAATTACGACTCATTAACCAATTAACTTTATTATATCGAGCTTAACTCAATATTTTACAAGAAGTAATTTATGATTGTAGTGTATGGCACCGTATGGCATTGTATGCGCTTCAATCTGCAGCTCAAAAGGTAACAATTTCATGTAAGCATCTTAAAATGTGATGATACTTTAGTAGGGGAACGCCATCGCAAATATTTCTCATTGGTGTTGGGGCTGAAACTGAAAACTTACCTTATCCAGTCCACTTATAGCGCCTAATGGTTTCCTCGCTTCAATGTGCTTTGTAAGGAGAACATTATTAAATTACAGCAGTATTTTACCTAAGCCCTACCAACACTCAATACAGGGTAATCCCATAGTTCAGGTTTTATTGGGTTTTTTGTTTTAGTCTTTGGTCATTGTTGTGGCGCAAATAAATGTTAAGGCACCTAAACTGCCGGATTGCCAAACAAAAGTTTGGTGCTTTAGAAATAGTAACGTATGACTCCAAAGGTCTTTTCAACCTTTGCATCAAATCAGCAGAAAAACTCATCGCTCCCAAACCAAGTCATATAACAACATGATATAAGAGATCAAAGCGTCACATTTGTATTGCGCCTAATTTTCACTTAAAGCGTGAATTTGATAATGCCCTCCTTGCAAATTCATTGAATAAACTATCATAAAACTGTGTGAGGCTATAATTTAAACACAGTTATCAAGCTTATTCTGATTTTGCTGGAACATTTTACACAGTCTTTTCACTTTTTACACTTTAATTATACCAACCAATTATCATCAGCTGTTGCATCATATTATTTTCAAAACATCGCATGCGTGAGCACTTGCAGATATGTGCGCCAAACTTTTAGAATCATAGCAGAATGTAAGTAAGTATGTACGTAGCCTATTCCGTATTTTGCTCGAACTATAAGCTACGTAACCTCTTTGTTGGAGTTAATCTGTTTAAGCTCTCTCTGCTTCCGTTGCTAGCAAGGTTGCATAATTCGACTTCCAAAAACCTACGGTTTTAGTTTATAAAGAAGAACCCATTAATCGGCATAGTCCAAATTCTAAGTTTTCAGGCCTAAGGTCTTTTTTGGTCAGATTAATTGGATTGTAGCTAATAAGAATATTTATATGCTATCATAGGTAGGCCTAGACATGGTTACGATTGTCCTCAAACAAAAAATAATCTTGAACATGGTTACTATTGTCTTCAAACAGGAGAGTATACGTAGACATAGTTACGGTTATTTCAAACAGAAGAGCACACACACACACACACACACACACACACACACACACACACACACACACACACACACACACACACACACACACACACACACACACACACACACACACACACACACACACATATATATATATATATATATATATATATATATATATATATGTGTGTGTGTGTGTGTGTATATATATATATATATATAGATATGCGCAGGCCTATACTCTTATTTATGATTGTTTTCAAACAAAAGAGTATAGGCCTGCGCATACATAGGCCATATACGTAGACATATAGTTACGATTGTTATCTGACAAAGAAGATTGGCTATATGGCCTACGTAGACATAGTTACGATTGTCATCAAACAAAAGAGTATATGTAGACGTGGTTACGATAATTGCCTTCAAACAGAAAAGTACACGTAGACTTGGTTACGTACGATTATTGTCTTCAAATAGATAAGAAAGCAAATGATATGTGCGTGCTCTGTACAATGTACACGAGGAGTGCCAGAATGATACGATCACAGGCAGGAAGCCAGTGTAGAGAACGAAGAATAGGTGTGACATGGTCTCGGTAAGAGACTTCAAAGCTCAGTCGTGCAGCTGGAGTTGCAGTAGTTAAGTCATGTCAGAATAAGGCAATGTCTCAGTGTTTTCAGTGATGTGGATCGAGTCAAGAATAGAGCGAAGTTGTCGGATTCTTCGGAGATGAAACAGGCATGCCCTGGAGATTGCAGCAATTTGAAGTTTGAGGGGAAGATTTTGAGTCGAGGATGACTCCAAGTCTCCAAGATCCCGAACAGTGAGTGATGGAGAGAGTAGAGAAGAGAAGATAGAGAGCGAGAGTTCAGCGCTCTGAGGAAGCTTAAAGGAGCGGTACGTCAAACCGGATGAGCTCGGATTTGTCCGAGTTAATTCTCAGATGTATAGACAGACTCCATCGCATATGCTGTCGTCAATGCATGGCATGCACGAAGTCGCTCTGTAGCATTTGCAACTTCGTTTAGTCTCAGATATACATAGAGTCGAGTATCATCAGCATAGAGATGGATTTCCACGCTGACAGACTCAGTGACAGTGCCTACCACGGCGTAAGATATACAAGATAAGATATCTAACGCCAGGGTGCATACAAAAGTGTAGAGGCCCTAGGGCAGAGCCTTGCGGGACACCAAAGAGCACAAACGCCGAGAAGTTCATCTAAATTTATGTTTCTATAGTAAAAAAATCTTCCTACGAAATTTTTGAAATTTTTATTGCAATTTCTATAGGCTATAATAAGTCTTTTATTCTATTGACAAAGCAACCGCGACTATCACTTTACAATGCAAAAGTCCCTGATGTAGTCACAGTCATGATCTAGGTCAATGACCCAGTTTTCATCAGCTTCATATTCGTTTCATCCATATTAGTCCCGGCCACGCCTGTTCTATTATTTGGTACTACATGTGTACATCCCGCTCCTGTGTTTTCTTCCTAACATCCACTCGCTTGAAATTAATTAAGCTTAGATCTGTAACTGTTATGTGAGTTGTAATTTTTGCAGGCTGCCTCTGCGGATCTTGGTTTCACGGCTCTTGGCAGCTCCTGCTTTTATGGCTGCCTCTATGGCACATCTACCTCGATGTCTTTCACCTCCTGGTCTATTTAACTCAATTCTACTGTTATTAATCTTCCTCTCGAAGCACTCAAATGTGATCTCGGCAGACGTTGCAACACGACCCATGTGCAGTCAACGGACGAGTAAGTATAATTACCAAACGATGAGTAATTCAGGTATAATAATAAAAATAAGAATGCACTGCAGGCTAACTGTAAGTTAACTATAATCTTGTGTTTCTCAAGGATAATCCATCGGCTAAATGTGCTCACAGCTTGCCATGGCATCTGCTTGCATAGGCTACTTCATTACTAGGTGGACCTAATTCGTTAGCCAGTGCCTCCATAATTGAGTTACCAGCGTACATTACAATTACACTGTAACAATTAATGCAACATTTATTGATGTGTTGCGTGTATTGCCAAGTAAACACAATACTTGTTTTCTTATTTGAAGACATTCGTAACCATAGCTACGTGTCTTTTATGTTTCAAAACAATCTTAACTATAAAAAATTATCTACTTGTTAAACAGCTTCTGTGTGAAGACAAATTTAACAATCGTAGCAATATATGCGTATGCACTTCTGCTTCAAAATAATCGTAACCATGTCAACGTATAGGCCTACGTTATATTTTCAAGACAATCGTCACTATATCTACGCATATACTTCTATTTGACGACAATCGCAACTATGTCTAGGCCTATTCTTCTGTTTAAAGACAATTTTATGCCTAATCATGTCAATCATAACTATGTCAACGACTCAATGCATACTCTTCTGTTTGAAGACAATCGTAACTATACGTAAATACCTACGTATACTCTTTTGTTTGAAGAGAATCGTAACTATGCGTAAATACCTACGTATACTCTTCTGTTAGAAGACAATCGTAACTATACGTAAATACCTACGTATACTCTTTTGTTTGAAGAGAATCGTAACTATGCGTACATGTCAACGTATACTCTTCTGTTAGAAGACAATCGTAACTATACGTAAATACCTACGTATACTCTTTTGTTTGAAGAGAATCGTAACTATGCGTACATACCTACGTATACTCTTCTGTTTGAAGACAATCGTAACTATACGTACATGTCAACGTATACTCTTCTGTTAGAAGACAATCGTAACTATGCGTACATACCTACGTATACTCTTCTGTTAGAAGACAATCGTAACTATACGTAAATACCTACGTATACTCTTTTGTTTGAAGAGAATCGTAACTATGCGTACATACCTACGTATATTCTTCTGTTAGAAGACAATCGTAACTATACGTAAATACCTACGTATACTCTTTTGTTTGAAGAGAATCGTAACTATGCGTACATACCTACGTATACTCTTCTGTTAGAAGACAATCGCAGGCCTACATTGTCCGATTTGTCCAAGCTTATATGCTACAAGGAAATTGATATTATAGGCAAAAGAGTATAAAAGTCGCTACAGAACAAGACTGAAAATAATTATTGCGACATAGAATTCCTGAAATATAGGGATAATCTAAAGCAGACCTGGCATACTATTAAACTAATACGAAAAAACAGGATTCGGTAATTATATTAATTTCTTCGAATGGATTTGAAATAACCGATAATGCCTGTATTGCCGAAAAAATTAATTCCTATTTCACTTATATTGCTCAAGACTTAGTAGATAAAATACCTTTGTCTGATAAGTCTGTAGCTGCTTTCATGGATCCACCTAGGATCAATTCATTTACACCCTATCCCACTTCTCCCGAAGAGGTTCTTACCCTGTGACGATCCTTGAAGGTTACGCATGGCTCTCGAGCTGACGATCTGGACCTCTGTCTAATAAGCTCGCTGCTTAATCTCTTGGCCGCTCCCTTATCAGCTGTTATTAATTGCACATTAACATCTGGAATAATTCCTGAACCTCTAAAAACCGCAAAGGTTACTCCAATATATAAACAGGCACCCAGAGATGACGTTAAAAACTATAGGCCTATTTCTGTCCTACCGTTTTTTGCAAAACTACTTGAAAAAACTATGCATGTAAGACTTTATGACTTTATTAAGCATCAAAATATTCTGTGCTAAACTCAGCATCGCTTCCAGCCCGGTCATTCTACTGCTATGTCTTTAATTAATTTTCAAGATATTATCTCTAAAGCGATCGACAATAATGAATATTCTATAGGCGTTTTCATTGATTTTGGTCTCGGACCACCCGGTCTTGGTCTTGGACCTCTCGGTCTTGGTCTCGGTCTTGGTCTCGAGGTTTTGGTCTCGTGCCCAACACTGATACTATACCATGATTCATCCCTACCTCTCTTACTGTAATTTAATATGGGCTTCAAATTACCCATCAAGGCTAATTCCCCTAACTATGTTCCAAAAAGGAGCCAACCGAGTCGTCTTTGGTCTCTATATGATTCGTCATTAGTCCTCCAACGACTTGTTTATTAATTCTCGCATATTATGTCTTCGCCAAAGTACATTGCTCCAATCCAACGAATTTATGTATAAATTTGCTAATGATTTATTACCGCCGATATTCTCTAATCAATTTTTTCAAATCTCGTCTGCTAATCCTTACAATGTTCGATCAACATGTAATTATAGACCAAATTTTTGTAGAACGAACACTCGTCTATTTTCCATCAGATATGTGGGTCCCAGTGAATGGAATAAGACGACTACTGAAATAAGACAATCCCACAATTTTAGTATGTTTAAGAAAAAACTTAAAGAACATCTATTTGCTACTTTAACTGGGTAAATTTAATCTCCTTAATCATTGACACTAATTATCTATTAAAGATATTTATGGGTTTGTGTTGCAGCAACTTAGTTAACTAGTTAAGATAATAAAAAATACTCCTATTTTTTGTTGACCTCCTGTTATTTAAACTTTGCTGCGTAAAGGTAGGCCCGGCTAGCGGGATGCCCTTGGGTCGCTTAGGGTTCTCTTTCTCATTCCTTATTGATCCGTCTCTTACATAATTTTGTTAAGCTGTTGTGTTTATTGTACTGCGATTCGTTTTTTGTTTGTGATGCAATTACAATGTTCATTTACTTTACGGACTAATAAAAACACTTGGTTATGGTTATGATATCGTGCAGAATTCTTCAGATTGTTCGAAAATCCTCATCATCCGATCCTCTGTTTTTTCCGGACAAATCGGACCATGCTACTACACTCTGCAGTGCACATGTTTAAAAACATCGGGGTTATGGGATGTTCTTCGTGTATATCTTATGAGATACACAAAGAACATCCCATAACCAGGGCTTGCAGTGGGATGGTACGATATGGTATGCCATACCGGTACCTTTCCTGGCCGACTGCATGCATACCGATATTTCTGCAGACGCTCCTCTCCCTCTGACCCACAAATCGGGAGGTGAGGGGAATGGTTCTTGCATCCATACCGGCACGGTGCACCTCTTTTTCCCCACTTCAAATCCTGCCCATAGCCCCAATAATGTATTGCAAATGAAACTTCGCGCAGAAAAGACGAAAATCTGTTTGTGATCAGTAAATCGTGGTCACATGGTCATTTACCCAAGACTTTACCTTACGATATCTAATTACTGTCATAGACCGTTTTATTAAGAGGCTGTAAAGTTTCCTGTTGGCCCACTGAAAAAACGGTCGAATACCGTTTTAATCTCCAACTGCCGATAACCGTCAAGTAAAACGGCTTTTGTCTTCAAAATTACAGTGAAAGCTTACAGTGTAAATAAGGATAGTGTTATCAAATTACAACTGTGATGTAAGTAGGGTTGAAAAAAGCCTAAGTGTTTAAAATAAGTTTTTAGGTTATCTGTTTATGTATTTTATGTCTTTTAGGTTTTAACGAACGCATAGTCGCACAGCGGACACAAAATTACGACTCCGAAGTACATACACCTTCCTGGAGTGATTTCTCTGACACATAACTAAACTGCGAATCTGTTGTAGTGTGCTTCTTATATAAAACCTTAAAATGACGAATTTGGGTAGCAATTAATAGAGTACTTGATTTGCTAAGAGTTTGAAGAAATTCAATGGAAAAGGAAAATGTTTACATGCGATTCAGTAAATCAGATTCTTCAGTTGATGGGCGATGTTGAAGTGATTACAAATTTTAACCAGGTATAGACCAATAGTCGTTCGATATCTCGATGACTTGAATCTAGGCCTGATGTCGCAAGATATTTAACCATAGGTCTAATTATATCAGACACTCTACTCTGCCTCTTTCTCACTCCCTCTGGAAAACGAACTCAGTTCTCTATCGAACTATGCTCATCAGACAACTCATATGATTTGACGCAGCGCTCGTGAATAAGCTGATGCTCGAGCGAGTGGTGCTTTAGAAGTTTGGGGATTCAAGTTTTACTAAACGCCGTGGCATAATTAACTTGTATCGGAGGCCTACTGTCCTGTCGTAGATTTTCTCCTGTACTTCTATAATTTCCCACTTTCGACTTTTCTAAGACACTCACAGAGACGAAGACGTCGTGAAATGTCCACGTATACCTTCTTCGTCATCACTGGGTCAATATAGTGAGGCGAGCTACTTTGTGAGAGGTATTCGCACTTCTTGTTTGCTCATGGCTCATTAAGCTCATGATGATGCATTCGATATACACGTATGTCAAGCACAGCGTGAAACGTATTAGAGAGAAAGAGAGAGAGAGAGACAGAGACAGACAGAGACAGACAGACAGACAGACAGAAAGAGAGACAGACAGACAGACAGAGAGAGACAAAGAGAGAGTCAGAGACAGAGACACAAACACAGAGATAGAGAGAGAGTCAGAGACAGAGACACAGAGACAGAGTCAGACACAGAGACACAGAGAGAGACAGAGTCAGAGACACAGAGACAGAGAGAGAGACAAAGAGACAGAGAGAGAGACAGACAGAGAGAGAGAGACAGACAGAGACAGAGGCAGACAGAGAGAGAGTCAGACAGAGAGAGAGAGAGAGAGAGAAAGAGAGAGAGAGAGAGATATATAAACACTGTGTTGTAGGCCATATTATGTTTGGAAGTCGATTTATTACAGAATAATATTGGATAATTTGGATGCATTAATAGCTTTTTCGCTCTATTTCAAGAATCTTTTTGATTGGATAATTTGGATACATTAGGCCTTATAGCTTTTTTGCCCATTTAGAGAATTATTCATTGGACAATTTGGATGCATTAATAGCTTTTTCGCCCTATTTCAAGAATCTTTGTCGAGAAAGTCGCGGTATAAGAGGTTCCATCACTGTTACAGGACTGAAACATAATTGATGCTCATAAAATGTCAGCATAATCACAGACCTACGAAGACTCTATAAATGCACTGATATGTTTGTCACCTTTACGACAGTTTTTGTTTTCGTTCTCACATCATGAAATGGATAGAAGTTTTCATGATTTGTTTGTCTATCACACGAAGTCCATTTACGTCTTTGCTTCTTATTTTGACCAATAATAGCATATATTTGGCTGCCTTGTTCTAAACTTTTTCACCCATGCATGCATTGAGCCTCATATGCATTCGAAAAGCGTATACTATTCACGTTGTACGACATGTCCTGCTAACGAGTTTGGATGTATAGCATTGTACGGATCCTTTACGTGGCAAGGACCCATCATGATTAAAGCGTCAAGCCGGACAAAAAAATCGGCGACAAGATGAAATAGAAGCAGGCGAGACGTTTTAATAAACCTTCAAACGATCTTCAAAGACACCGCCCGAAATGGTTAATCATTGTCCGGCCATAAATCACATTTTCAGCAGCTCGACACAGACACCATGCCGTCAAGAGTCGCCGACAAAGACGGCCGACGACGATCGACCGAGGAACCAAATGACGTCCCCGTAAGATCGTCTTCTCCGACGCAGGATGACGAACCTACTTTGTCTGGTACTTATGAAGACACGCTTCGGTGGACATCAATTGTACGGTTGGTTACACGGACGCCAACCAAGCGCGGTCATCAATCTTCCTCAATTAAACTGACACTCTGCATTGGCGCACATTATACCAACCGATTTCATCTTGCCACTCATCATCGTAAAATGCCTCGATCGCGCGGCTGAATTCCACGTTTTCAAACAGACCGACGACTCAAAGGGAACATCCTCTTGCCATAGATAGATCACATGGGGTTCTCAGGGCGCAAAGTGGCCGGCCCCTTTGAAAAATACAGCGTTCAATCGACGGATACCATGTTAATGTGAACAGGGAACGATGATATAGATCTATCGTGCTCAAAATTACGATCTCGTTTTTCTCATTCTCAACACTTCATGCGATATTGCATCTTTGTTGGATGACATCCATTCATGATGACGTAGATATTTCTGGTTTGAGACATCTCGTTGGCGCTTTTATTTGTTTCTTTGACGTTGATATGATAATTGACCATCGGCGAAAATTATGTAGATAATTTTGCTAGTTGCAGTTTTATTTAACTGGCACGCATTCTGGGTAGGGCTGTTGAAAATATAACAAATAAAACTTGTGAAATTAGATTAGAAATAAGATAAATTGTTTGGTGTCTCATTGAGTGAACATTGGTCACTCTCACGGCTTTTAAGAAGTGTAGGCATAACAGGTTATTAATTATTCCACGTTAACCTTCAAGTTGACCTTCACACGTACCCTCGACAGTTCAATTCTGAACCAATAATAACACCCATGTTTGTAGGCCCTAATGTGGTTGCTTAATTTGCGCTGCAAATAAAAAACAGAGGAGTCTATACATTCATGTCAACATGTGTATTACTTAACAGTTTCCACAAGTAGCTTGATATACGAGCAAAACAGTCACCCTCGAGTTTGTTTGTTACTATTACAAAATAACAGTTTTGTGGAGTATGCGAGGAATGAATCCACAAAATTTATAGATGAACGAAGCAACGTTTATACGCGTGGCTCTAATAGCATACGACCCATGGAAGCTTTGATTGAGAAGTACTCGGGCAATAGTTTTCCGATCGAGAAGACAACAGAGAGAAGAAGAGCAGAAGTCTGGAATACTTGACTGTCCATTATGATGTTAGCCATGATTACGATGATGATGAAGACGACGACGACGATGTCTTTAATCGTTTGGTCTCTGTCATTGTTGTAGAATGGAGAGGATCGATGGCGCTTCTATTCTGTTGGTTGTCGGTTGCTTTACGTTTGCTTGATGCACCTTCCCTCCGTCCACCTCCTCCTCCTCTTCCACCTCCTCCACCTCCTCCTCCACCGCCTCTTCCTCCTTCCCAACCACCACTACCTCCTTCTCTGTCAGTGGCTCCACCGATCGGCGTTCTTGATTGAGCTAAGTCGATCTTACTCGAGCGGTCTCCGTCCTTCGTTTTTCTATTCTCCCTGCATCTGCCACTCCCCGCTGTGTCCTGTGTTGTTCGTTGATCGGAGGCATTCGTCTTTGAGTCGTCCTCGGTCGATGATTCCGTCTTCGCTCGGAGAAGTCCGTGGTTGACTAAGAATCCCTTGACGTCTCCTCCTCCTGTGGTGCACCACCTATCCTCATCCTCTGCCGCCATTTTAGAATCCGCCTTCCCTTTGATCTCGGCCTCTGTTGCGGTCTTCGCACGGCCTTGACCCGATACGACCGGAAGCAGGGTGTCTGAGTCATTGCTGCAGCCGTCGGCACTTCCGTTGGCGTTGTCCATCGATCCGCCCTCCTCGCTGTGCGTCCGGATGTGTTTGTTGAGGTGGTCGCTGCGAGCGAACTTCTTGTCGCAGACGGAACACGTGAACCGCTTGTCACCCGTGTGTGTCCTCATATGTCGCTGCAGTTCATCGGAGCGGGTGAACCGCTTCCCGCAGAGCAGCCAATTGCAGACGAACGGTCGCTCACCTGTGTGCCAATGCAGGTGCGCCTTCAGGTGAGATGTCTTGCTGTAGATCTTGCCGCAGCCGGGAATGTGGCAGCTGTGTTGGTTCATCTTGCGTATCTGTTCGCCGGCAACACCACCGATGCGATTTGCCTCCTGGCAGTTGGGACATTCGCACGTGGTCCTCGTCGGCGTCGGTGGGGCGCCTGCCCTCCCGCGGAGTGGTACCACAGGGTGACTTAGGCGGTTGGCCAGCGGCGGGAGACCAGTGCACGTGAAGCACGGAGGACTGGGTATCCCTCCGCCGTAACTCGTTTTGAGGTCAGAAGCCTTGGAAGTAGACGGCGGATGGACCGATTTGTGTGAATCTTGGAAGAAGGTCGTCGACCTGAACCCGGTCTCTTCCGCTGCCTTAAATCCCATCGGCAGATAGTCCACTCCGCTGAACCTCGATGCCACGTGGTGCGTCGTCGGATAGAACTTGTCTGATGTCGACGTACTGACCCCTGGAATCTCCCTGAGCCAGTTTCCGGCAGAAATGGATCCGCCTCCGTGGTCCCAGTTGATCCATGACGCTGCGAGGCCCACATCTCCACCGGAAACCTTAACTGGAGAGAAGGCCGTTCTACAGGAACGGAATCCCGAAGGAGGCAGAGACGATCGCGGTGACTGTCTACTACTGCCCGATTGACCACCGGATGCAGAACCACTTCCGGTGGCCATGTTGAATGTCCAAGGCTCGTACGGTTGTCGGATTGAAGCAGCGTTCACTGATGCGTGAAGTCTCGAATAGGACGATATTTTGGAGGAGGAAGACGATACACAGGAGGATGTCGGACAGGATGCGGATGCAGAGGAGGTGGAGGAGGAGGAGGTAGGCGTCCAGTCCAGGTCCAGCATAAGGCTTCTGGTCAGTTCGCCGGGTCCTGAGGACGTCGGTTGACCAATGCTCGTCACCCCTGGAATCGACGAGTAGTACAGATCTCGAGGTTCGTATTCGAAGCAACCCGTTGAATGAGGTACGTGAGGATGCGACGGGGGCCAGAACGACATTGCCGATGGGTCGCTCACCGATGGGGGACTACAACCGGTCTGAATCCGTTGCATGGCGGAGGAATGGTCGAGATTGGAGGGCAGTTGACTGGGAGGGGCGAGCTGCATGCCGTAAAGACTGCCCCCTCGCCACGGATGGAAGCCCTTCGCCTGGGGCATGATGCAAGAGTCGGCGCCAATGGAAGACGGAGAAGACCGCGAAGAGATGTTGTTACAGTGGGCGGCCAACATGGCCAGCGGATCGCCACCGCTGCCGATGTAGTCCTAAAACAGAATCACAGACACTCACAACCAACACGTGATACACGCAAAACAAATCAAGGAAAGGTGTCACGCGTGTCTAATTAAGAATTACTAATTTCTAAAAGAGTAGGGGTCCATGGGTGGGCAATTGCGTCGTACTTCACTGGAAACCCTAATTTCGTTCAGATTTTTCGACTTTCAGCATAATTTTATAATTACCAACGATCGATGAATAAGCCGACGCATCAATAACTGTCACAGAGATATTGTCCACAGCAGTTAGTAAGAGTCATTGAAAGCAGGAAGCTACCAAATAAATATAGAGATGGAACATTTTAAAGAAATCATCGTTTGCCGCAAAATTTACTTGTCGTCAACCAGCGCTAAAGTTGTGTCAACTTCAGAACTTTTGAAAATGAGTCTAATATATTAACAGCGGACATGTAGTCAGCCGTGACCTTACACTTTCCTGGAGAACTCAACGGATGTGTTTATCTATGTATGCAAGACCAGGCACCAGATAAGAAAGTCTGAATTAAATTTAAACTCCGGTCTAAACGTAAAGTTCATCGTATATATCGTATTGAGCTTTCTAAGTACAAACGAATTAATCCTGCAAATATAATTATCGAAAATTTGAACAGCTCGAATTAGCTCTTTAAACACCTCAAAATCGCAATATTGATGCTACGCTTTGCAGCCTTTAAGGAGATGGAATAAGTAATAAAATTTCTTACGATATAATTATTACACGAAACGTCAAACTGTGTTTGTCTGAGTGTCTCAAGGCCCAAAGGCTAACAGAGACGCACACATATATATGAACCACAGAAAACATCACTCGCTCGAAACTATAGACTTTGCTTTAAATTAAATAAGTATGCTGTTAAAAGAAATAGTTTCTGTCGAAAATAATAACGGTTTCTTTATAAGACAAACAAATAGGTCGTTTAATGGCTCTCACATTTCCTCGCAAAGAACACAAAACTCGCTTGCTTCAATTTATAATTAGCTCAGATTTAACATCCAATACATTGCAATCACAGCTTTTATATTTACCAAAAGTTTGTCTGAAATATGGATAACTGTTAGGATTTTCCCGTAAAACAAACAACCTTCTCTTAGTTTCCCAGACATGATGTTGTGTGCTTCTAAATTACTGAAATGCGTGCTTTAGGAATACGGATCTGTTAGACCTAAAGGCTGCGTATGTATAAAATATATGTAGGCCTTCTTACATTCAGATGCTGTAAAATATAATGGTTTGCTTATAAAATTTATTGTTTACGCTGCTCAGAATTACATGTTGAGATGTTGAGACCTAGATAGCCTTGGTTTAACGGCACTGTGTGATGACATGCATCTGTAGCACTCATCTTTTCTCAAGGCCTGGGACTGCCACTATGACAGTTCAATCAGTGCAGGATTTAATGTGAAGACCTTTTTTAAAGATAACACAATTGCAGGGGCGGATTTAATAGTTTGTCACCCCTATAGACCAAGATGATGATTATTGACCACTGAAATTTAGTGTTTGATGACATAACGAAGATGTGGCTGTCTAGTCTTCAGCCAATATATGTCTGCCTCTATAGGTTGAAAGTGTGCTCTCCAACATCTCTTACTGAGCGTATACATGCTGGGCAGTCACTTGCTACCTTTCTCGTCTCGAATATTTGAATGTAGATTGTTGTCCGTTGGGGAAAGAATCAGAGTTGTATGGTATCGAGACAGTGTCTCGGTCTCGAGACGTCTCGAGACAGTTTTTTAGTGTCTCGGTCTCGGTCGCCTACTGTCCCGGTCCCGGTCTCGGTCTCCAGGTAGTATCTCGAATTTTTAGAAACTGTCTTGAAGTTAACGTCTTGTTCTGTCTCGAACAAGCGGTCTCGATACGTTTCGCGTTAATTGTTTTCAAAATCTTGCGCTAGAAACTGAAATCGGAATCTACGAGAAACGGTAATTCTGGTTAACGCGCGAGTCACATGATACTGAAATCAATTCAATTATCTTTAAGTGGAAGAATGTCTGAGAGAGAAAACCTGAAATTGTGAAGTTTTCTTCAACGCAATTTGAAGTTATTGACAAACAATAGCCATGCCATTGTTGTAAAACCACCATAACCGAAACGATCGGAACAACTTAGAGTTACTCAGGGCGAGTAATGATATATGCGTAAATTTTTAATTTCGTTTGGTAGTTGGTATCGAATTTGCTCGTTTAAAATCGTCTAGAATATTTCAGAGGTGTCTAAAAAGGGTTTCTTTATGCTATTCAGAAGATAAGATAGGCTGAAGAAGAGATGTCGAAAAAGATAAAACGTGGCAATATAAAACTGTTTTCGGGAATTGGTACTACATAAAATCGAAATTTCGAACGAACATTATTCCCGAAAACTGATATATTAGTATTTTACAGCCTTTTAAATAAGATCACTTGTCCTTTACTGTCTCGTACTGTCTTGAGCATAGTGTCTCGGTCTCGGCCTTGGTACCTCACTGTCTCGGTCTCGTCTTGATCTTGAAGTTTCAAGCCTTGAACACAACACTGGAGAGAACGTTTTGTATCAGACTCGCCAATGCCTCTGACTTCTTCACCTGCATTTGCATGCTTGTATGCTGCTGGTCGTAATTTCCTCGTCCAACTCAACAGGATGCATAAGGGGCTGTCCATAAATGACGTCACTCGCCTAGGGCGATGGAGGTCACCCATTTGTGAAGAAGTGTGACGAGGGGGAGAGGGGTCGACGAAATGTGATGTCACATCATCACATCAAATATCAAAATGTGTGCTTTTATTAAACACCGTCACTCAATAAAACAAGTTCTACTTGATTATAAGCAACTGCTACCACAGTTTAACAACACTATTATTATACTTGTATTCTTAATTTGTGAATTGCTTTCTTTTACGGTTGGTGTCATATTGGGGGTTTTGGAAGTGAGGCAGGCATCCATTCTGTAACACACACGCAGGAATTAATTTTATATGCCTACCGCCAAAACACCAAAGGCCACAAACGTCTCGGAACGTCGGCAGCGTGAACAAAAATGAAGAAAATGTAGAGATTGCTTATTGGATAGACGAATCAGGGCTAGATATGAATGGACTATTTATATATAACAGAATGATGAGACCTAAGTTCTCCCTGTTTATTCCATAAAGGAGCATTTTGCTTCTGCCTGGGAGAAGTTTAGAATGTTTCTAGTTATTGTTATTAAACATTTATTTTAAAATGCAACTGTTCTACCAGAGCTTTTCATCTCGGGAGTGCATAATGAATGTAGTAATAGTTACACTTTTTCCATTTTTCTTCGTTCTGCTTTATAGTTTAAAACATCTTTATGTCATCATTACTTTATTTATATTTCTTGGAAAATTTACGTGTAACATTCTGGACATCTGGTTTTTATCGGTTGGAAGGGTCAGAGCTTTGTGACGTCATATTTGAGGGTTCATGGCATTTGTGACGACGTGTGACGAAGGGGTCAAAAATCGTCCAAATTTGCGCGACGTCATTTATGGTCGGCCCTTAATTGAAAATGCGCTGAACTTGTCGCATCGAGTCCCTCAAACACGTAGAACTCTATGTTTGAGTTATTGCTATTCATACCAGTTGAAGGTCAATTATGGCTAATTGCAATGGGATGGCTTATAAATGATGATCAAGTTTGAGAGGTTAGAGCTGAGATTTCACATACTTTCAGTGTTCTGCGATCAGTCTACGACAACTACGTGTACATAGTTATATGATTTTCTTTTATCTGCCTACTTTAAGTACTTGGTTGCAGTGTCCATCATCTACAGAGATGATACAAAAGTTGCACGAACCACCCTAGAGGAACAAACTTAGGTTCAATGAACGATGACATAATTCACAAGGACTTGAGGACTCTAAAATTGACAACGGTAGACACTGGTGACAAAGTAAAGTGGAGAAGCAGGATCGGTGTGGCTGACCCCTGCCTTACGAGGGATTAATTCAAGCCTGAAGGAGAGAGAAAGATTTTTTCAGAGAAGATACAGGTGAATTGGGAGGTATGTGGTTAGTGTTTTCTGGAAAGGTGCTATATAAAATGAGATATGCGATACGATGAAAAAAACGAGTAGCTGTTAACCGAAACTTCCGCGCTTTGGATAGCCAGGATATCTCTATAATACAATACAATAATACAACGCAACTGAACTTTGATATCGCCCTTCTTACAATCGACTCAGAAGTAAGTACACACACGCTTCGACGACGCAATTGCAGTTGTAATGCAGAGCAATTGTGCGCGAATGACTTGCTCAAGGTCTCTACACAGTAACACTTCGGACGAGGGTCGAACCCGCACACTCAGCGCACACTGAGCGTTACACAGCTTTAACTAATCGGCTACCGTGCCACACTGCCTAAGAATTTCTCCGTAGCTGAGAAACAGTACTTCTGAATCCAGTTCCCGTGTGACATGTACAGACACAAGAACCGTTTGTTGCTTTTACAACAGATTAAATACGATTTTATTAACTTACTGTGTGTTGCCGTAGTATATATAGGCTACATACTGAGCGCAGAAATTTTTATTTAAAACTATTTTGCATTGGTCTTTCTGTGGCATTTGACGCTTTTGACGAGTGGAGACTAGCGTCCGAACTATATTCCTGGGATATCCCTAAATAAAAGAATTCCAGTCTGTTCTAATCACGGTAACCGCGCTCGTGAATAAGCTGGTGATCTGCGCGTGGTCTGGCTTTCGGGTTACGTTTTAGAAGTTGGGTCCTTTGGGTATTACTATTACGATTACCGGAAGACTAATAGCAAGAATGGAATTGCAGGAACTTGACTTTAATAGAATTAGAGACCATGTGCGGGAGTCGCCTCGCTTAAAATCTTGTCACGGTGTTCATTTTGGAACGCAGACGAGTAGAGATTACGATGCCAGATGCTTTTATACGACATTTTGTACCGCCAGACAATCGGTGCCATTAAGGTACAGCAGGCCTAAACGATCTTTGTTAATGAGCCAACCGGGGTCAATATCAGCAGTCGATCTTAAATGAATCAAATGAACCAGAGATCCAGAGCAATGAATCAAATACTTACCCCGCATCGTTTACAAGTTCATTTTCTCCTTAAGTTACGTACTTTTCAATCAAGCTGAAAACCCGGCGAATAGAGCCATGCATGCAAAGCTGCTAGCACATGTGAAGAACCATTGTGGTTCCCTCCGTCCACGGTACACGGTATTATCTCGTTTTCGTCATCAATGTAAGAGGACTGCTGTAAAGCCTTAGAACTAGTTCATCTCGTACTCGGTACGGACGTCACTATTTAGACCTAAACGTATAAAATGTGCCTCAGGCAATCGAATGACCGGCTTTGGCACTGAGAAGTTGAATTGGGTTTTCATCGTACGCTGTCCCCGCGTTGTATGGTCTATATACATCCTGTGCACGATACGAAGTCAATCTATAGAAATCGGAGACACTTGTCGTGGCTGAGTTCATCGTGTCCATTGTGTCGTCGGAGTTAATTAACTTGGCTGACCACATTTATTCACGCACCTATTTCAATGGAAGGCGTCAGTTAAGATTGACCCAACGCTATTAGACCAACCTGTGCAGCTTTGATTTTGGATAGTGTCGATGGAAAAGGTAGTCTAATTGAAGCAGCATTGATGTAATCGCAATCTCAACATTTCTACAGCGCCCACAAAAGGGAATTCGCGGGAACCTTCTCTTTCACAGGAGCCTAATCAAAACAAAATCTGTAGTCATGGGTCAAAATCCAGAGAGTCAGACAGGCAGCCAGTCAGACGGCTAAGGTGTATGGTGCTTGGAGTTGAAATAGCGAGGAAGTGAGGTCGAAAAGGTGGATTCAGGATAAAGAATTGTGAAAAGCAATGTTTTCAGTTTTGAGTGGAAAATCTATGGTGAGATGCAAGAGTTGGCTTCGGTGAGTTCGTATACGGTGGATGGAGCTTGTTTCAATGAGGCCGAGCAGCTGTAATACTGCAGCATAGGCCTACATAGCTATGGAACGACTTTCAAAATTAAGTGATGAAGTGACGGAAGGACGGAGCAGTGTGAGGGTGGATGAGGAACGAGCTGAGCGATGTGGTTGAATCGTGAACAATAATTGACGGAGATATGTGGGCTTTGAGGATTGGAGTCCATGTGTTGTAGGTGAGTGAAATAGGCCTATCTCTGCATATATAGTGATTTAAACTTTAGAGAAATTATATGGCAAACATATTGATGTTGCTCACTATATAGGCCCCTAGGCCTACACGATGCAAAAATACTCGTAATTACGATTCTGCTTTGCATGACATTCATGAGATGACGTAACATTATAAGAAAAAGCTTATGATAATTATAACATAACATCGTATCGCATACAGAATCACGTCACATGCATCACGATATTAATTATTTGGCAATAACTTATAAATAACATGCGTTTGGTTATTTCGGGCTATAATTTTATTTAGATTTTACATAGACCTATAGATCTTCTAAGCTGTGCCTCTGTTCATGTCATTGCTTGATTCACAAGTTGAAAAGCGCAAGTTTTTACTGAAGTGGAGGTATCGGCCTAGTTTGGTAAAATAAATTTAGCTCTACTCTGAATTTACATGTATGGCCCAATTTAAAAATTTCTGACGATCTTCTAGTTATAGATCTTTGGACCGTCTAAAACCGAAAATATCCTACTTTTGTTATGAAGTTGCAGATAGCATGATTTATTGTCTTAAAAGTCAGAACATCATTTCAAATGACACTTGGAAGTCTAGTCATTCGCCATTTGGTCAGTTTTCTTACCCCTCTACTCAATTTCCGATCTTTTGACCCACTTTCAAACATTTCCCATTTCGCACAGGTTTTCGCAAATTTGACGTTAATAGCTTCTGGATTTTCGCATAAGGTTTCTGGTTTTTGTTATACATTTACTCCAAAGTATAATAAACTCCCTATTGTTATTGACAGTTAACTCTATTTTATAAAAATAAATGTGAGCGCCAGTTGTCTTTAAAATGATTTGCTGTCGTTCAGTCAAGAACTAGACTATCGCTTCTGTCTTTCTGTCGCCCTCTTCAACCGTTCAACGATGTTAAACTATTCAAAGAATATAGAAGTTCATCGGTAACCGATCGATTTGGCAAGGTGACATCCTATATGTCTAGTGATGGTTTACATTAATAACCGCGATCACATATCGTTAAAACAGCGATCACAAAATAGCGACGCACAAAATCGAGACTGTATCAAAATAGCAATCATCAAAACAGCGATTACAATATGAAGTCTTTATTTAAAATGAAATATTTTTTGTCAATCTAACATATTTAGGCCTACTTAAACATTATTTCCATCAATGAAACAGCTAGTCTCACAAGAGACGTACCATTAACCCAACTCCGATTTTCAGAACATTATTTAAAATGTAAAATCTAAACTATAATAAATAGGGGCGGCGATCCCGGGAGAGTCGAGGGGACAAGCCCCCACCTTTTACAGAAAGGGGACAGTTTATCCGTGAGTCCCCCACATTTCCTACTCCTCTCATTAAATGCCCCACCTGTCAAGCGAGATCACCGCCTCTGATAATAAAGCAAAGATAAACTTTTTCTTCAGAAGCAATTTCACGCCAAGTTTGAAACTGGGCTCTATAAGCTACGTTGGATTGTCGGGAACAAAACATCCCACAAAATTGCATATTGTCGCTGATGAAAAAGCAGTTTATTGTGAAACTAGAAATTTCTTTGATGATAACAGAACTTGCATAGTCTATATCATGTGCATTGATTTTAAAATGCCTTGTAGGCCTATAGCCTTTATATGAAAACGATGGAACGACATGTTAAAATGCGTAAATAATTTTAAACTGGGCCATATTTATCCTTCAAAACAAACCTTTTAATGTAATTCTAATGTTATTGCTAACAATTGAACCAATTCATGAACATTCAGAACCAAATTACAAATCTTCAATGAATAATCGCTGTTTTGATGATCGCTATTTTTGAAACAGTCGCGCTTTTGTGCGTCGCTATTTTGTGATCGAGGTTTTTAACGCACACCCTAGTGATCACTGCACCTACATACGGTAGGCCTACATGATGTATTTACGCAAAGTAAGTACAGGCTAAGTTAAGTATCTCAGTATATGGACAGTTAGAAAAGTCTCGCAAAGTCTGTGACAACGACTGGGTATAGGCCTACCCCAGGAAATGAAAACAGAATTTAAAATAAATTTTTATTCGAGTAATCTTGGCAATTATCTTGCTTAGCACACGTTCAAATCTATAGGACCTATATATAGGCCTAGCTATAATGCGTAATTTGACGCTAGTAGCTAATAAAATGGTTGAGACTGAATGCATCTAACTATTTGATCCATTTTTGGCTGCAATTCAATTGTTGCAATCTTCGAAATCGAGTTGAGATTGTCGTCAATTAAATTATCAAGATCTTAATTTGTTGTTGATGTTCATGATTGAAATTTTTATTCACACATATAGGCCTGTGTCTTTCAAATGCTGAAACCAATTTTAAAGACACTTCACTTCCTTGGTTTTCTATATCTGTCAGGATAAAGACTGCTGAACATTCTATTAGGCTTGTATACGGGTTTCTATAAATGCCATTTTTATAGATCAGCTGAAATTTGACGGTTGACGTCTTGCGAGACAGCGCAAAGAGCCACTTTCAAATAGCCTATATCTTAGGAACTGTTTCTAAGAAACAGAGGAGAACAGAGATGCGTCGTAAAAGGTAACAAATCGTGAGTAGTATAGGCCGACATTTAGGTTTTAATTTATTTGATATAGTACTAATTTCTCGTTGCAGTTCACTTTCCTTTGGAATTTTCAATTGTCCTAAGGGTCGTAACTTACAAGACCAGAGGTCGATTGCGACCCGCACGCCGCGGGTTGTGCACCGGCGACTTAAAGAAATGTTCAAATTGGGATAGAGCAGCTTCGACATCATAGATATTCGTGCATTTTTATATTGTCTTCTAGTGTTTATCTTTCTTGGTAAATGACATTTTTTTGGACCTATTCCCCGAAACTCAGGACCACTTCTCCGCCTATTGCAGAGTCAAATGGTTGAAAGTTTGAAATAAATTATGACGTTTATATCGGCAAATATTTGCTCAAGAAGTGCATGGCCTGTTGATGTTGAGGCGAATTAATACTATTGCAGTGTATTTTATTGGTGCATTGGTATATAGGTCAACTTGTAGGCCTATAAACGAAGCAGGCCTATCATTGTCATAATTATTCGATCATAAGCCTAAATATATGCCTCTTGTATTATAATAAGTAGGTTTATACATTGATGACTTCTTTCAACCATTTCTCATCGTGTGCCTGCCTACAGTTTTGCATTTGAGCCAAAATTATACAATTACCCAATTTGTCTTCCATCTATTTTATCCGACATAAGATCTCTGCTCCGTGTTTTATACTCTATACCTTCCACAATGCAGCCCCGAGTTTATACTGGCTGAGGCGCCATGCATGACATCCTCATCAATTTTGTAAATCACATTTTCATTAAGTTGAATTTAACAGCAGATTAGTATTTAAGTGTATCCTTTATTGAAAACATATTACCAACAACATTTTGGTGTACATTTTGAAGTTATCATAAAGTACATCATTCTAATGATAAATGTAGCCTATTGCGTGCACGCTACAGCGTCAGCTACAGCAACGAAACAGCAGATGACATTAAATACATCACAGTTGATTATATGTTACATGATATTATATCATAATATTAAAATAATAATACTAGTGTATAAAAAAATATCAATACTAATATTACTATTCATCTAACCTAATACATGCGATTCTATATCGCCATGTGCACCCAACTATGTTAAAGACATCGATGATGCTTGCTACTCTGCAAAAATAATTGTGCCCTCCAAATCCCTGGCTTAGTTCAGTCGAGAGAATGAATCCAGGAAAGATGGATTCTAATCGCATCCAGCCATGGGCCTATATTGAATATTTGCAGCAAGGATGTCAGAATATCTGGCTTTAGTCATAAAATCAGAATAGATTGCAGAGAGACCATTCAGCGAGTGTTCGAGCCATAGTTCTATTGGGCCAGTAACAGATAAGAAGACTAGACTTGTTTTTGTCTTCGAGATTGAGAAAGTGATAACTAAAACTACTTTTAACTATTCTGATGGTGTTACCTACCGTCTGCGTAAAAAACGACGGCACAAACTCTCCGACAGTGGGCGTCTGTTGAAATCGAACCGAATTCATTGCAGTGGTGACTCTATCCGATAATTAATTGTCTACTCCGTGACGTAATTTGTTCACATGACGTAACTCGCCAGTAGAGCGACTCGCATGCTATTGCGCTATTATAATCGCACATAAATGCACCCGATTATTAGATAAACACTAATTAGTCGTTTCTGAGAGAGCGTGCGAGTACTTTGTGTGTTGTAGCGGTTATTATTGCTCGTTAATAAAGGTGCGTCTTCTTCTGAACCCAAATCCGAATTATTCACACCATCGCACCCAACGTACGGAGACCGACAATCGACCGACCGTCTATAGAGGGACGAACCTCATAATTCACGATCCATTTAACGTTCACGCATGCACGACAACCAGTCAGAGCCGAGAGACTCTTGTCTCTCACGGCGACCATAGCCTACCTGCCTGCCCTCTGATTTCCCTCACTACCCTCAGCCGTCTCCACCGCCAGCGCATTCGCCACTGCACGGTCACGCTCGCTTGCGGTGAGGGGACCCGCCTTGAGTCCGTCTCTAATTATGCCCTTCCCACCTGCTCCGCCGTCTGCCCAAGGGGCAGGCACCTGAATTATCACCGACTTCATTGTACGCAGTGATTGATGTAATATAGCTGCTGCCGACCAGACTTGTATCAACTACATGCACTGTATATACATTATATATACACACGACATATACAATAATTAGTTAGATTCGCATTTGAACGACAGCTTGTTTGGAATTAGAATCGTCAGATCTTTTTGCGCATTCGAACGTCATGCGTTCTACACAAACATTGGCTGATAACGAAGTTGTCTAACTAGGTAATAATAATAGGCCTATACATGGGCGCCCTTGAGAGAGTGCATGAAATGGTAATCGTAATGTAATGCAATGTCAAGGTAATCGCACATGCATGGCCTATTAGGTCTATGGGCCTCGTGCAACAGCTGCAACTCGGTGACAATTGTATGTATACGCAGTGTGGTACATTTGGATGTTTAGCGCCACTCGCAGAATGACTATTAAATGACGCTTTGAGCACGGAAACCTCGGAGAAAAAGAAACGCCTTTGAAGAGTGAAAAGCCGATGGAGAGATGTCAGTCGTTAGTTTAACCCTTACGAATCCCTTAGTGGTGGAGGAACGTCATTCCAGGTACAGATTGACCCATAACAGAAATAACTTTTATACATTCAATTCATTTGATGGATTTTCCAGTTGCCTGGACTATGGGAAACGAATTTGCCATGATATTCAAGATGAAATGTTGTCTACAGAGGCCAGCAAAGAGCGATTTGTAAATTTTAAAAGGCTTTATGCAAGTTTAGCGTTCACATATCGTCACGTGAGAATTATCTTGGCGTATCTCCAAAATCGAAAATTCCGAGAAAACGAGCTTGAAGATTTTGGCGGGAAAGCGTCGCGTGAGAATTTTCTTGCCGTATATCCAAAATAGAAACTGCTATACCGTGCCAACTCCATGCAACTCTCGTGGTACGATAAACGTGTCTGGAGATACGACAGTTAGTTTTTCATGAATATCTTTAAAACGACATGTCGTATCTCTTAGATATTTAAACTGAAGAAAGAAAACATTGCCCGCTACATATCAACTCTAAACGCTTTTTCGAAGAAAGTGGAGATGCGGGACGACGATATATGCCTTGGCAATACTGCAACATGAAGTCAAATCATGCGCACAGTCACACACAAACTATATAGCTGTACTGTCATGTTGCAACCTGTACCGAATATTCGCTTCGTATTCGCTTCGGAGCCGAATAGTGGGTTAAATAGCTATTCGGTATTTGGCCGAATAGTAGCGAATACTGGTCACGTGACATCTGTTTCTGTACAAGCGGCGGCTTATATCGAGTGAACAGAAGTAACTATATACTGTATGGACCACGGCATCGCATTGTCAGCCGTCTCGTTTCAATTTTTTTTAATTAGTTCCATTCCTAGTTTGTGCAGACTGCCAGAAGAATTCAAACATTACATGTAGTTAACTGCTTATTATTAGTTTATGCATTAAATTTACTGAACTGAAACTGTGGCACACATTTGAAATTTGTTGGTAGGCCTATTCGTATTCGGCCGAATAGTTAGTCCAATTTTTCGTATTCGGCCGAATAGTGAAAATCACCTATTCGGTACAGCCCTATACAAACACACACGTACATATAAAACGTGTAAATATACGGATAACAGTGAACTGAATTTAATTATAAGACCCTTCCAGATCTAGTTCAAAATAGATTCACAGAAGACAAAGAGGCTCACTGCATTCTCTTGAGCATAGAAGACTATTGCCGAGGCGGTCCCTCCTTAAGATCCGATTGGCTGACTGCTCTGCTGACTGATTGGCGGTCCGTCTGATTAATGGACTCCTTCTAACTCTCTGGGCGTTCGTTCACATCTTGTTTCTCAGCTTCGAGCGACGAACAAGTGGTCGAACACCAGATGCTGAACAGAGAAGCCGCCTTGTTCCCTATGCACCTCTGTTGCCTCCTTCCCAGGGGAAGATTAAGACCGTGGAGGGGCGTCGATTGCACTGGGGTCAGAGACCTTGCGCTACTCTTCACAGGACAGAGGCAGCTCGCGCCCTCTCACGGCAGGAAAACGATTCCACTAATTACAGGGCTCAGTTCCGTGATATATTTGTGTCGGTCGGATTCAAGATAATGATAATGATACAGGTCGATCGGAGGAGGAGGGCAGAAGCAGAAGAGGAATTAAGGAGAAGGGGAAGGAGAATGGGAAGGAGAGAGGGGAGGAAGTGAAAAGGAGAGGAGAACAAGGAAAGTAGAGGCAGGAATCGTAGGAAGTGGTGGCTGATTATATGGACCGAATCAGGTGAGAGGGAGGGAGAAAGAGGAGGTGAAAAGGTGAGAGAATAGGAGCATCACGAGGTTGGAAGGGGGAGGAGTGGAAGACATGTTTCGCATGAGTGAAGACAGGAAGGATTTGGAGGAGGAGAGAAAAAGAACCAACCAGATAGGATTGCACAGACAGAGCCAGGCAGACATACAGGCAAGCAGATACCGACAGACAGACAGTAAACAGACTGCTGGACAGACCGAGAAGCGTATGGAGCGGGACGTGTGCCTCTTCGCGTGGTTTGCAAAGCCATGCATGTTGTATGAATAGGATTGATGAGACAGGCAGCCTTGATTCGAGCGACAGATGGTGCATGGCGGCTGGACTTGCAGCTGGCCATTCACAGACCGATCATCTCTTGCTGTGAGAATTATTGTAATTACTATTCGACAGATTTCAGAAGTGAAATGCAACCTTTGTATCGGTTTAATCGACCTCTCCGACACACATAAATTTGAATTAAGTGCTCGAAATAATATTACTGCCGGGTTGTAGCCTTGATGGCGGGGTCCTATACTTAAGGCGTAATCGCTGTTTTGCTTTTTGTAAATAGAATGGAGGGTAATAATGTGTAATAATGTCGTGTATAACTTTGATTGGGCCGACATAGATTCGTGACCATGAATCACATGCTTCAGACGTTTAAACACTCGGTTGATTGGACGTACGGTCGCTCGTGAGTTTATAGAACGTAGATGGACAATAATGACGATGACAACGATGACGATGGCAATTATGACGATGATGTTGAAGCGGGCGGCACTAGCATCTATCAGTTCGCATATTCATTTGGTCTTTTGTTGCGCTATACGGGCAGAGGCGGATACTTAGAAGGACTGGAGGGGACGGCCCCTCCGAAATTTCAGATGGAGGGGATGGGGCTGCTTATATCCCCCAATGTTTCATATATAGATCATAAATAGTATACATTTCAACAGTGGTTCCACTCTTCATCGTTTTTCTGCATCCGTGTTTGGGAATTGAATTTTTTGCCAACCTGCCTCCCCAATTTTTTCTTCCGATTTATACCCCAAAGCCCAGGATCAGGTCTACGTCCATAGCCACCGGTTGTGATGTGTGAGAAGACTCAATGAGCGTGCACTAATATAGAAGAAAATAGGCCAAAATAGATATGTATATATCTATGTATAATATACATGACATTGTGTCATGATGTGTACACAGAGGCTGACATTGTCAATATGTCTATCGGGCTTATATAGTATATATGTACAACATATCTACAGCCCGTGATGTAATTTCAGATGTGAATGATAGATTGTTAACGTGTTGGCTTTTCTCATTGCGAACGAATTTGGTACCCAGGAGAGTCATCATCACGTGAAATCGAAAACATAGATTGCATTGCAGAATTTTGAAGGCGTATAATTAATTATTGTGATCATAATTATTATAGAATCGAAACCTCGTGAGCTGTGCAGATACCACTGAGCATGCAACATAATGTGTGGCTTAAATGTCTCAATGAATAGTCTATCCATGCAATAAATATCGCAGGTCCCATGGGACCTACGATTTATGATATAGGCCTATAGGGGACTCTGTGGGCAGTTCCTTAATGCTTCCTTCGCTTAGCGTCGAAAATTGTCTGCATTGTGCAAAATGCACGTATAAGCATGAAATTTTTATAGAAAGTTGATTTTATTGTTTAAATCACCTGATGTAGCCACACTCTGAAATATTTCTAGAAACAAGGATTTTGACAGGTTTTTGTTGATGAGCGATAATACAGGTTTTTGTGCATCCGAAGACAAAGACAAGCGCAAATCGTTAACTGATTGGGTGCAGAAATGTGCTTTAATTATTCAGGAGCACAACGTTTTGCGAAATTGATCTTGTTACAGTTTAAGCACAGTGTCACTTCATGTTTTCTAGCCTTGGTGATAAAATTTAACATTTACTGTAGCTTTCGGAGGATGTTGGTGACAATTCCCATGTATTGCAGCTTAACGCTCAATCGCTAACTTTGGCTGGTGGGCCATAGTAGGTCAAATCATCCAGTGATGTAGGCCTACACCGCTTTAGGTTTTATTTCAGTTTTTGTACATCAACCACATGCAAAAGCAAAAATGACAGTGACAATTTTAGCAGAATATTAAAAAAATTTAGAGGAGACATCTACGGAGCCCCTAAAGGGTAATGAAAGAAGAATATTTTATCTCGTGCGCACGAGATAATTCGTTCCCTCGACTTAATAAGTTGTGCGCACGAGATAACAACTCGTTCCCTCGACTTAATAAGTCGTTGAAACGAGTTAATATCTCGTGCGCACGACTTATTAACTCGTTCCCTCGACTTACTAACTCGTGCGCACGAGATAATAACTCGTTCCCTCGACTTAATAAGTCGTGCGCACGACTTATTTGACCAATAGCAGGCCGACTTTCTGTGACGTAAGCAAACTTCTATTTCGGGGATATAATGGCGTCGCTGCAACAATTGGCAACGAGGTTGAAATGTGACAACGGCGATTTGTCGTTTTAGGGTCCCAAATTCCACAACACAACTCATACGATAAATCGCGGGGATAACTCTATCTGATATTGTCAGCATTTTAGCTATGTCAGTCTAAACATCATTTTCATTTTCGCTTTCATATTCGCCTGCAGAGTGATATCCCCAGTCTGGCACACGCTCAACGTACAAACGGCATCACAAATAACATTGTAGCTTTAAATGCCTTCCTTATAGGCCAAAGCCTTTCACACCCCGTATTATATTACACCGTCCCTATAGTAGTAGTAATCGAAATCTCCAGACTTCTAAAGCGTCACTTCAAAGCTATGCGCAGGCACCAGCTTATTCAGGAGTGCTGCGTCAAATCGAAAGGGTTGTCCAAATGATAGTCCGTGGGAGGTCAGAGTTCAGTTTCCAGAAGGTCAGCATGGAGGCAGAGTAGCCGTTAAGGATGGCATAGCTTTTGTCGAGGATTGACAGATGTCAAGTAATGAGTCTGGGTAAGAGTTATTGAAAAGGTGAGATTTAAGTTTAGAATTGAATGCCCGAAACACTCTATGTCTTAGACATTGTTTCGTTTATAGAACTATGTGTTTCCCCATAAATACTAAAATAGAAGTGTGTTTACGTCACAGAAAAGTCGGCCTGCTATTGGTCAAATAAATATCTTGTGCGCACGACTTATTAAGTCAAGGGAACGAGTTGTTATCTCGTGCGCACGACTTAATAAGTCGAGGGAACGAGTTGTTATCTCGTGCGCACGACTTAATAAGTCGAGAGAACGAGTTAACAAGTCGTGCGCACAAGATATTAAGTCGTGCACACGCGTTATTAACTCGTTCCCTCGACTTAATAAGTCGTGCGCACGACTTATTTGACCAATAGCAGGCCGACTTTTTGTGACGTAAGCAAACTTCTATTTCGGGGATATAATGGCGTCGCTGCAACAATTGGCAACGAGGTTGAAATGTGACAACGGCGATTTGTCGTTTTAGGGTCCCAAATTCCACAACACAACTCATACGATAAATCGCGGGGATAACTCTATCTGATATTGTCAGCATTTTAGCTATGTCAGTCTAAACATCATTTTCATTTTCGCTTTCATATTCGCCTGCAGAGTGATATCCCCAGTCTGGCACACGCTCAACGTACAAACGGCATCACAAATAACATTGTAGCTTTAAATGCCTTCCTTATAGGCCAAAGCCTTTCACACCCCGTATTATATTACACCGTCCCTATAGTAGTAGTAATCGAAATCTCCAGACTTCTAAAGCGTCACTTCAAAGCTATGCGCAGGCACCAGCTTATTCAGGAGTGCTGCGTCAAATCGAAAGGGTTGTCCAAATGATAGTCCGTGGGAGGTCAGAGTTCAGTTTCCAGAAGGTCAGCATGGAGGCAGAGTAGCTGTTAAGGATGGCATAGCTTTTGTCGAGGATTGACAGATGTCAAGTAATGAGTCTGGGTAAGAGTTATTGAAAAGGTGAGATTTAAGTTTAGAATTGAATGCCCGAAACACTCTATGTCTTAGACATTGTTTCGTTTATAGAACTATGTGTTTCCCCATAAATACTAAAATAGAAGTGTGTTTACGTCACAGAAAAGTCGGCCTGCTATTGGTCAAATAAATATCTTGTGCGCACGACTTATTAAGTCAAGGGAACGAGTTGTTATCTCGTGCGCACGACTTAATAAGTCGAGAGAACGAGTTAACAAGTCGTGCGCACAAGATATTAAGTCGTGCACACGCGTTATTAACTCGTTCCCACGACTTATTAAGTCGAGGGAACGAGTTATTGTCTCGTGCGCACGACTTATTAAGTCGAGGGAACGAGTTGTTATCTCGTGCGCACGACTTATTAAGTCGAGGGAACGAGTTGTTATCTCGTTCGCACGAGATAAAATATTCTTCCTTCATGTCCCTTTAGGGGCTCCGTAGATATCAAATTTGTATGTCAGTAAGAAATCGGATCGTTTAAAAGGAGATGATCTTCACAGTTTTGACTTTTATATCTCAGTCATGGGCCAAGGGCTGAACTCTAATAAAATTATCAGTATGTTGTGGACAGTGGCAGCTCTACAGAGGAGCCATGAGTGATATGTCCCCCACTCACTGAGTTCGCGGCTCCCACCGATGGGCCCTTCAAATTTGACGTCCACTTTCAGTTTTGACGAAACGAGACATCCAGATGACCCTTATGTCATGTTCCCGAACCCTGTATGGCCATCTGTTGAGAGCTGCCACTGGTTGTGCTCACCCAAAATATGCAAAAATCTATGTGATGCTACTTATGGTTCTTTTATCTATGAATTTGTAAATATTGCATGGAAGCCAATTTTTGCTGAAGTTTCTGATAGCTTATTAACAGGCAGGAATTACATACTGGTTTTTTAACGAGTACACAGGTGCTCATTAGACATATAGTTGTGCATTATTAGTTTCATTATGTAATCGTAATCTCAACATTTCTACAGTGCCCACAAAAGCGAAGTTGCGGAAACCATTCACAGGCACAGTATGTATGTGCTTTCCAAGGACATTTTCTGTGCGGTGATCATCAAAGTGGGGTTTACGGCTTACCCAGAAAGTAGAAGTGGTTTTTGAAGGAATAATGCTGCAGAATGCCAGCTGCAGACCGTCATTGGTAAAAAAATCCAGGGTGGTGTTCAGCTCCTATCCTTGTAAATCAGTTTTGGACGATGAACAATCTTGTAGTGTCCCAAATTTTTTTTAATAGGTCTTGTATTACATTATGGTAAATTAGTAGTTACCAACTACTCTTATGTACTTGGTTCTAACTGATTTTACCATTACTAGGCTGCTAGTCAAGTTTTTCAGTTTACAGTGGATTGCCTGCCATACATGCAAGAACAAGAGTAAACATAATTACAGGTTTACACATATACTTTGTACTTTAATAATGTTCAGTGAACAAAATTTGAAATAGACATGCATAGTAGTGGAATCATTCTGCTAATCTTGCAGATATCAGTACTCTTTGTTGTGTATACTTATTGTTAGTCACTGCCTGTTGTTGCCATGAATTTGTTATGGCATAGTGCCAATACAGTAGCAATAATTAGCACTCTTTCATTGTCCTTCAGGTAACTGTGATCCATTTGTATCTAAATCAGACACCTATTGTTACTTTCCTCCGCCAATGCATGCTTTGGCAAAGCAGACTTAGTGGCAATGGCCTGGGAAATTTGGAGAAGATAAATTTGTTGTAATGATGGTAATAAAAGTGTTGGGCTCCAGACCAAAAACTCAAGCATACATTCAAGACCGAAGTTTTCTGGTCTCGAGAACACATCCCTGGTATGCGCAGCTCTCTAATCAAATACTTCGGAATGGCTGGTCTCTTTGCAGCCTCTTCCATTTGTGGAGCAGTTGGGTCTTCTTCCCTGTAGGCAATCTGGTTCTAGAGCTCATCATTCTACTGTAACTGCTCTCCTATCTCTTCTGTCAGATGGTTATTCAGCCATGGACAAGTCCTATGTTACACTATTAGATCTCTTTTATGCTTCTTCAGCATTTTATTTGGTTTATCATGACATTCTCTCATGTTGACTTAAAATCTCCTTTGTCATAGTGTTCCTCCTCTTCACTGGTTTCGATCCTATCCCATATGTCACTCAAAATGGTCATTCTAGGTCAGCGTTTCTCAACTTATGAGTTGCGACCCAAAAATGGCTTGCCATGCTTCACTGCTGTTTCATCATAGTTCCATAACTTCAAAGAAGCCAAATGTAACTGTTCTTTTCACCTTCTTTGTTGCATATTTACTACAGTATATTATTGAGTACAGTAAGCCGTAAGTCTACTCTTTATAATGAGTGTATTAAATGCATGCATTGTAACTTTACATTGAAATGCCACTTAAATTGTAACTCGATATTGTTCCCCTTTTTGAGGTGGGTCGTGGAAATTCCAAGATTTTCTAAAGTGGGTTCCAAAAGTCCGGGAAACACAGTTCTAGGTGATACCTTCACCCCATGGGTACATGTTAGGTTTGGGGTTCCTCAAGGATTCATACTGGATCTGCTTCTCTGTATCATATTCACTGCTAACATCCTCTTTTTTGGCAAAACATTGTGCAGTGGGACACCTGTATGCTGATGATGTTAAGGCCTTCATCTGTGGTCCACCTGCAGATCAACTTGCCTTTTCTAAATCCACTGAGTGTTTTCTTCAAAACTTCATTGACGGATATCCTCGAATCGCCTCTGTCAATTCAATAAAAACTCAGTAGCCCCTTAAACTTGACTTTGACCTATTTCTGAACGATTTTCATTGTTCACTTTCTCTACCAATGTTCTTGACTTGGGTGTCACCATTGACAGTACTTTCTCGTTTGCTGAACACGGGCGTGCACCGTGGAGGGGGGGATCCATAGGCAAACAGGTAGGGGGGGTAATTTTTTAGTCTTAAGGGGGGATATCTTGCCTTCCTAACACTGCGGACTGGGGGTTTGCCTCCATCACTCAGGGTTTGGGTCAAGCTCCACACTATCTATGTGACCTTATCGTCTCGGCTGCCTCTAGTTGTCCTCTTCGTTCCTTAGGCAGGCATGACCTCTTGGTATCTCTGATGGTTTCTCCCCAATACCTCGTCTGTTGGCCCTTTGCTTTGGAATGAAACCCCTCTCCGACTTGGCTCTTTGATTTTTACTGGCTGCCATGCAATATCTACAAAGTCATAGAAAAAAAACCATATGTTACATCACATAGATTCTTGCATATTGTGGGAGAGCACAACCAGTGGCAGCTCAACAGGGGGACATACAGGGGCTGGGGAAGCTGACAGAGGGGCCATCTGGCTGCCTGGTTTCGTCAAAACTGAAAGTGGACTCAAATTTGGAGGGACCACCGCTGGGAGCCATAAACTCAGTTGGAGGGGACAATGGCGCCTCCTGGCCCTGCTGTAGAGCCGTCACTGACACAACACACTGATCATTTGATTAGAGTTCAACCCTTAGATATATAGAAGTCAAACCTTGGAAGATCATGTCCTTTCTAATGATTCAATTTTTCTTATAAACAAAAAATTGACATCTCAATCAAATTTTGAAATATTCTGCTAAATTGACACTGTAATTTTTTTACATGTAGTTAATGTAAAAACCTTAAGTAAAACCTAAAGCGGTGTAGGCCTACACCACTGGATGATTTGACGTACTAGGGCCTATGACCCACCAGCCAAAGCTAGCGATTGAGCGTTAAGCTGCAATGCATGGGAATTGTCACCAACATCCTCCGAAAGCCACTGTAAATGTTAAATTTTATCACCAAAGCTAGAAAACATGAAGTGATACTGTGCTTCAACTGCAACAAGATCAATTTCACCAAAACGTGTTTCTTAATAATTAAAGTACATTTCTGCATCCTATTAGTTAACGATATACACCTTCGGGTGCACAAAAACCTCTATTATCGCTCATAAACAAAACCTACAAAATCATTCTAACTAGTAATATCTCAAAGTGTGGCTACATCAGGTGTTAATCTGCATTATTTTATGATTCCAAATATGAAATTTTATGCTTGTACGTCAAAAATGAACAATGTTACGCTAAGCGGCCGAAGTATAAGTAGAAACAGGTGGCGCCAGAATGCACATAGGTCTAAGAAATTTTTTGTTATATTGGCCATGCGTTGTTTATTTCTGCTGTTCCGATCGATGGCTGGCGTAAGAATTAAAATGTAATTCCATTATGGATAAATACATAAATTTGAACACTAGAAATGGAGAGAGGAGAGGACAATCTATATCTCATTTTTACGTCCAATCACAGGGGACTTTCAATTTACCGCTGCGCGAACAAGAAAATTATAAATATTGCATGCAGGTTAAAACCTTCAGATCTAATAGGTTGCCACCTTCTTTTCCTTTGAATTTTGGAACGCAGCAATACGTAGGCATTTTATAATTAAGCTAACTTTTAGAGTACTCTTGTGTGAAGAAACATACATCACACACAATTTTACCTCGGGTAGCTTACCCACATTTTATACTGGTGCCATCTATTTCACAGAGACCCCTATTGCCTATGTGACTGTTGAGGAATCCTGCATATCGCTCTAACAAACGATCAGCATATAGTACTTTGTCGTCTACCAATGGGGTAGGAGTGAGAGAGCGATGTCCCACGGTTTCCGCATACGGGAGGGTAGCACACATGGGGTAACGTACGTTTGGACACAAGGTAGGGGGTTGATTACCTATAATATTATAGGCCTACCTGCAACACAGTTCCTAATGTGACTTTTGAGTCTCATATATATTTTTTGACAAGAGCAGGATCTAGTTTTACCTTTCCAGGTGTGAGGTGTGTGGAAGAGGAGTCGATGCCATTGACATAAGATCCTCATTCGCTAATCCGGTAATGGAAAACATCCAACTTCTACTCCAGGGCGTTCATATATTACAAAGAACCGAACAACTTTTAGCGGGGAGCATTTCTCGTGGCTACAGCGCTGCGTCACTACGCAATACTCGTATTCGTACTTCTGGCGGTAGTTTATCCATGAGAGACGGAGCAGTTATGGCTACTGAGTATTGACCGATTTGTAGAGGCCATGGCTGAGGCGGCGACCTCTGACTCTTTTGTTACAACTAAAGCGCTGACTCCAACTGCAATGAACAACACCTTATCATACTATTGTAACATCATGTGTATTGTATATATCTCCTCATAGTTAAAACTGGTATTGTCTGTTCTTAGACAATGACTACAAAAACTTCTATAGCGCTGCCATAATAACTCACAGGGCATCAACCAACGGCCACCATTGTTATCAAAACCACAGTTAAGACTTTTTGATGCACTTTGTTCAGCATTTCTAAGTTTCAACACAACACATCTGAATACAAGAAACACAAACCAATGTTTGCTCATCAGCTTCAGAAATAAATACCACAAGTAGGAAGTTTCCAATACAGACAGATGATCCAAACTCACATTATTAAATCATCAAACTCTGCAGTCATTCAGTCTTGTGTATAATCATGAAGTAGATTTTTCTTCAAAGCATTTCATCCAAGCAGTTGCATTGCCATTCAGTGGCAAGATGAAGATTAAAAGAACGGAAACATCATTTAGTCTACCAAGAATGGATGGGTGCAGAAGTTTATAAACTGTGCGCAAATATCACAAATGATGAAAGTTGAAGGTTTGACCCAATATCCACCCATGGCCCTCCAACTGTAGCCATTGTGTTCTGTTTACTGCTTGCACTTGCTCCAGATTTAGACATTTACCCTTGAGTAAACAAGCTTTGACAGACATCTGAAATTTCTATAAATAAAAACATAGAGGCAACAATCCCTTGCTCATCCTAAAGCTTTGCATCATTAGTTTGCGAAATTTTAAGCGGATCTTTAGAATGAAGATCTGATTGTAAAGAAATTGCAGAAATCTGATTAGCTACATCAGTTACAGGTCTTGAGTTTGCTAGACCGGCAGTAAGAATCATCTTTTTTCGTCCCATATCAACCGTATCAAACAACGTCTTTGCGTCAATTGCTAAGGCATGTCCAAGCTGAAGCATGCGACGCCGATAATCCTGCGCCAGTTCAGTCGGACTGTAGCGTATGACCATTTTCATGGCATCTATCAAGTGAACTAAATCGGAATTCAGGGTCTTCTGGGCCATCTCGATCTGAAATGAAAAAATCGTACGGTTATACAAAGGTCTTCAATAAAATATTATGTCCTATCTGCCTTTCCCAACTTTCCAAACAACATTTCTTTAAATTAGCAAACGAGCATTAATTAAACAAATGAAGCAGAATTTCGTTGGAATATTTCACTGTCATCTTTGCAGGACTTGTGTGAGAAACTATTGATTAAACCATTCAGCAACTCAACCATCCAAGCTATGCGTATCAACTCCTGCTTTACCGTCAATGTCATAAGAAACATTAACTTCTAATGCAAAACATCAAAACTGGTTCTAGCTTGCTGCAGAACCTGCTGTAGGTGGTCAATTGCTTTATGCTAACACCCTACCATTCATAATTTAACAACTACGGTCAACCAGGGTTGTAGCAGAACAATAAAACTTCACTGAAATGTTAACTTTAAGTCCACTGGATTCTTTGAAAAATATTGGATTTTGCTGAGACCTGAACTCAGTCAAAAGGGGGCATAAAGTTGTGGTGAGCACACTGGGACGCATGCTTGAGCAACCGAGAACGAGACCCATATCCCCTTTAAAGATCCTTTCTGCCTTGAAACTTATGATTGTTTAATTAATGCTAATAGATTTATTTAAAAATAATTAGTAGTTCTTATTTTGCCTCATGATAATAAATTAATATTAAACAATAAAAGTAGAAAATTATGAAAAATCATTATTTAATTATTGAAGCATCGCTCACAGACATATAATCATAATAAAGAAAAATTTAATGTACTCGCTATACCTAAATCTCATGTGTTTTCATACTTAACTGATCAATGCAACTTACTTCATCTTGGGTTTCAGCAGGAAGACTAGAGGTTTCTGAATGAACAACACCCAGCAGAGCCTTCAACTGCACTCCCACAGTCTACAGACACAAAAAACACGACATCCATCAATCACTGATGGCTAAAACATGGTTCAATGCTATCCTATCAACTCAACAAAATCCACATTTCCAGTTCTATATAGACAAAACTTAGAATTTCTTTGCAAAAGCAAATTGTAAAGTTTACCTCAATTTTGGGACAGACTCAAGTCTTAAAACTGACCTTGGCTGAGCCAACGAGGCTTTCCGTGTGACCTTGCTGTACAGAACCGTTAAGATCAACAATGCCTTGTACAAGAGTAGTTGTTGCACAGTACAATGGGTCGGTTGTGCGGTCAACTTTGACCTGGTGCAGAAGGTCAACTGGAATGTTGGAAGACTCCATCTGGTAATATAAAAATGTCTAAGTCTGACATGCAATGCTGATGATGTTATTTTACCGATGACTGTGTATAGAACAGTGGTTCTTAACCTTTTTCCATGTCAGCACCCACTAAATTTTGAAATTCCATCCCGCACCCAATTACTGAACAAAAAAAGAAAACCTTACATTTCCATGTAATTAAATAAAGCATAAAGCATACTGAAAATGTAATGAAGTATGCAATTTCCTGAAATAACACTATAGCTATATTACCACATTTAAATTTTAAGGGTATGCAAATTCTAATTCTAATTTTTAACCCTTTGGAAAAGTAGAGGTCTTGATACTTCATGACAGCGCACAGAGTCATATAAATACTATACTGTCTCCTTGCACCTCCAGGAACAAAATTTCACACCCATTTCCCAGGCCCATACCAAGGGGGCCAGCGGGGCCTAGGCCCAGAGCAGACGTAGAATATCCGGATTGAGTCTGTATGTTTTCCTCATTGCCACTTTCAGTCAAGAGCAACAGTTTTTAATGCATATTTATAACTGGATTACATAAACAGTATTGAATCTAGCAAATCTTACATACCAGTAAACCTAAAACACTTCTAAATAGATTCTGGTAACTGAAATATCTCAATATACTGAAGTTTATCTAAATTATGAGTGAGTTGACATTGTACCTTTTTAGGAATACCGTCACAATGGATTTTGGAAGCATTTGGAACATCACCTGAATAACATAATATGCAAGTGATATATGTTTTACATAATATTTGCAAGTTAAAGACATTTTGAAACACAAGAAAATATACATACATAGCTGTCTTTAAACAAACTATTATTACTAACATTACCATATGTAAAATAATATTAAAATTATAGTATTTGTCAATATTGAAAGCAAAAGAAGCTGATAAATGATTTACTTTACAAAGTAGCTTCATTAAAACTTTTAGAAAATATCATTCGTCATATTCACATCACTCACATTGATCGATTTTCTTCGGTGAAGTCAAGCGACTATCCCCCAAAATCTGCAAAAGTTTTACGTCATTTTTAATTTATTGCATATCGGAGTGAGCACCGAGAAGATCACAGTCATTAGCACATAATGGTACACACCTTATATAATGCTGGAAATACAGATGTGAGGCACAATCTACGGTTCCATGAATGAATGGTTTACCTTACAGGCTTACAAAAGATCATGTTTACCCAAGATTAAAATCTCACCATCTGTAAGCGAACTGGCCCTTACATTCACTGAGACACATGGAACATGTAACCTACTCCAACCAATGTAACAAACTGGGTCATGACTAGAATACTAACTAATACAATACATTTTCCTTTTGGATAACTAGATATGTGGACTACAGAACAAGCAAGACAATCAGATCCATCCACAGCACAGCCTTTTCTGACAAAACAATTTTCATAAAATCTCTTAGAACTTGATGATAGACTGCTTTGGCATTTATTGGCTGTTTCTCTCAATCACAGAAAGATAAAATAATTTTTGAAATCTTTAAATCGGGAGAAATGGAGGTTATGTTACCAGTTTTGCTTCTTCTCTATGAAGCCATTCAGCATCATCATCACTCTGCTGTTTCTGAAGTTTCAGCTTCTGTTCATACTGAATTAAAAATAGAGTCATGTGAGAAATGATGTCACTGCAGTGTCAGCCAAGTGCCTCTAAAAACCTGTTTCTCTCAAACTTTGTGTTGGTATCACCAATATCCGTTATAAATGGCCAAAAGTGCAGACGTTTTTTAATTAAAGATCCATAATGACTGAACATAAAATAATTATAAATACTTCATTTGCTCACTTGTATATATGAAGGCAGTATGGCGAAAAACAAGGCTCATCAGACGTTAACTTCCCCCCCGCCCCCGTAGGGCAGAGTGTCTGAAGAAGATTTCGCATCACAGCTATGAACTTTTATCTAATGGACAGTAGTACCAGTGCTGACCGTTAAATTTGAGACAATTGATGACTTGTCGGTTTGACTGCTGACGGCGACATTACATAAAGAAATAGATGGATGACCAATGGTCACTTTGTCCACCACAGATCCACACGACGAAACGTCTTGTGCACAGACGCCTGGTCTGAATTTCGTTGATCGAGCATTTGAGAGGAGATCAGGAGTTGAGGCAAAAGGAGACAACGGAGAACTCACTTCTGTTGCCTAGCAAATAGTAATCAGGGTTTAGAAATGTAATTTTTTTAAAATGTACACATGATTTATATACCTGAACATTTTATATTAGCACTTCTTAGTATCACTCGAAAGTGTTATGCTATGTTTGCATGCATTGTGTGTATGTATAAATATCAGAACTCATATTGGGCTCTTTAAGAAGCTCACAAAGGTGCTTTGGAGCAGCTACCTTGGAACCACAGCACAAATGTGTCGTAAGCCAAGTAGAAAACGTATCCCAAATGCTAAAGATTCTAGTTATCCTATATCTGGTGCCAGATTTATCCAGAGAGGCGGAGGACCAGACATGCACAGCTTCTCCGACATGGGACAATGAGCTGACCATAAGCTGACCATGAGCTGATATGTATAAGAATCTGATTAGGTTGTACATGACCCAGGCAGCACAATTAAGAAAGGACTGAAGCTGACGAATACGGATGTGTGTAAAGCCTACCAGGATTTGAAGCAGTCTAAATGCGTAAGGGTGAAAGAATCAACCATGCTTAATATGAATGTGGATCTATAACCATAAGAAGGAGGCAACTGCAAATGGATCGGATTTATGGCTTATACAGAATATGACACCGGAATTTTTTTTAAATGCATATTTATAGATCCATTTCATGTCATATAAATTATATAGTACACAATCATGCAAACACACACCGATACATGTGCGCACATATGTGTTATGGCTTTAACCTATCATAGCCCAGCCAATACACAGGTGTGTAGTCACTAAGGCAAGGACTGGTCACCTTTAAGTAATGGGACATGGTAGCCATAGTAACCGATTGGTTACAGTGCTTGCCTTGTAACTTGAAGAGTATGAGGAGTTCAAGGACTGAATGAGATGGTTCCCATGTAGAGGGATCTTAATGAGCAAGTGCTTTACTAAAAATTACTCAGTTACCCCTATTGATGCTTGGTCATTAAATAAGGGTGCTTAATAAACTTTAATAATTATTATAAACTACCTTGAAATACTCATCGCAAAAATCCACAAATGCAGAACATTACAATGATCGGTATCAACTGATAGAGTTATGCAGTTCTGGGAGTTTATACTTTAACGATGAGCTGCATTGGTTTCTCCTTGCTCTTAGTACACTCTCATCATTAAAGTATTAAGGATTAACATAAGTCATTCTTTCTAAGACATTTGAATCTGCACGGTCTGTGTCAAGTCCTAATAATGATGTCCAATAATTATGTCAGATATGCAGTATTTACATTTAAATACATACAGAACTTACTTATTATTACACCTTTACCATCAGGTCATCCACATTTATTCACAAACAGCAAGATATAAACTTTTCAGATTTATGGCAAAAAAGTATCAGAGAATCTATGAATGTATCAATAAAAAGGTGACAGATGATTCTAGGAAAGGCACCAGAAATTATTGAGAAGTTCATCAGAAAATATTCTTTCATTATTATCTTCACAGCAATTTGCTTTGTTAGCATAAACATTTGTTAGCAAAAATTGCTAAACATGATGTAAACTTGACTTTGGAAAAATGCCTGATTTACCCAGAGCTAAGCAACTAATGTATGATTAACTGTGAACTAAGCCCACAAAGACATATGGAAAATACAAACAATTTACCTTCAAACAGCTACATAAGGGATGACAGTTTATCGATCCTGAAAGAGAAAGCAAATTCATACAGGCATTTAATTTGAAAACCAAACAAAGTCGTTCATACTCATGTGACTCTTAGTGCATACTGACACCATTGTGTTTGAGTAATTGTGTCCAACAATGACACATTCAAAAACAATCAAAGATTCATGAAAAATTCAAACCCTATTACGTTTGTGTTTATAATGACAGCCATTGATTTCCAGAATGTCTACCTTATTTCCAATGAATCACTGTGTTGCAAAGAATCACATTACTTCCTCTTATAACTGAATATGAACA
>OY365808.1:13854002-13871502 GCA_959347315.1 Bimastos eiseni | reverse complement strand
TTCAAAAATTGTACTTTGAAAATAGAGTAAATGAATTATATAATGCATCATTTAAAAAATAGGCAAAACAAGAGAGCAAGCAAACCATCGTTGGATGGTGACCAGACACTGCGTTTGCCAGCAGTCAGTAGAAAGCAGTTACCATCAATGAGACTGGCCAACTGTTTAACCTGAACTGCAGACGAACATCTTATGGTCAGTGGAGACTGACCATTGAGAAGACTGATCATCAGCTGACCAACATCTTTGTCTGCCTCCACTGACAAACTAATTGACTCAACTTGATCAAAGCTGACCAAAGGAATCGACTGAAACAAAAAACAGGTCCGACAGATAAAGGTTTAATGATGAGACATCATATCAACCAACTGTTTCCTAAATCGTGTAGTGCCACTTTTTAAGGTCACTTGAAAACTTACCTTATTATTTGATCTGGAATTGGGAGCGTTTTTGAGTTACTACTTTGAAAGGTCACTATATAATTTTTTGAATGAATGAATGAACCAATCAGCCAATGCAATGCTATGCAACTTGATGGAAGTTATTGGCCAAACTGTTCAAAACCGGGTCTCTACTGAAAGATCTATGAACCAGAGAAGCAGAATAAAAAACAACTTCAAAGTGTTACTTTACTCGGATTAATTTCATAATTGTTATGAAATTGCTATGAATTGTATCGTATTGTTAGCTTTATATAGTATATCTCACAAAATAATGATTAAGATGTGCTCACAGCATGGAAAACTCGGGAGAAAAGAAATGTCAAAAGAATTGTGCTATAAGTCTGATCCTTATCCAAAGCAGGTGCATACGAATTGAAAATGACTGAGGACTGCAACAACCAAAACAAAGGAGATGATTAATTAAGGCCCTTTTAAAATCATTTACATCATCAATGGTGGACTCTGAACCTACCGTTGACTCGTTCTCATGAGCAATGTTGATTGCTTGAGCCACTGTTACTCTCACTGGTGGCGGAGATGGATGATCCTAAATGAAAAGACAAAGATCTGGAGCTGGACTCAAATTCAACAGATCAATCACAGGTATAGATAAGTCTTATGCACCGAGACATTCTTTCTTTACAGAAAAGTTGCAGAAACATAAAGCTCTTTCTCTAAAGCAAAATGTTTGTTTATGTGAACGGGTCTGTAAACAACCTGGCTGATCGATGTAAAGACATTTTTTAAAGGTCTCTGAACCAACTCACCCCTAAAAAAGAGTCGAAGGTTTCCATATCAAATCTCCAGATGGCCGACACAATGTCAAAATACTTGAGAATACATTCCTCCTCAGAGACGACTAAGTAACCTTTCAGCACCCTCTGAATCGATTTAAACAAAAGCTTTGCCTGCGAACACAGCAAACATGTAAAGATAAACCCAATTCAATGATTTACTTCAGCATGCGACTCACTCATAATTCATATGAAGTTTACTCAAAGCTGATGATGTATCTTCAGCATCCGTTTGCATAATCACAAAACACCGTATATTAAGTGGATGTAACAGGACGTTTCTATAGCCAATAACTAAAGCACTGGTGTCATTTTTGCATCTGCCTCAAATCCCTTTGCTTGCTTTGTAGGATCAGTAATAGTTAGCCCATCGAGGTTGTGGAATTGAAAAATCATTGCCAGGCTATATATGTTTGAGTCAATAAATAACCATACAGGATCTCCTAAAGACCAAGATCTAATTTAATCTAATGACTTCTATTGTGTCATAATCAAGGCAGCATTTGATGGTCACATGAAGTGACACTGCAGTCAGATAATGATAATGATGATGATGATGATTATGACGATGATAATTATAATAGAAAGAAGAGGAAGAAGAAGAATGACAATTCCTTTTGTGCCATAACACTAGGGCACCTACACAAAAAACCATAATGTTACACAGACTATTCCTTAGTATGTTGAAGAAACAATTATGACCGAGAATCCAAATCAAATTCCAAGAACTCAGAACAACAAACAACGGTTGCCAGTTCGCACAAAAGAACAATCGAAGGTAGGTCTGTGCTACTTCATGCCATCTGGGTGATTAAACGTGCACTAAATGTGGCTTAACTTTGTACTTAATGGGATATTGCCTTTTCATCTGACCTGAAAATTAGAAGTTTTTCAAATCACCACACCACTGTGCAGTGGGCAATATCTCAATTGTTCATTTAAAAACAATCACTTTACAGTGTTCACCACTGGATAAAACCCTGCTATAATGATTTTAGTCACTCAGATGTAAGCTTAAGCCTGTTATTAAATTGAGCTGTTTAATAGTCACACTGAGCTGTTTAATAGTCACACCTAGAAAGTTTCATTCAAAGTTTTATCAATTTGAAATGCTATTTAATTCCTCATAAAAATTAAAATACAGTGATCAATGACTGAAACTCAAATAAGTAATTATTTATTTACCGCACTAATGAAAGACAGTTCTCACAAGAACCTCTTAACTAAATGTAAAAGCAAAGTTGCCTTTCCTACTAATGCATTATCTATTTTCCCCTTATCATAACCATACGACCACAAGGGTCACACACTTTAATATCACCACTTATTACTAATATTTTGAACTTTAATACATGATGTAGTTCATAATATATGCAAATCAATGAATGAAGTTGCACAGAAGCAGCAGTCTCGTTTGACAGGTGGGAGGACACCCAGTGAGAGGGGTAGAAAATGTTAGGGGACAAACGTATAACATGTCCTCTCTCTGTAAAAGGTGGGAACAACTTGCCACCCCTGAAGTTGCATAGCAAAAAAGAAACTCACTATGTAAACAAGTATAAAATAGGGCACAAACTAGAAGCAAACTAATAAACAAAAGATACGATAAGATTTAAGATTCAAATACTGAAACAACTGAATAACCATGATCATGATCGATGCAAACATTGGGAGGGAATAATGTAAGTATGACAATAATGTTTTTAGCTGCATACATTCTCCCACAGCAATAAATGGCCGTAAATAAAAATGTATGTGAATAGAAATACATTGACACCTTAAAGACGAGCCACATTGGTTTCCAGCCACTTTTACTACATGCTAGTCATTAAAGTGTCAGCTGTCACCCAATCTAGCAAAATTATTCAAGAATAAAGCAACTCGGAATAATCGAAATAATGGGGTTTAGCCTCAAGGTAAGTTACATAACTCGAGGGGATTACATAACTCAAGGTAAGTTACATAACTCAAGGTAAGTTACATAACTCCAGAGAAAGAATCAGAAACAAATTTTAGCAGTGGATCCACAGAGATATAAAAACAACGTGACCACATGCCAGCAGCTAATACATTCAACAGTGTAGTTACAGATCTACGATGAGCAGGGATTCTGAGATGGAGGAGATAAAAAGAGGAGTAACCGGAGAAACAAAGAAGATATTCGGGTGGGAGTGAATGCTCAGAAAAATACAGAGGGATGGCATTTGAGATAGGAAGGGAACAGATAGAAGGGAAGGAGTTTATAGTAGTAAGAGAAAATGAAAAATAAAAGAGGATTGGGCATGAAACAAATTGGAAGAGGCAGGGTGAAGAAAAGGCAGAATGAGGAGAAGAAATCAGAGAGCAAAGAAGACAAGAAGAGGAAGCTGACGACTTACTTCACTGCCCTGGGAGAGAGTCTTTGGCAGAAATCTCTTCCAGTCGACTTCCTCCAAAACAGCATTGCTGATTTTTTTCCCAGGCGTCTTCTGCTGATGCTTATCTCTCAGAACCATCCTGAAACAGTTGGCATTGGAATAAGTCTTAATCCTTGTAAGCAACTCCTACAATAATTAGCTAGCTTCACTACCGTCGGTTCATCTGGTTGTTAAACGAACAGGTTCTGAGTCAAGAATCACATAACAGAAAAATGCATGTGCAATGAATATCAGACTTTATATATACCCTTACAAAACAACAATGCAGCAATCAATCAGATACTGCTGAAATGGTAACTAATTAGCCTCAGTAACTGATGTGTTTGAATACAATAACTAAGATAATAACTAAATTAAAAGAGTCAACTAATTGGATAATTTCCTGGAAATGGCTGACGAAAGGAATGCATTGCATGCCCATGGAATTGAACTCTGAAGAGAAATCATATGTGTTTCAATCTGGTTCACGGTGCAACTAAGAGAGAAGAAAGAGGCAGGAGATGAACTGAAAAGAGCCTAGAGCAGCAGCTGAGAGTACCAACTGGTCAGTTGTATGTCATAGAAATGCCTTCTGGCTTCAGCACATGTGTCCTAATCAACTATTTCCTGCCCACATGATAAATTTCTTCTACTCAGCTGAGTCTGTACTAGCACCCTGGGTAAGAGAATGTCAGCAATGAATACCCTTGAGTCAGAACAGAGACTTCCTAACCCTAAAGATAGGATCTGCTCTAGAAATGCCTAGACCATACATAGTCTCATGACTGATAAGTTTCAGTTGACTTATACATGCAGGCCTCTTATATTCCACCCAGCATCTAACTGCAAACAGTAGTTTCAATTAATTATGGGATAGATGTTTATGTGCCACACCCACAGAATGCATCAACGATTCTGCTTACAAAGACAAAGGCTTTGTCTAGAATATAGATTACAATATGCAACAAACTGCAAAGTCAAACTAACCCATAAGATCATAACTGATATCAAATGAAGCCTTCATCGGAAGAACAGCGGAAGTTCATTTCTGGTTTTTTGATATATCCCCCAAAAATTGTTTGATGTCTACAGATATAATATATTTGTGGACTTTAAAAATTTGCTAAAGTCTACAGATATCTTATATCTGCTTACTTTAAGAAAATTTAAAGTCTACAGATATATTCTATCTGTAGACTTCAAGAAATTTTTGGGAGGATATATCAAAAAACCAAAAATCTACTTTAGCTGTACTTTCGATGAAGGCTTCAAATATAAAAACCAGGCACATGCCTAAACTCATAAAATTTGCACGCGCAAAGGACACACATTATCGACACACAAGATGAAGAATATATCATAGAAGTGCTTCACAGAAGCTTTGAGTTAAAACAATAAAACAACTCATCCAGCAACCACAACATGACGTATTTATAAGAGACTGGTGCAATATAAGTTACTAATAATAGCAGCAAGAAAAACAATGCTTCATGCTACAAAATAATCTGCTCAGTTACTTAATACTTGATTAAAAAACCACCTCAAACTATAGTTAGTCATTTCTTGATCAGATAATTCACAAACATCAAGAACAATAATTGTCAAGAACAAGTCAACAACTTCAATTTGCTCATAGAACCCACATATCAAATACACATGGCAGTAGAAGATATCATAATATCACATGTTAGACTCTTATCAGTGACTTGAAACAGGCTTAATCTACACCCAGGTATGCTATATGAACCCGGAATCTACTCACAGACTCCTCCATAGCCACTGCAGGAAGGCATCAGCTGGGCTGCCTGCCATTCTCCACAAGGAGGCCAGGCCAAACGTAAACACCATGTGCAACTGGATGTGGTAAAGTCACCTTCAACCTCATAAACTTCAGTGCAACCTCACAGAACACCGAGACTTTCCAATGCAGTCTAGTTTTTGTGCACAGCTGCAGCCAGAGTACGATCAGACGCAGTCTAGATAATTAGACGCAGGGGCTACTAAGATTTACTCCTGTCCAGCAACAACCATTCATACCTTTGCCTGGAAAAACTGGAATACCGTTCCCTAAAGGAACTAAGTATCATGATGAAGAGTGAAGGGCTGCACTTCCTCATGGAGCCACCAGTAATTGGCTTTGCATGTTACTCTAAATGGTCCAACACACACACTCACACACCTACATGCACACAAGCGTGCATACACACATACGCATGTGTAGATACAGGCATAACACCGAGCAGACACACATGTATGCACAAAAGGTCAGTTAGCACACAAAAAACTTGGCAAATAAACACATCTAGACATACACACTGGCACGTACAGGTCATGTGCTTGAACCACTGCTCGTTTGCATGTTCATGTTTACATACATATTACATAGGTATGCATGTAGGCATGTAAGTAGGCGACTAATCTTCATTTATATTCTGCCTATATAAATATGTGCATACAGTGTACATGTCATTATGAATGTGCATTCATATGTGCATTCAGATATCTCATTTGTAGAGTGCAATAATAGAGAGTAAATGACTGGTGAAAAAGAAACATTTCTGTTGTATCTGTATAGAAAGCGAACATCCTTTGTTAACCAGTACAAGCGCATTTATTATCTGAACACTGATATCGTATACCCACAATCAATTTCTGAGTTTCATAGTGTGTTTGTTTGTCTATGTATCAATCTGTCTGTCTGTCTCCCTGTCCGTCTCGTCTGACTGTCTGTTTAGAGAAAGTATTTGCCAGCACCTAAGCGCAGAATACGGCATCAATAGAGATCAGTGTATATATAGCTTGTACTAATGTACTTGTAATCATAAGAAGACATACCAACATAATATTATGAACGCAGACAAGAGATGAGAAGAGCAACAGGGAGATGTAGAGTTACACCTTGGCAACCTTGTCTATCCCTCTGAAGTCTATCTTAGCAGAGCGGTCTTTCCTCTTCAACCACTGCCAACAACAGATTCATTTATAGCTGACCTTCTTACGCAGAAAGCCGAACTGAAATACCTTCTCAATATAGCTATAACGAGACACTAAAAAAAACTATTAAGCCTCTACTCATTTCTTAAACCTTAATCAAACATAAATTATCACTTAACATCTGCAAGAAACTTGTAAAACGAAACTTCGGCACAAGTTGCCCCTTAAACTGTCAATATAATTCTACCCTAATCATAAACTAAAAACAAACTAATGAAAGCTAAGCCCAGGAAAACAGCTTATTAATGAACCATGGGTCAAATCAAATACCAGAGGTTGAATAGAGATGTCCTAAGATGAACAGTATCTGGTTGTCAGTATATTACGCAGGAGAAAGACACAGATTGCTATGGGAAGTTGTATTGGATTGAATGAGGAAATGAGAGAACATAATAGATTGGATGGAGGATCAGAGCTAACAGACAGATGCAAGGTAACAGAATCATACTTACATTAAACTAAATTAAGCTACATAAAACCAAACAGCAAGCCAGGAGTAAGAAGCCAGACAAAGGCAGATCAAAACACACAGACATATAAACAGCTGAGTTATAAGTGAACCCGGATACACTAGCAGTATCTATGCTACTACACCTATATAGAGGCATCACGGAAACAGATTTTTATAATGACCAGTCATCATACGGTCTTTATGTCAAACGATAAATCACAAAACCAGAAATTCCGAAGGTCAAACACTTGGTTGTCCATTACCAGAACATAAATTGCATGCGGCTGATAACTGCAACTTATTCTTGATTGATTGAAATCAGGAGAAAACAAGGAATGCATCCAATCACACTGGCATCATAAAAACCATCAGAAACTTGTTTTTCTAATGCATCATGAATATCCTGCTGGTTAGCGAGGTGATGCATATGGACAGCACAAGATAAAGACAGACACACAGAGATACAGAGAGAGAGTCATACACACCAAACAGACAGACAGAGACAGATACGCCAAACAGATTGAGACATACATAGACAGACAGACTGGAGTACTGAGAAGTCGGAGATAATAGAAAAAGTCATTTTTCTAGTTATTGCCAGGTGGCACACAAGGATAGGACGATTTAGTGGTGAAAGGAAATCCTTATTGAGACAGGAAGGGCTTCATTGACCACCACCACCACCACCACATCTACCACCATCACATCCACGATTCCCCCACCACCAATTCTGTGATTAAGAAATGTTTACCTGATTTCTATGCTTGCCAGTTCAACGGCTGTTTCTCTGTCAAGAGTTTCGTAGGTGCCGAACATTTTAAACTCATTTTTCACCTAAAATTTCAAAATTCAAACAACAGCTTCAGATGATATTGCTGCTTACACTTTTGCAAAAATACAAGTCTGTTCCGTGAATAACTCTACTTATTGATATTAAAAAAACAAAATTAAGAAATTTATCAAACTGCATGAACACCTGATGATGATACTGTATTGACAAAGTGTCTGCAGTCGATTCTCAGGGTATCATGGACTGTAAGAAGGACAAACAAGTGGATGCTGGAGATTGCTGAGTCACTTGGATTAGTCAGACAGACGAAACCTTTATAACTCATGCACGTGCTGCACAAGAGTAGCGATTGTCTGTAGAAGGAGATTATCCAAGGTTGAAGACAAGAGTAAGCAGACAATACAATCATACTTTTAAAAGCAAGTCATGAAAGGGTTGATTAAGCAACAACAATAGGCACCATTGACATTAAGAATAGGTCTGTTATAAATACAGTTAGAAACAGACATTCACACAAACACAGAGACAGACAGACGGAAAGACACATAAAGCATGTACCAACAACATACAGATTCTTAGTTTCCAGTATAACTTTTCTGACTTATTTTCGGTTCACCCCGGATGCCCAATGTGCCCTGCTTAATTGGGGGCAATGCAGCAGAACTTTATAACCGGATGGCCTTCCTTACTCCAGCCTACTTCACTACTAAAGGGCACACTGTGACCCTTTCTGAACCTCAGGTCATACTGATAATGTGCAAGATAATTTGCCAAATTTATTTTATCCTACACAAAGATATATAGGATCAGACCAGACATAATTGAGCCTGGAATATATTAAGAATGTGACACATTTCAATTAGGAATAATTTAACATTGATAGTAAAATGCTAATTTTATTTCAAAGCATCTAAAACCCTGGGAGAGCAGCAACTCAAATTCCACTAACTAAAAATTTAATAAGGGTCTGAAATTGGACTCTCTTTATATCCACCCAGTGGGATGGGTGTCTCTAGGGATGGTCTAACTGGAATTGGATCACTTCTGCGGAATACAATGTACATTTATCAAAAATAAAAACAGATATCTATTTCTTTTTACTGGATTGCATCATCCCAACAACCGCTTGAGTCTCTTTGTTTGATTTTTTGTGTATATAACCAAACCACTATATACACTATGTGGCTCTTTCTAACATAAATATTACAACAAATTTGTTTCCACTGGGTCCTGTCTTTCCTCAAGATATTCCATCTAGATCCAGCACGCTTCCTAGAGGGATAAGTGCACCCAAAGGAAAATTACTTGCAGTCAGGACTAACGAGGCTAGTCTGATAAGGACCTCCTGAACTGTGTGGATGCAGGGTCCTTCTGGTTGAATAAACAACACTTCTACACACACACTAAACCACGCTACTTACAGGTAAAGCAGGAATAATATACATATACATATGTATAATGGGATAGCATAGAACAGGTAACAAATGGAAAAGGTTAGAAAGTACAGAATAGCTAATAAGAGTGCAACATAATTAAATAGAACTTAATTTATTACATTGTAATTGATTCAATGCAATTAGGTAACCAAATGAAATGGAATTGGTAAATAAAATATTACAGACATATTACAAAATATGTCACAGTACTTAAAGATCCCCTTGCACCCAGCACTCGGGTAAACTGCAAACTGAGATGGGAGGATGGTGGGCCATTTGAATCCTTTGACAACCATTTGATAGGAAAATGGAACAGCAGAAAATCCATATCCATCATTGGTTAATCCTATAGGAGCTAATCATCATGAAACCAGCTATGGGTAGGTTATGGGGATCATGGTAGATCAGATATAGCTTTTATAATTCAGCCGGTTAAGACAAATTTATGGCTACAATAAAGATAGGACATCAGATGAGTCAGAATGACTGACGGTGGCTCGTGTAGAGTAATGAGTCAGGAAATAAACATTCCAGTATCAGATCTGTTTGTCTGGATTGGGTTCCTAGAATCACAAATCTATGACCTGAGGGAATTGGCTAACAAAATCTAGAAGGAGTTCAATGGCATTCATGCCACTGCAAAAGATTCTTCCAGAGCTAGCCTGGAAATCCACCTCAAGAAGCTACCACACAAGAGGGGAGCAAAGGCTCATCTAAGTCTGGTGGCTGCGTTATTACCCTCCAGTGGCATGAGGCAACATACATGTTAAAAGGTCTGGAAGATGTAGTCAGAATTTTCTATAAGAGCCTTAGAGTCCTATGTAGGAATATTAAGAATTTTATTAAGCAAAATAGCCACAAACAGAAGGAGAAAGACAACTACAGGAACAGACACATATAGATGCATATACACATAAGGCATTCATCGGCTCTTACGATTGCCACAGATCTATGAATAGTAATGAAATTTCTATTTAGATAATTCTATGGTAAAGACCTATAACAAAAGACTTGGTAATTTCATAAATGCATTGAGGGAATAGTTCAAGAAAATGCAACTCATTACTTGGTCAAAAAGATAGTCGAATGCAGTTCTGTCGTTTAGTAAGAGATCCAAGCGAGACTTCAGGAAAAAGCGAATTTTCAATTCAAACCTAAAATACATAAAAGCATATAGTCATAAACAGGAGCTCTAGCCATACTATTCCATGCCAGACTCTTTGCAGTAAAGCAATTATTTCATAGTGTATTCTAGGATTCGTACGACAGGATTGAGATTGAGACCTCATCACAGAAACCAGCATCTGACATCAGCTCTGGATGGCAATTCAATTACTTGATTTTCTATATAAATTTAACTTTGCTGGTAATACCCCTGTAAGTTATACATACAAGAACTATTAATTTATTGATCAATCTATTTCTTAATGACAGCATCATTTAGGCCGGATGCTCTGCTGAAGTAAGTGTCTGGATGAATGCATCCGTGCATTCTCAATGCACACAGTAGACTGTCAATTGTCAGGTCAGGGAAGTGGTAGCAATTCTCACCAGAGGACCAACTCAACTATAATAAGTATACTGGCTATATGTTGACTACTCATCCATATCATCCTTGTTATGGATGCCTAGTTAAATAAACTTATATAAGTCAGACGTTGACTGCTGTCAGTTTTGGATGTGAGGGCTGATCACAGGCCCTTGTTAGGATCTAATAACAATGGAAGTCACACCGGTTCATACCACCCATTGTTGTCTCTTGGGAATTTCTAATGGGATTATTGCTCTTCTTCTCTTCCCCTTTCTTCCCTTCTCTTCTCTTATAATCATCCTTATCACTATTGCTCTAATGATTCTTAAATTATTATTTATGCAATTTAACAGCTGGCAACACACTGACTGGTTTGGTGGATTGCTCAGATGATTCAGTATGTAATGGATGCTGGTAAAACTTGAACTCCTGTCGAGGCATGTACAACAGTCTTGTGAGTCCCTGGGGTCTACTTAGCCCTAAATCCTACCTCACAACAGAAGAACTATGACACCTGGGGCAGGTCATTAAGAAAGCCTACCAATGGTGAGCTAGACTTTTATTGAATCATGTGATCTCAATCTATTTTGAAACATGTATCACAACATGAGGTCATTAATCTTCATCAGAAGAGACCAACTGACTGGGCCAGCAACCCTGTCCTCACATCAACACAGCTGCCCTCCAGGTCATCAGGGCAGCGAAGCAAATGACCCCCACAGTCCAGGCATTCAGTCAGCACCCTTGAAAATCTAACAATAGAAGGGCATCCAATGACATCATTGCCCTAGTCCTGTCTCTATTTTCGTTGCACTGCCAAATATTTCGACATTGTTCTACTTCCTGCCTATGTCTCTGACCTATGACCTCTGCTAGCTTTCAGCAGATACACTGAATCAACGTCCAACCCACGAAGCCTTTCACCCGAAATCAGTCATAGGTCACAATGACAAATCATTTGCATGCTGTTGTAAATTGATCTCACCAATGTGTTTGCTTCGACGTTTAGAAAACGAATATTGTATAATGCTTCTGCTAAATTTTTCCACCTAATGCTACTGTCAAATGTTTCTGCCTAATGCTACCGCTTTTGCTAGCATGAACAGTGTTATTTGGTTCTGAGCTAAGCATCAGTGAGCATTGACCTGTAACATTATTACTTCTGCCTGAAATATAAAAATTACTAAATTACTATAAGAGTGCAAGAGAATAATTTATCCAAGTGACTATGGCAGCCCCCTCTCTCTCTATGCTCACTGCAGATACATTGAGTTATGAAAAACGTACACAAGTATTGCTTCAATATGTGATACCAGTTAAAATGACATTTCAAGCCTAAGACATAGGATGACACTAATATGATTGTCATCATAGAGATACATCCAAACAAATACCAATTCACACATACACATACATGCTTACATACGGTATATACATATATGTAATTGTACCATACACACACACACACATATATATATATATAGATACATGTGCAGCATTGTATATATATGCACACATATATACATATATATACATATATATATAATGAACATTTATATGTTGATGCCCTACTGTACACAGAACATGTATAATTATATAAAACACGTATATGCAGCACAATAAAGTCAACAGATGCAAAGCAACTGGGGAACTAACAAAGAAAAGCACAAGAGCCAGACGTAAACAAACGAAGAAGTGGTTGCGGCAACTGATACTGTACAAAGAAACTACAGTAGATGTTGGACACCATTGGATACCAAATTCAGGATGTATGAGGGGTTGTTACATTTCACAAACTAATCAGTCTTGAATACTGACATGCATACTAGAGCTGCGAGTAGAGTATATAAAACTAGAAAAGTTAAGCAACCAAAATAGCAAAGAAATCAACACAGACTTAACTGTACAGATGGTTCACAGTCAATGTCGATGTTTGCATGTATCCTGTCATCAAATTAGAAAAAAATTAAGTACCCAGCAGTAAGAAATTGACTGCCTAAAGTGTGGGAAAAGCATTCCTTCTCACACCTGAAAAGAGGCAGAAAAATCTGACACTATAGACAGCTCGATTACTCATCGAAAGACTTTCTTAATGAAAAGTGGCGTTCATTTAAAAAAGTGTCACCACAAGAATTTATGCTTTACCTCCAGTCCTCGGCTTCGTAGACTGAAAGCAGTTCACGATAGCATTCGCTAATTGACATGTCTCTGTGAAGCCAATGCTGGGTCTTGGTTGCACTACCCACTGCGGCCAGGCTGTAGAGATTCTTCTGAGACTTTTGTCCAGCACTGAGCTGCTCAACCACGTGGTCAATCACTTCCTAGTTAATGGATGAAGAAATGCAATTCAACTGTAGAGTTAACATAATCACATCACATCTAAATGCTACATTTAATTGTAGCTTATTTGTAAACAAACAATTATTGATCAGCTATTAAATTTGCTCAATTGCTTAATTTAATCTAATTCATAAACAAGCAGTTTATCTATAGTTTTCTACAAAGATCGAAAGCTCAATTGATTTACATAATATTCAACTAAATAAATCACCTAAACTCATAAAATGATTAAAAAGTCATAAAATTTGCTAAGTTATTATTTATAAACACCAGGCTCAATAACCACTGAAACTCATAAGAGTGCTAAGACACATTGCTATTTAGTTTCAGATCTTTGTAGCTCATCATCCTACACATGTCAGACTTCAAGGCTCAAGCTAGATCTACTAGTATAAGACAAGGTCATAGATTATGAAGTAAGTATTTCATGCTGAAACCCTTACCTTTCCAATTGTAAAATGAAACTCGGTTATCCATGTACATAATATTATGTTCTTCAGTCACCCTTAATGCAGAGTCTTTCAAACCAACTTTAAAATGTTGCAAATGTGCCACTGCTGCCTACCTCACCCAAACAACCGTCTTCTGATAAGGTTGAAACTGCTGCAAGTCAGAGAGTCAATGTATTGATAATTACGGTGCTTGATGGACTGTACTGTAAACAGCAGTTCAGGTGAGTGGAACTATGCACAGGGTGGTCTGGATCCAAGCCAAGGCGAAATACCAACTAAACCAAAGCCTAAACCACTACATGTAGGCCTAAACCGTTTTCAACCTACTTGCTGAAATACCAATCATTTATTTCAAAAGTAACATGTCAAGAAAGGCTCATGCTAAATCTCCCAACATCCTTTTTGTACAGACTTACACATTGAAAATGAAGACCATTAGAAACCTGGAAACCGTGTTATTGAACAATAATTTCACATGTTTTTAAAGACAACCAAGGAAAGTTTTTAGGAAGATAACTAATTTGAAATAGTAAAAAGCCCATGTAATAATTATCCAGACTACACAGCCAGACTTTAGCCAGGTTAAAGTATTTTTAAAAAGAGCCATTGCTTGTTATAACAACAACAGGTAATACAGACTGAACTGCAGATGGATAACAATTCAAAAATAGTGAAAATACTCCATAAATGTAAGAATAAAAAAAAGAGAAATTCTAGAAAAAGAAAATCAGGCCAGTTTCATCCCATGTTTTGGGTTTTATGACCATGGTCAAGCTTTTACTAAAACTCATATTTTATCAATGTTCTGATAAACAAGAGTCATAATAATTGTGGCACACTATATAATATCTTCCATAAACACAAAATAATTTAGCAAGTGTTGATCTTGCATTTACTGTAATAACACAGGGCATATGCCAAGCCCATCCAGACGATGCATCTGTTTCAATCATGCAATATTGCAGTTTTTAAACCTTTTGTAATGCTTTTGTTTATTCTGCTTAATAGCTACATTACAGAATGCCAAAGCAGACAATCCATTATCCGAGGACATGATATTCATCATCCGTATCAAGCAATTCAATACGATAAGTTCTCTTCATCAGAGAGTGAACTCTTCAAATGAGTCTGACTTAGAATATATTCAAAATAATCTACATGTGATTATGCTCAAAATAACCAACTCAAGACCATACTCAAAATAATCTAATCAAGATTATACTATGGACGACCTACTCAAGATAATCTTCCCAAGAATATACACAACATAATCTACAGTTGTATCAATCAAACTCTTCTCAAACCATTCACCCTTCTTCACAAGCCTTCCAAACAACCGTCACCTTCTCTTATCTGGAAACTAATCGGCCACTTTTCCTACACTTGGAAAGGCATGAACATATCCAGACTTCTATCTAGACAGTTTTATGGAATAGACTGACAGACAGATGGAAGAAAGTAGAGACCACAGTAATTAGAAAATGTAGAGAAACCCTATTTTATCAGCTGAGCTCGTTAAAGATCATTTGCTCTATTTACTATCTAATTATATAAAGTGAAAGACACCAAACAGGGATAAAAGAAAACCAATCTGTGACGCAACAGCTGAATGAACTCTGTTGATTGTGGAATTCAGCTACTGTATACGAAAACTAGGGCAAGAGACTTAAGGACAGAAGCATAATACTCTTCAGATGGTTTATAAGTGTAAGTGAGGCAGAAAATGACTGCCAACAACGGTGACCTGTGTGTAGCTGAAACCCATGAAGTCACGTCAACAGTTCCAACTCATAGGATTAGTTAGAGAGGGTTAGAGGCATGACTGATTTGCTAGATAAAGAAGACTGGGCTGGTAACCCAGATCAGCCGCAAACTGTGACTAATCTATTCCAACCTGGCTGATTAACTGTGTACAGGACTGGATATAACTCACTATTAATATGAATACAAAAGTCTGCAAACACCACTTGGAATATAGGTCAGATTAATGGCAAGTGATTAGTTTCTCTGACACTGACCCATTTCCAGGTGACATTAAGAATAAAGACTAAAATTTAACAGACAGATGAATGAGAAAGATTCTGACCTAAAACCCCTCTTTATTGCCGCAAACTCAAACCATATCCGCTACAGTCCACCCCACTCAACTACACTCCACCTCACTCAACTACAGACCAATCTACCCTGTCTTGCATCAATCTTTATTCCATACAGACCTCAGTCAAGTATTTCCTGTTGCACCATCGTTCTTGACCAACTGACTGGATGTACACATTAGATAGTGGTCTGGGCATTTGATTTAATCCACTTATAGGCTCCAGATGGCAATTATACTCTTGTAACACACATTTATATAGCACCTCTCGAGAGCCCTTCAGGATTGCTGGGCATGCATGTGTATATAATGTGCAATAGAACATTACACAGATATTGGTAGGAATGGTCTGGGTTGTATGACTGATGCACAAAATCGATGATCAGTCTCTGACTACAGCTCCAGACTGTCACTGTGATTGTAACACGTGTTTTATTTAGTGTTTTCTTAACAGGCCTTAGACTTACACTTCATATTATACAATTCAATACATTGCAACAATAATATAATACTTTCCATCTTAAAAAGTGTATTATAGAGTGCATTATTAGAAACTTTAAGATCTCTAACAAGACTAGAAGATGAAGGTTAATTACCAACAGACATAATTATTCACCAATTAACAGTTGACATTTTCTGTGCCAAAGCCTTTGGCTCATATCACACCTTTGTTTTCATGAGCACATTCAACACACAAAGACGCTTGTCTTTATTAGCACAATCCTCACATTCAACCCCCATTATATTATATTCATGAGCACATTCAACACATTAAGACTTTTGTCTTTATTGGCACAGTAAGCACATTCAACACATATTTGTCTTCATGAGCACATGCAACACACTAAGACCTTTGTCTTTATTAGCACAATCAGCACATTCAACACACATTTGTCTTCACAAGCACATTCAACACATTAAGATATTTGTCTTCGTGAGCACATTCAACACTATGCCAGCACCAATGAGTTAACAATTTAAACTTTAGCAAAGAAAAGACTCAAATGTTGAACAAACCTGGACTCTGGTATCATCCATGCATCGAACGACATTGACCGTTCCATTCGCAAGATAGACCTTGACAAAAGACTTGTCATGAGTGGAGAGATGACCACTTGTAAAGCTCAGAATTCTCTGTAGGCATGTTGGCACCCCACTCACTTGTGATTCTTCCTTCGGTCCAAGGACCTGAGGCATGTGGCCCCCAATGTTGCATCGTCTTGTCTCAACCGGTTTGAGATCTTTTGTAGAAAACTACAAAGTAATATTAAAACTAAGAACTAATGATTCCAGGAAAAGATCACAGAAACAATCACATATTTAAATCTATCAAATACATGATATAACACACAGACTAAAGTGTTGATCAATTCATTATGCATTTTCAATAAAAGTACCATGAGTGGCAAAATATTTCAGCAATAAATTAATTTATTAATCACTTAATTTATTTTATGCTACATGGTATAATTGTATCTACCTAATGATTATGCATCAAATATTGGTGATATCATCATATATTATGTTAGAATCACAAAAGTTGCCTGCAGAATGACTTTCCCAGGGGAGGCTCAAAACCACACACTTTATGCTACAGAGCAAGAGATGAACCAGGGGACATAATATATAGGTGTATAACACTACACACACCCACACACCTAAACACACATTCAAGCACCTAAGCACACACCCACACACATCTAAAGACATGCACAGATGCACACATGCACAGGCTTTTAATGTTTGCCCGACTTCAAAGGGCACTTGTGCCCTTTTGT
>OY365808.1:13691502-13849002 GCA_959347315.1 Bimastos eiseni | reverse complement strand
TCTTACAGTTGACATGCTCCTGTTACTACCACCTGAGGCGTCTAAGAGCCAACAGAATATCTGTATCCTCTCCTATATTCACAACAATATCTGTTGTCAAATTGACTAAGAACAGCAATTCACTATTTGCTGGGCTTCCCAAGGCACGCTTATCTTCCCTGCAGTCTGTTATGAACTCTGCAGCCAGACTCATTGCTCGTCTCCCTCGTTACTCCCACATTTCTACCTACATGAATGGCGTCCTACACTGGCTTCCCATTCTCTCTCTCATCCAATACAAAGTACTCCTCTTTGTCCTAAGAACTCAACAGGGTAAAGCTCCTAAATATTTCAGCGACTTAATGCGAAAACCTCTGTCTGCTGTTTCCACCCGCTCACTCCAGTCTGCGGATCGACTTGATCTACTTGTTCCCCAGGCAAGGACTGCTATAACTCAACATCGTGCCTTTGCCATCGTGGGCCCTTCTATGTGGGATGACCTGCCTTCCCCCCATTATCCGTAGCAAGCTTTTAATCGGGCACCTACCCACATCCCTTCCTTGCCTGAATACTTTCTTATTTCCTCGGGGCTGTCACGCTGAGAGCGCTTCTGAATAGCTTGTACTGTAAGATGCGCTATATAAATAACCAGATACTTGTTGCTACCTGGTGACATGTACCCCCTTCAATATTCTAATTTAAATTAGTTATCCTTGCAAGCATTAATTAGCTCCTGGTAACCTCACCCTTCTTTGAACTCTACACCATAATGAACAGAGCATCAGAAGCCCTCATCCATGGCAGCTTCTACAGTCAAACTGTTTTGGGCTTTACCCAGTGAACCATGAACATAACAACCATCAACTGCCTATTATGCAAAGCATGTGCATCTGTCTGAAATAAACAATAGACCACTTCCTAAATTAGTAAATTTCCTGTGTATTGACAAGAAAGAAAAAAGTTACATGTTGAACCTGAGTACAGGTAACATGGCAGAGGGTCAATGGAATGAACATAATCAAAATAGCCCAAACAGCCCAAATAAATGAGACTTATTGTAAATGAACGTATATACTAACTAAACAATTACGTTACCTGTGCTCCCATGTTTATTCAGTGACCACATTGATAACATCTCATTATAAGTATTTATGACAAGATTATCAACAGGCTGAGATAACGCAATGGCGACAGTTTGAACACCCCGCAAGTTACTTCCACAGAGCCAGACTCCAACGACCCCATTCGGATGGAAAGCCCTTACATTTGATATTTGCCAGCTAAGATCCTCTTAGGTCTGATCATATAGTTTCAACAGTTTGAAACGTCGATGGACAGTCACCGGTCGAACTTCATGTAGGTCACAGTCATCATAATATGTACTGATATTATTGACGTTTTGTTAGCCACGCTAGACATGCTGCAGACGGTCCACACGGTGGCAGTTCATTGTATGCTGAAGGTTTTGTTCACCAGAAGAAAATCTATAGCAGCATACTCAACGCATACACACACTCACATAACATACATACACATGTATATGCATATTACATACATACATCCACATACATACATTGCACAATACACACATGAGCATATACACACACAGACAAAACCACACTGTGACCATTCTGTGCTGTGACACACTTCCACACACACATGTACAAACACACATAGGCCTACATACAGACACATAAATAATACACATACACATATACACACAGTCACACACCCACCTATATACACAAATTTACAAACACACACGTGTGCAGATTTGACTATACGTCATAAAACATACAAAATAGGGTTTTAACAGAGGCTTTGCTCATAGTATAGTCTGAATCTGACGATAAATCGAGTTACACGGATAACGGTGACTTACCGATGGCTTTGATCTTTTAATCATGGTTCACTGACGACTTTAATTCAAACCAATGTCTTGCATAATAAGCTCAGCCAGAATGAAACGAATATCCAGCCCTGACTCTACGTCAGTGACTATAACGAAACACACGCAAACACGTAGACACACAGGCAGAAAAAGACCGTTTACAGCGGCGGATATCTTACACGAACAAGTCTCCAACGGTTAATTGATAGCATTAGAAATTCCAGCCAACGTGTAAACGAATAGCGCCGCGCTTGCAGAAGCCAGGCTTGGCTACCCGCGATCAGTTTTTATCCGATTCTCCCGCGGAATACGCCTCGTTCTGCTCACTGCCTTCGTCCGTCCCTCTCTCGACGATACAATATAAAGGGGCATCAGTGGCTTCTAGAGATAAGGTCTCTCTCTGTCTCTATGTCTGTCTGTCTGTCTCTCTCCCTCTCTCTGTGTGCATGTCTCTGTCTCCCTCTTTCTCTAATGATGCTGAGGAGGAGAAGAGATACGATGATACGAGCATCTGCCTCGCCCAGGTGTGATGCCAACGCACACAAACACTAACACACGCATACACTAAGACGGTCAGTATTTATCTGCCTTTTCTAGTTACCATAGCAACAAATGTATCTATCGCGCAACAGGCGGCACATCGTATAACGACGACTAAACTCGTTTTCTTGTTCGCCTTCTACTAGGATGATGAGGAGGCAGAGACTGGCGAGGGAGACTGATGGAGCTGTTGCTTCTGCTTCTGCTGCTGCTGCTGGCGCTGCTGCCACTGTTCAAACGACTAGTGCTTATTCACGCTTTCCCTGAAAACACTACTACCATCCATCGAAGCCTCGCACGCGCCTCTGTCTCTGCCTCGGTCGATCGTGTCCACGTCTTGGCGTGCGACCGCAGGCCCAGTCAGCGGAGGCGCGAGTGAATGGACCGAGCAGACGGTGGCTTCGGTCAGCGGCGCCAGAGGCCGCCCCAGTCTAACGCTTGTGAGGGAGGGAAGGAGGGAGAAGAGCGGAGGGAGTGAGTGAGACAGTGGCGGGGCTCTGCTGAGTCTACGACAAATGATTATGTTTCAAAAAGCAAAGTATCGTACACGGCGTCAGCGAAATGACCAAAGCCTGATGCTGTGGCGCAGTAGTGGAGGGATGCAACACACGAGGGCGTATAGATGAACACGGCGTTACGGTGTACTGCTCGTACTTTGGAAGTGCCAATCCCAAGCCTAGATGAAAGAGGAGGCGACGCTAATCGTCTTTGTTATGGCACAGTGTCCTTGAGCAGCAACCTGCTGCTACTAAATTCGATTTAGGATGGATGGACGTCTAGTAGAGGCGATGAAAGCAGACAGGAACAAAAAGACCTATTGTGGCGCTATAGAAATATCTAGCCACATACAGACGTACATTGATGCATCGATGCATCCATTAACACACGAACACATATACACCCACGCACACAAATAAGCACACACACATGCAGACACACACACACACACACACACCTATACACACATACACACACGCACAAACACACACAGGCACGGCTATAGGGACAGAGACAGATTTAGTCACTGAATGAATCGAAAGAGATAAGCAGATAGGAAAGTAGGAGTGAACCTATTATGATCAGCTGCTTTAGCGAATTTAATGGTCGTTGAATTCGTAAAACTCCGTCTTATAAAAATTCCTCGAAGTTAATGAAGACCGATAGATATATCAATGCGATTGTGTAGGTCTAAGAGGTCAGCAATCTGTGTAAATTGCGTCACAGTCTAGCACCCTGTACTAATAGGCCTATTATGCCTATAGAGGAACAGACATTCATATAGTAAGACTGCTGACCGGTCATACCTGTGGCCAAGGTGTAGATCAGCAGGTAGGCCTACAGCCCGATGCTCAGAGTAGGCTAGAAGAGATTGAACGCCTACGACAGTACATCTAATCATTCTAATGGCTAATGCCATAGTGGGGATCGCTCTTTTTAGAGTGATGTCCAATGCAGCTGAAGTACGTGATATAGACCTAAACTAATCGTCAATGTAAACTCCCACGTAGTTGAACGAAAGGATGCTCCGCCTATTCACTCATCGCTATGCATTGGTCGGTCTATAGGTCTATATGATAGACCTAATACACATCTAGGTCTATAGGTTCATAGGTTATGTAGGTCTAGTTAATAATAGATCCAAAGGTTGATACTAGTGAATGAGCTCTTCATTCATTGTAGGCTACCTACAGATCTAAAAACGCTCACCTACAGGCCTACATAAGAAGCTTACACCAGACTTTAAGATGTGCGTGTACTTAAATAAACCTATACATACATGCATACATACATAGGCCTACATATATACATATATTATGTATATCTTCAATATACATAAAATATACATAAGACTCTAAGATGTCTTTCTTGTGGTCATTATTAATCTGATGGGGGAGGGCGTATAGTAATAGATAACAGACTGGGGCGAGAGTTGAGGAGCCGTGTTCGATACAATCATACTCGTATCCTCTGTAACGTTGGCTAATCCTTCTTTCGCTAGGCGGCGTTGGTTAAATTAGATGTTTAGTATGCCCATAGGCGTCCAGAGAGGGGTTCAGAGGCAAATGTCTCCAATTTAAGGTATGGGGACATTTTTGCGTCATAGGGGAGGGAATATTTTGCCTTCTTGGCACTTGAGACAAGGGGCTTTGCATCCATCACTCAGAGGGGAATCGAGGCATCTGAGGATGACAACGGGGGTTCCCGATTACTGTGCACATCACTCACACTGTAGTGATGCCGATTTTGAGCTACAGATAATGTTTCAGCAAATGTGATTGATTATTATTTTGTCTTTATGCAGCTTCCATTAGTCTTTTTAAGTTTCATTTATGACAAAATATTGAAAGAACTGATTTATTTTGCTCAACTTCTGTCTGAGTATACAATACATTACGATACAACTGAAATTTGCTCGCAGTAGGCCTATTACTGTTATTGTGGTCGTTACTTATATCCAAGTAGCATGCTAAATTAAGTCATTCATTCATTTCGATAATTTATATAGCGCCTCTTCAAGGGAAACTACTCAGAGGTGCTCCCAGCCCAACCACGGCCAAAAAGAAATGACTTTAGCAGCTTACAAAAGGTAGGTAGCTCACTGTAAGGGGGAAGACGGAGGGTAACCGGGAGCCCATTCCAGGTGGATGGACCAACCACTGAGAAAGCTCGACGCAGCATTAGCGATGATCGGGCCCTGGACACCAGAAGCTCGCCTTTGGCAGAAGAGCGCAGAGCTCTACGCGAAAGGAGTTCAGGCACCGGACGACACAGTTCAGTCAAGTCATTAGGGCCTACAGCTACAGGATGCCGGACGGATAACTGAACTTAAATGAGATAGACATACTAGATTAGTTATAATCACGATCATCACTCTATATATGCATTGACAGAAGTATCGGAAAACTCTGCAAACGGGACTCACGGTTGCAGTGGACACAGTCTATGAGTCTTAGACACATGGACCATGATGCTTTGCATCAAGCGCCCTTGTAGCGGCATGGCTGTGTTACGGCCCTTTAGAAATCGTCCGTTTAATAACAATAATTGCAGCCAGGGCTGGATTAAGGCTCAATGGGGTCTTAAGATTGCATCAGAGGTGGGCCCTCGTTGGGAAACACACGACTCGCAAAGACGAGACACCAGCTTTAAATGTAAAAATTTCAACTTCCTTACATTTATCATTATGACAATATCACTTAGGCCTATCTCAATAAACAGGTAGACGAAAAAAGTGCAAAATTTTAAAAAATACTTACTCTTCAGCAGAATTTTTTCTGGATTCTTGTCATTTGTTTAGGAAACCATTACGTTTCGGAACTTTGTGTAGGCCTAATGCTGACTGTTTCTTTTATGCTTTTCATGTCCGCTCTCATAACGACGCATTTCAAATTCTGATAAAGTAAATCGCTTTTTTATGGAAACATGATACAGTCTAAAAAATAATTTTACTTATATTTCATCTCATTTTTTATAACACTTTAGCTAAAAGACGACTAACGTGATGCACTTTTTTTCCCCACTTGCTGGGGAACCCGGTGTTGTACGGGTCGAGACAGGTTTTTGACCTGGAGAGCAGGAAGAGGGCGGCTGCGGGTTCACTAACCCCTCTACAGGGTGTCCCAGGTGTTCCCCAAGCGTACGGCGAAGGTGTGGAGCCAATAGCTGTAAAAGTGTGCAAATACATAAACGGACAGACAGGCTGTATACCTCCTACCTGTACGATAAGATTCTCACAACAAGCAGACAGCATTACTGGTGTTATGCTAAGAGAGAATGTCAGCACAATTAATTTAGTACAAATATAAATCAGTCCAAAGATAGCACATAACTTTCAAAATAAAAAAACGTGACTGCAGTTTTTTATTCTTTCTATTTTCCATTGTTTACAGGGTCCTTGTTTATTTTTTAGGGATGGCAGGGCCCTTCCTAGTCCCTAAGCCATGGTTTATGCCTTAATCTGGCCTTGATTGCAGCTATACCAATAGCCTACGATACACAAAATATGCTGTACACTCATAAAGCTCGCGTAGACTCATGACTGCCCTACCTAGAGGCAGTGTTGTGTGCAAGACTTGGAACTTCAAGACCAAGACGAGATCGAGACAGTGAGGTGCCGATACTGAGACCGAGACCGAGGCAGTGAGGTAAGAAGACCGAGACCGAGACCGAGACACAAAGTTCAAGACAGTACGAGACTGTAAAACACAAGACTAGTGATCTTATATAAATGGCTGTAAAATACTGATGTATCAGTTTTCGGGAATAAGGTTCATTTGTAATTTCAATTTGAAATTTATAATGTATATTGTAGGCCTACCAATTCCCGAGAAGTGCTTTTATATTGCCGCGTTTTATCCTTTTCGATATCTCGTCGTCGGTCTATCTTCTGAATAACATAAAGAAAGATTTTTTACACACGTCTGAAATATTCTAGACGATTTTAAACAAGCAAATTCGATACCAACTACCAAACGAAATGATAAATTTGCTCAAATCTTTACTCACCCTGAGAAACTCGAAGTTGTTCCGATCGTTTCGGTTATGGTAGTTTTACATCGATGACAAACGGCACGTTATAGCTATTGCTTTGTCAATAACTTCAAATTGTGTTAACGCAAGATTCACAATTTCATGCACTCTCTCAGACCTTTTTCCACTTAGGGATAATTGAATTGATTTCAGTATCATATGACTCGCGCGTTAACCAGAATTACCGTTTCTCGTAGATTCCGATTTCAGTTTCTAGCGCAAGATTTTAAGACAGTTAGGCCTAACGCGAAACTGATCGAAACCGCTTGTTCGAGACAGAACAAGACTTTCACTTCAAGACAATTTCTAAAATTCGAGACACTACCGCGAGACCGTGACCGAGACAATAGGCTTCCGAGACCGAGAGCGAGACACTAAAAAAAACCCTGTCTCGAGACGTCTCGTCTCCATACAACTCTGCCTAGAGGTCCGAATTTATGTGCCCCCGCAACCCAGGAGCCGGAATTTCTGTCGGCGATCCTGCGTATAGGCCTAATGGTAGAAGGTAAACGTAACACAAATTGACAGTGTCTTCTTTTGTCATAATTATCGCAAGCATTCTTGACTGCACGATAAATAGTCTAGCCATACTTATAAACTGGCTTCTACCACAACAGGTCTGGTCATTGATAGTCTCTGTATATCTCTCCCGTGGATATTCTCGGTCGACCACAATTAAGACTACGATTAAGTCAGACTCATCGCAGAGCTATATATATATATATGGTGTTTATATATATAAACACCAAAGACTACATATCATTAAATCACATAGGATTTATCTGACCGCGTATTTAGTCGTCCCTATAGACTATAGAGTGACTCCTCTGACCAAGAATACCCGAACTTCTCGACCGTCCACTTGAAGGTCTCCAGACTCCATAACACTTATTCCACTCTCATTCCAACAAACCCTATCTCACCATTCCACGGTCACAATCATACCATACATACATAATATACATACATACACACATACATACATACATACATACATAAATACATACATACATACACACATACACATACATACATACATGCATGCACACATACACACATACAAATATACATACATACATACATACGTACATACGTACAAACGTACATATATATTATACATACATACATACATACACACACACATACATACATACATGCATACATACATACATACACACATATACATACATACATACATACATACATACATGCATGCACACATACACACATACATACGTACATACGTACATACGTACAAAAGGACATACATATTATACATACAGACATGCATACATACATACATTTATACATACATACATACATACATACATCAATGCATTTACACATGCATACATACATACGTACATACATATACACATACATACATACATACGTACATACGTATATACATACATACACACATACATACATACGTACATACATACATACATACGTACATACACACATGCATACTTACTTACTTACTGAGACCTCCGCTGCTGAGAGTCTAAAACTGGAGTTAGGGCCTACTTAAAATGTAACGATTGGCCATGGTAATCGTTGGAGTCAGTCGCTAAGGGTCCACCAGCAAATATGATGAGATAGCGACTGACTAAGTCTACAGGCCACGTAGTCTGTAGACGTTGAAACCAACCTATTTTCAAATCTACATTTGCCTGATCTTACAGTGGCCAAATTAACTGAAGATAGTAGGCCTTACTAAGGAACTGATGATTGGACATCGACTGATGATAGACTGTTAGTCTCTTGGCTCTTGCACTGTGATTCACACATCATGAGCACGTGTTCTTTCTGCTTCTGCTGCTGCTGCTGATGATGATGATGTCTTCGACGATACAAAACTGAAAAACGGCGAAATTGGCGAATAGAGCAATTAGCCAACTATTTAGTGAATGAACTCACTAGATGTCAATTTATGTTAGCGACTGCTTACAATTTGAGGGCTGAGAGGTGGCATATAGTAACGATTCTGGGGACCACTATATATTGCATTATAATTTTATCATGGCCTGGGCCTATATATTCGGGGACTACAATAGGCCCCATATCTATCATATACAAATCGTATATGATATATATGGGGCCTATTGTAGTCCCCGAATATATAGTCATAGGCCATGACAAAATTCGTCGTCATCTTTGTCGTCAGTGACGCGTTTACAGAAAACGGGGCTCTAGGCGCAAACATTTTGGGGCCCTCTGAATTTATTCAATGAGTCTAAGGGGCCGTCTATAAATGACGTCACGCACCAGTTTTAGGGGTCATACATATGTGGCGATTTGTGACGAAGGGAAGGGAGTTTGAGAAGGGTGACGTCACGTCATCGCATTAAATATCGAAATTCGCAACTTAAGTTATTTACACATTTCACTTAATTAAACAGTGAGCCAGCCTGTGGTGGCGAAGAGGCTCAAAACACGCAGCCTTCACTCTTACCAACACAGCTCAGAGCAATTATGAATTATTTCACTGCACTTGTCATGCGAATGCTTAGCTGCAAAAATAGAGAATATAAATTATTATATTTAAAAGATTTTAGGAGTGAGTCATGTTATTTTGTATGAAAGTTTTCATTTATTTGGGGGTCCCTCAACGTCCCTGAGATGTTATTTTGTGTGAAATTATTTAATTCATTTGGGGGCCCCTGAGACGCTATTTTGCATTTATGTTTTCATCACTTGGGGACCCCCTGAGTTGTTATTTTGCATGAAATGTTTCCATTCATCTGGGGCCCTCTGAGATATCATGTTGTATTTAATGTTTTCATTCGTTTGGGGCCTCTGAGATGTCATTTTGTATTAAATGTTTTCATTCATTTGGGGCCCCCGAGACGTTATTCACATTAACTCACATTTTGTATTTGGTGTTTTGAGCTTTGGGCGCCCTAGGCGTGCGCCTAGTGCACCTATAGGTAAACGCGGCACCGCTTGTCGTCGTCGTCGTCGTCACCACCGTCATTTTATATTGGGCTAAGCTAGTTAAGTGGATCGTCTATAATAAATACTTCATCTCTTTCAGTTCAGTTACTTGCAACAGTAGGGGCAGTTTAGTATGTGTATGACAGCGGATAGTCATGATCCGATCTTTGCCTTCGGTTCAGCCTCTCTTCCATCGTGTGATTATTGAGCTTGACCCGGAAAATCCCAGATCGTAAAACTTGTTCCAGCAATGGTGCCTGAGCAGCGAGCACTGCGCCACATTCCTTTCCCGTGATAGAAACATAAAAGCCTATGCAGACACAGCAAAAGAAAACTTCAGGTAATATTATATGTTCACACAATGTATACATCAGGTTTAGAAGCGTTCACCGTGCACATCTGTCCGATATTTTATCCGAGTCTCCGAACTTTTGAAGTACTGCAAGGTCACCTGTCTATGGACACTAGCGACTGAACTTAATCTGGAAATTGACCTTTGATTCCAAGTTTGATACACAGGTCGCCAAGCCGGGGCCAGAGGCATATGCACAGGGGCCCGGCGATTTTTAGTATCCCGGACGACCGGCCCGGTACTACCAATGCAGCCAATTCCATGCAACACCACCACATGTGTAGGCCCTAATAATTCCTGTCTTTACGCATGCGCTACATGAACTGATAATGTGAGCTTTATTTAGTCTACTCGGTCGAACTTCATCAAAGAGTTGCAGCATGGCAGACGACGCCATTAATTGTGTGAGGACGAGGACAGAAGAGAAATATAGAAGAGAACGACATCGATTCTGAGAAAAACCTTCATAATTATAAGTTTGGCATCAGGCTATGATCCATAGCTGGCCTCAGCTGCGCGGCTATAGCCTACTACAGCTGCAGTTGGATGCGCCCTTGCTTCCTTCTGATGAGTCTGTAGCGTTTGTTTCTGCCGCTGAACAATCATTTCCTTTAATTTTGAGGCATTTAGATTAAGGTCGGGCGAGTTTGGTGGTCATTCATCTTTGTCAATGAAAGTCACTGCAGTTGGTGGCAATAAAGTCTTGAGTCAACTTTGCCGTGCTGGAAAATGAAATCAGACGGTAGAACAGTCTAGCAGTCTTCAAACAGTGAGGGTAGCAATGTGTCAACGTAAAGTTTTGCGTCTACTTTAACGTTTTCTGGGATTAAATGCAATCTTCTCTTACCGCCGTTACACACGCCAGCAAAAACCATGACGTGCTTCGCAAACCGGGTTCGCTCAACCAACTGGCGACTTTCGTGAGCATCGCGATTTTTGCCGACAAAACAAACACGGTCGTTCCGATGGTTAACGGGCGGGTTTAGGTAGGCCCAGTGTTCTATGCAAGACTTGAAACTTCAAGACCAAGACGAGACCGAGACAGTCAGGTGCCGAGACCGAGACTGAGACCGAGACAGTGAGGTGCCGAGACCGAGACACTAGGTTCAATACAGTACGAGACAGTAAAAGACAAGTGATCCTATATAAAATGCTGTAAAATATTAATGTATCAGTTTTCGGGAATAATGTTTATTTGTAATTTCAATTTGAAACTTGCAATGTGTATATAGTACCAATTCCAGAGAACAGTTTTTATATTGCCGCGTTTTATCTATTTCGATATTTCTTCGTCGACCTACCTTCTGAATAGTATAAATAAAACGTTTTAGACTCGTCTCAAATTTTCTTGACGATTTTAAACTAGCAAATTAGATATCAAATACCAAACGAATTAAAAAAAAGTTGCGCATATCCCTACTCACCCTGAGAAACTCAAAGTTGTTCCGATCGTTTCGGTTTCGGAATCTCAGGTTTTCTCTTAGACATTCTTCCACATCTGTAATATTTGAGGCAATGAAAAGGTTTCAATAAAAGTTTCAGGGAATGTTCGAAAATCTTTCCTCTGTAAATTTTAATTAAGAGTATGGTAAAGATATAGCTATCGGTTGTTTATAAATTGCATTTCTTCTTTTATTGAGCCACACTGTATATATATTATAAATTAATATATATGTGTTATTTATAATATATATATCCCATAACGACTTCCTCCCAGTCGCCTCAATATGAGGAAGAATCCAGGATGTGATTTGAAGAGGATGATCTATAGAAAGCAGAAAGAGATGAATTATTGAGTACCGTCGGTGTATAAGTGGTGGTAAACTGAGGGCGCTTTGATGAGTGAACTATAGACTTAGTGGGGTAGTGTAGGCTTATACAGGATGATCAAAGAATGACGATCGAAAACATAACCTCAGGGAGCACCAGAACTCTTGCATGCATTGTTTTAGCGAAATTCTGCCCCGAAGAAGCCACTTAGTCTTGCATCGTTATGTTCGTGTGCTGGCCGTTCAGCTTCATGCTTGAAAAACTTCCATTCTGATATTGAGAAGTATAGCGCATCCTTCGATTGTGGAAGGCAGTTTGTCCATTGCTCGATTCGTCTGACATGGTTCCTTCCCTTCATGTCTCGTTTACGGTGCTCAAATGACTAGCGCAGGGGTCACTCACAGTTGTCACACATTTGTGACGATGCGTGGCGAGGGGGACGTCGAAGAAATGTGACGTCAAATCATCACATCAAACATGAAAATGCGTAACTGATGCTCTATTTAAAATTTTTCACTCAATTAAACAAGTTTCACATAACTAACAGAAATTGTTGCTACAGTTTAACAACACTAAGTATGCTTATTGCATTCCTAATTTTTGGATTGTTTGCTTTGCACTCGGTGTCAATTTAAGGGTTTTGGAAGTGAGGCAGCCATTCTGTAACACACGATCAAGAATCAATTATTCCGCCCAAGCGAAAATTTTTGCTTGACAAATCTACCCCCCACCCCACCCGCCCCCGTCGCCACAAGAATTCTCGCTTGGCAAATCATTTTTGACGCCTTGCTTGCCCCCCTCTGAAAAAGCTGAAATGACGTCCCTGCATGCTGGGCATCTGGTTTTTTCTGAGGAGTCAGAGCTTTGTGACGTCATATTTTAGGGGGTCATGGCATTTGTGACGACGATGGGTGACGAGGGGAGGGATCAAAAACGTCCAAAATTGCGTGACGTCATTTATGAACGGCCCCTAATGTTATTGGACTGGAATGTTGAAATTGGAGTGCGAATCCGCCTATGAAGGAAGAACAAAAAAGACAAAAGGAAGAATGGCACTCAAATAAGTCCTTAATTATTGTTGTTCCTTTTGACAAAACATAACAGTTCCATAACGGCAGTGTGCTTTCTAAAGTTTCTACTTCACTGGTTTCTATGACTTATTCTTTAAGGCGTGGGGTGCTTGTATCTAGTTATAAGGAGTATCGGGCTTACTTATTCATACACATAAATTATGGGCCTATCATTCATTATTACTATAATAGTGTGGGGCTTTGTTACAAGTAATAAAGACTAGGCCTATAACGTTATTTGCTAGAGTAGACCCATATGCTAGTAAACACAGAGCAGCTTACTAATCGCAACAGCCCAAAAAGAAACCATCTTTTTGGGCTGGTGCGATTAGTAAGCCAAGACAAAGACCAAAATGCAGAGGACTGGAGACTCCCCATATGTTCGTTCGTGTCACTTGTCGAGTTGTCGTTGGGCGATCTGGAGAAACAATTTTCACATGTTTTCACATAATAAGCTGATTCATTAACCTGTACTTATGAAGATAGATTGACAACTATGACAGCGAAATAAAAATGCCGTTGGAGGTTTAAAACATCATATTTTCAGACACACAACAAATTTAGATTGGGGCACATCTATGTTTAGGAGTAAAACGGGTACTAACATATCTCGAGATTCCATGACAAGCACCAAGTCAAATTTACCGTTGGCACTTTAAAAAGTTGAATTGAATAAAGCAGTAAGGGGCCGTCCACATATTGCGTACGCAGCTAAGAGGAGGGGGCTTCAAATTTCGGCCATTTTGCGTATGGGTGCGTATGGTGGGGAGGGGTCCCGAAAATATGTACGTACGTAAATATAATTGTCTAATTATGACATCCACAGTGCAGAATATGAAAATCAGAACTGTAAACCTAATCACTTACTATATTCCTGCTTAATAAATTTTATTTAGCATTAAAACTGTTTTAAATGCAAGTGTTGTTAGTGTTTTAATTCTTCATAGCAGTTTAAAAATTTAGGCTGTTAAATATGATGTTTAACAAAAATAAATAGCCTGTGGTAAAATCAATTTTTTTAAAGATGTTATTATCTATTTAACCTTTTCAATGGGATGGGGTAGAGCTCAAATACGTACGCATGGGGGGAGGGTCCACGAAATGTACGCGGTGTAACAGAGGGAGGGGGTCCGAAATCCGATTTTTTTGCATCCATATATGGATGGGTCCTAATGGAACGCAAATTATCTTCGAACCCTTCACTGCTTGCACTCTGGCAACGCCAGTTCAAAGCCTGGATAAAAGAGGGGAAGACACCAATGATCTTTGCACTATAGTTCTGTTATTGATTTTGGTTAAGACCATAGATATCTAATAATTACACAAATCTATGGTTCAAGACACAGCATTATATAGCCGATACTACTTCCGAATTGCGTCATCGGTCTGTGATTGTCTGTTGATTATAAATAGATTATGAGTGCGCGTGCGCAGAGGAGAGCTAGAAGAAGAGTTATCTTGTCGGAGGTGGAAGACATTTTGTGAGTCGTGGAGAAGAAACGGAAATAGCGGACAGCAACGGCTTCTTTCTGAGACATATAATCGTCCAAAGTCGTTAGATAATGTTATATGGTCAGTTTAAGATGATTTTTGGATGTTAACTCGGGGTCATTGGCCCCACATATAGAGATTTTCAACAGCCATCTGGAAAACATGTCTGCCGCGTGCATGGAATGGCGTGAATGCGGTGTGATACTCGCAGCTTCGAAATTTCCAGTTGTTTTCCTTCGTATTTACTAAAAGTAAACGCATGAACAATTATTATCGAGCTATTAATATTCAGTGTTGATGAACATACGCTACTATAGGATTTCATGCAGACTATTTTTGTAGTATTCATGACTATAAGAGTATGGGAACCCCTTTTTGTGTGAAGGTTAACCGATATCACCCAAAATTTCAATATGTTGCGCAATTTCTTGGCAAAGGTTGTATTTAACGAAGTATTTCAGCAGCAGCAGAGCATTGTGTAGTCTACTGTTATGTTTTCTAGTCTGTTATACATTTATTTTCGGCATATATGACCATGCGGTTCTTTTTGCATCTAATAAGTCTAGCGTTTTCAGTTATAGCGGATATTTATCCAGAGTGTTGTTTAGTTTCAGGTAATAGTGTATGAAGTTGAAGTTTCTGTGTAAAGCATTTTAGGTTATGTTAACATGAAGCTGCTTGTCAGAAGTATTCTAAAACTGAAGGTTTTATTTGGTTAACCTTGACTATTTTTAAGTAGCTTATTCTCAAGCATGCTGTGCATGGATTAAATACACTAGGTTGTGAGCATGCAGTAATGTCTAAATGTTGTGACCTGGGAATGTAAAGCTTCATCACATCAAATTCATGAAGTAGTCTACTAAGATGACGTTATTCATTAATGAATGGATAACGTCATCTTAGTAGACTACTTCATGAATTATTACATTAGTTATATTTATTGAAGTTTTGCAAAATTGTCTACTAGACCTTGCGTCAGTTGCAGGTTGTTTCTCTTCTAAATCTACTACCACAATCGTTCATACCTTTATCGTTAATCTCTCTACTGCGGGTAGTCTGGACTCCCATATTGTTATATTTTAAGTAATAGTTCTGTTTTTAAACTTGGGAGCATATCCAGATATTACATACGAAAATTATTATTTGCCACCTCTTCTGGGTTGCACCTTATACATTTAATTTATATGTACAACTAAGCTTCTGTACCCCCTTTAACACCAACTTCTGAATCCTGCTTTTCTTTAACAGACTTTATCATAACAACCTTGGATGACTTGGCATGTGTATGCAAAATTAATTTCTAATTATGATATCCACATTAGCTTATTACTCAAAGCCTATTTCTCCTCTTGTGGCCTTATGCTATACATGTGTTCCTTAAATTTTCACCCTACCAGAGGTGCTTTCTAAATCTTTGAACTGTAGTAATGTAAAATTCATCGACTGGATATTCAGGTCAACACCCCATTGTGACTTGGAGACAAGAATGATGATTTCTAATTTAATATGTACAGTGATAGGAAGCCAGTGCAGTTGTTCCAACACAAAGGTAGCAATGTTAGAGGGACATAGTAGGTGTGCCATTTATCTGGTGACCGCATTTAGGACCTTTGCAGGAATAAGAAAAGGAGCAAAGTAGCGTAACACCCAGATAATGTACAGTTGAAGAAGAAGAGTATTGTGCGAATATTGCCAAGAGGAGAACATAATTGCATTATGGGATGTCAATGGTTGGTAGACAATTTATCACTAGCTGCTATTTTTTCCAACATTTCTTCAGGGGTTTATCTGGCAAAATGCATTTCAATGTGAAGAGCTGTTTGCTAACAATCATAATTAAAAAAATGTATGCCATGTAGTTTAATTTTCACAAAATTAGTAAGTTTAAAAATGTGCTTTCCTTCATAAATATTGTGCTTGTTCTTCATTGCTTACTTACTTGAAGGATTTCTGCTGTGGAAGGGTGCAGTACTCTGGTGGTCTTCAATGAGCCTGCAAAGGCCATGTTTAGGCCATAACCGAAATTTGCCTCGGCCGAATATTGAACTATTCAAAAGTATTCGCCTCGGCAAATAATACACCTGCAAATAGCTAAAAATAACTCTTTTTGAAACAATAATTTTTTATAGAAAATAATATATTTTCATCAAATAAATTTAGGATTAACGGACTTACTTATAGGTTACTGATTAATTAAACAAGAACTTAACATTCCATTGAATTTTCTTTAAAATAATAATAATGCTAATTTATATATTTTAATTTCTTTTGGTTGCATTCCCCAGCAACCAAATCAGTAATTTTCCTGCTTGAATTGGCTCCACCAACTTTCCGGTAACATTAGAGAGTAAAGACGTCATTGATGACTTCATATTTCAAATTTTATAACAAGGTTTCACATTTTTTCAGAGATAAAGTTATTAAATAAGAAATCTATTGTTTTAGCCTACAGTGTGACGATATGCTATGTGAAGGATGTTGCTATAGACTCTGCATTGACTATAGATAGTTCTCCGTAGCTGTGCACGTGGCAGGTTAACTTTGCTTTGCCTACGGATGGTACTCGCCGGTAGTGGCGGCACTGCATGGAAGAAAACTATGCAATTGCATACCAAAAGAAAGATAAAAGATCAATTTTTTAACAAAATTATGGCACATCTTTCAATATGTTTTAAATGAACATCATGTGCGAAACATGTGTATTGCCGCTATTGCGTATCAAATTTCAAGGCTGGCCAGATTTGCCGCTACTATTCGGTTCGTACCCGGATCTGGCAAATAGCTCATCCAAATACTCAGATTCAGTACTCGGTGGAAATTGTCTACTCGGTTATGCCCTAGCCATGTAATGTAGGGTGGTAGTCTTTAAGATTATATGTTTAAAAGTTAATAGTATTTTTATGATGTTTAGGTCTACCAAACCAAAAAGATCCATCATCACAAAGAACCAGGTTATTGGTAACTGTTCGTTCGTCAAGCGAGTTTATGAATTGCACTGAATATTCGCAGCAAGCTGCAAAAAGTGTCATCCACAGGAGTGTTCGAAGAAGCAGGCATAAACTTCCGTTGACAAAAGACCAACGAGAATGGCGGGCAACATTAATGTCAACCGAAATGTCACGGATGCGTTCTATCGCTACAAGATGCCTCGCCTCATAGCGAAGGTATGTTATTATCGTAAAATGTGCTTGTCGTAATGATGCTGTTTAGCTATTAGCTTTGCTACTTTTCTTATCTGGTTGCTAAAATTGTAAGATTTAGACGAGAGTTGAAGAATTAGACTTGTTTATCACTTTAACGACACCGTTACTATGATATGTGGGAAACCAATCCCGCAGGTCATTAACCCTTTAACGACCATATGTTTTTCCATACATTTTAGTACCCACTGGTCATTAAAGGGTCAAGTTAAATTTGAGTGACAATGCAATGACATAATGAACTTGCGTAAGGAAAGGACATTCAGCGAAATGATCAGTGTGAACGAGGCTGTTGCACTTGACTGTTGTTGTTTTTGTAGGTTGAAGGAAAGGGTAATGGCATCAAGACTGTGATTGTCAACATGTCTGAAATTGCTAAAGCTCTGTCTAGGCCTCCTACCTGTGAGTTATGACTACATAATTCATGATTTTATTTTTATTACAGTTTATTCTAATGTTTTTCAGTTTTCAACCATCGATTATAAAGTTCTTGATGACAAATCTAGAAATAGCATATGAACTGTAGCAAAAACTAATGTCAACTTTGCCTGATGGTAAAATCATAAAAATGAATTGAAATATCTGCATTTTAACATAGTGTTTGAATTAGAGCAGAAGTGTCTAAGATTTGTAGACAGTTGTAACAGTTTTGCTTTGTAGATTTCAGGACATATTTACATATATATATATATATATATATATTTGCATAAGTTTTAAATATGGCCATTTTATTGCTATTGTATTGTGTTCAAGCATGTATAAAGCGCCTCTAGTAGGGTGAACTGTTCAGAAGCACTGCCAGTTCGTACAGCCTGCCGCAAAGAAGCAGATTTTGAGAAGAGAGGATGAGTGACTGCCAGATAGAAGTTTAAATCAAACAGAAGAAGAAAGCATGGTTTAGAGAGAGAGATTGAGACTTTAGCTAGATACCTGGTAATGTATAATAATATATTACAGAAATGTAGTTAGGTGAACTTTCCTGTTGCGCATTGAGCTCGGCTTATTTCAGTTCAGCACATGGCACTACAAAGGTCACAAGAAAATAGACTGGTTTCACTTCAGTCGATTGTGCTAAAAGATCGTTACCTTTCGTAAGACTGTTTTAAAAACAACTTGGAATTTTTTAAAATATGTGTTGAGTTAAAAATGTTTATGTGTAGTACTTCCAAGCAGATGGTACATCAGTCCATGTGTGCTAATTGTAAAAGTAAAACATATTTCAAAGTTTTGAGTTTGCTTATGGCTTGCAATGACCAGCATCTACTTCATAGTGGTGGTTTACATTACTCAGATTCGACTTTGGCTGCCAGAGCCACTTTTCACATGACTTCTTGAGCTGTGCAAGAACTGTGACCACAGATGTTTTATTTCATTTATGTTGCTTTCAATTTGTAAAGAATCTGTATAATAAAATTGTCCATCATCCTCTTCTGGGGTGGACAAAATGGATAAGGTCTGTGGTGCAATATATAATTTCTCAGGATAGCTGGCAGGAAGAGACTGCTAAACGTGAAATATAGTAGCCATTACAGCACGCAACACCTCTACTGTCATGACCGTCATCGATTCGACATCAGTGTCAAGCAGCGCATTCTCTGCAATCTTTCCAAGAAGGACTTGCTTTTTCCTAATATGCTTAGTACAGAAGCAATTATGTGCTTGTCATTTGGACTAATGCATCACACAGCAGCTACTTCGCATAAATCTTGGTTTTGTCTGTTTCAGATCCGACTAAATATTTTGGCTGTGAGCTGGGAGCACAAACACAGTTTGATCAGAAGAATGATCGGTACATTGTTAATGGATCTCACGATTCGGGCAAACTGCAAGGTCTTCTTGATGGTTTCATCAAAAGATTTGTACTCTGTCCTGAATGTGAAAATCCAGAAACCATCCTGGTTAGTATTCAGCTCTCATTTAAAGACAAGGTTTATTGACCTAGTGGGCAATGATACTGTTGGTATCAAGAGAATATCGGAGGAAAGTGATTATTCACTGCATTGCATATGGGTAGTCGTCCACTTGTAAGCAATTTTCCAGACACATTTTAGCTTTACAAAAACTTAGATGTAATAGACAATGTAAATGTGTTTACAAAAACTTAGTTGTAATGGACCGTGTAAATGTGTTTCCGGTTTCTAAAACATTACTGATGCAGTTTATTGTTGCACTTGGATTTGAAGAAATTTTCTGGTAGTTGTGATTTGCTACAGGTTACTTTTTATGGGTTTATGACTGACATTGATGATTGCAATGGGAATAGAACACCATTTTCTTGAAATTTTTGAACAATGCAGTAATAAAACAAATGTTGCTGTTGCTGATGAAACTAATGAGTATTAATTTTCCATTACAGACTGTTCAAGCCAAGAAGCAGATGATTCTTCAACGCTGTGCTGCATGTGGTCACCAAGCAAACATTGACATGCGCCACAAGCTGACAACTTTTATTCTCAAGAATCCACCGGAAGCAGTATGAATTTCTTTAATGTCTTGATATAGATCTGTTTAATGATGTCAGTGCATTGTCATTGTTCTACAATACTAAGAATTTGTTTGGCACTGAATTCTACTTCTCATACAATTCCATGATGGTTTTGGAATGTGGTGGCACCATTGTCATTATACCTCTGCATAAATGGGGTTCATTGCAGTGTGTGATTAATGGCAGCTTGGCCCAAGCCCTTAGAAGTTAAGAAACGTCAGAACTCAGAACCACTGGAGATATCAAGATTTAGTCACAGAACAAATGTGACAGTGAATTTAGTTGGAAGAGTCTGCTTGGATAACAAGGATTTACCATACTGGTGTGGTCAGTCTTCATATTATGTGTTGACATTTGATGCATTGAATAATAGTGTGCTTTACTTTTATTGGTTTAATTTTATCATTTGATTACCTGTGTGTAGTGGATGAAAGTTTCCTTATTTCATGATTGATGTTGTTCTTTATCGATCTCTCACAGGATGCGCTAGCTGTCAATGTCGAAGCTCCAGTCACTACACCTGGAAAGAAGGAAGGAAAGAAAAAGGAGAGTAAGACTTCAGAGAAGAAAGGCAAAGGAGGGAAAGATGCTGACAATGGAAATGGTGATGCAAATGCAGCTGATAGCCAGGATAACAATCACGATGGTCCAAAGTCTCCGCCTGTGGTATGTCTTCGTATTGTACGAGTTGTATTCATTTGTGTTGATGTTTATGTCATTTTGATCTTGGAGCCTTGTCATTGTTATCTCCAGTTCCAGGTCGTTAACCATTATTTATGCAATCAAGTATCAACTCTCTATGTCTTGTTTGTCCACTCTCAGGACATCAAATTTTGTGTGTGTTTAATAGTTGTATTGTTTTCCCCACCAGAAACTTTAGCCATGAGAAGAGGAGATGATCAACTCTAAAGTATTTTAGTGCTGGCTTAAACAATTGGACCCTGAGATTTGATGCATATGATCTGTCTTGAGAATTATACGTTTGTTGAATGATGTGTATCAAGGCAGCTTTTTTCATGAGAGCGCAAGCTCTGGAAAACTTCACAAGATTTACACCAGTTGATGGTTATTATGCGCTTATGCCTTTACTCACTGTGTCACCTTATACTTTTCTGAGCAGAAGTTGTATTCAATATCTTCCAGCATGTGTTACTGGATGCTGGGTTTATTCAGGAGGTCGCATCGGACTAATGATGTGACCCAAGTAACAAGGGTAGTGCTCCCACAAAATCTTTACACAGTTTATGTATACATATCTGGAATGTATGAATACACTTTTAAGAATGGTTGTAAGTTTAGTATTACTTTGGAATTGTATGCAAGCCAAAGCAATAAATTTCACCATATGCTGTGGGTGTCTGTGTCACTGCAATTTAGTCATTCTTGTCTGTACTTGCCATATAGGTATTGTTGGCTTGCACCAAAATTAGACAAGACACTATTTTTAGATTGGGAAATTCTCCAGAATCATGGTGTTTGTGCTAAACATCAATTCAATTTTGACCAGTATGTTGGTCTCCCAGTTGCAGATAGGCAAATGCTGGTATACTGGCCTTTTGGGTGTATATACCTGTTGGGTTCCAAGTGTTAAGACACCATTGTCATGTTAGCTTGTTACGATTGACAGTGTTGTTGGTCACTTTAGCTATGAGTTCCAATGTAGCATCCAGACAATGTATGAACTTATTTAGGCCAACAGACTGAACTTGATCAATTAATTGTGGGAGAAACTTTTATCTTCAAGATCAGTATTTTATACTAAAGTTTAAAGTTATGCTAGTGTTTTAAAGAAATTTTTTTAGCTTTTCCACATATTATTGTTTAATTTTATCTTGGTTCATTGAAATATTTGATGCAATGTGAAGTTTTAATCTGTTGCTGTAGTTGAATGCTGATGATGAGGATGATTGGTGTGAAGATACATCTGATGCAGCAGTTCAGGCTCGTCTCGAGGCCATATCAGGTGCTGCAAAAACGATGACTATTTCCGATGACCTTGAAAAATCCCCACAGGAAAGAATCGACATGTTCTATTCATTCGTTAAGGTCGGTCTTTGGTGTAGTTTGACTTTTGTACTGATTTGGCAGTATGCTTTTGGATGAAGACAGTCGCAGATGTAATTTGTGTCTTAATTAATACCATGCAATCTTTTCTTTGGTAGCATATCATGTTTGTTAATAAGCATTTATCCCTTTATGAATCGGGATACACTGATAGCTAATGTAATATAATTTACATCCAGTCATTTATTTAACTGCAATATAACAATGACAAGGCTCCAAGATCAAAATGACAATATCTACTGTTTTCAATCTGCATGCTAGCCAAGTGTGTAAAATAAATTTTTATACAGTAAATGGGACAATTTCATCTGCGACGAATGCTCTGAAATTGCAAAATTTTTGTAGGCGGCCTTACAAGTAAGCTTTAATGTTGATATTTGTGTGCCCTTAGTGGTGTTCTTTATTCCACATTTATTGGTTTGTGCAGTTCCTGTGGTCTGCTTAAACATTTAAAAACTTCTTTTTGAAGTTAATAGTAATTGTGATGTGAAACTGTATTCTGTGGTTGTGTGGGTGTTTTTCAGCAAAGGAAAGTTAGTAGTGGGGTGACGGGAGCTGACAAGGAGAAAGAGATTCTCTTAGAGGCAGATCGTCTTGAGATCAAAGAGAAGGCTCCAATGGTTCTTGCTGAGTTACTTTTTGACATTAATATGGCCCAACAAATCAAACAGTACCGCTCGCTTTTCCGCCGCGTAAGTCTTCTCATTCACACTTTTATGATGATTGCAATTATTATGATAGTTTTGCTAAGTATTTCTGCCTATTGAATGGGTCTAATGTCAATTGACTGTGGGACAAAATGTTGTAAAATGCACCGTTTACTATATGTGTATGACTGGAAGTTGGGTGCTGTGCAGACTTGGGAGAGCAGACTTGGGTTAAACGTGATGTGGTACAGTTGCCTTATTACTAACTTGTTCTACTGCTAATACACTTGTGATGGACATCAAGGTTTATATAGGACAAATAGGTGATCTATCCAAAGGTGATCAAATAGATAATTGGGCTTTATTGTTTGTAGGGCTGTAAGCGGAGAGAGTGGCAGTGTACATGATGTGGTGACATTTTCTTTCTGTGTTCTCCTATGCTTACTCATTTGCTTCTAAATTCTGTTCTTATGCTGCTATGCAGGTCACCATGTTCTGATGGAGCCTAACTATTGTTTTAAAGTTATTATTGAGAAAGAAGTTTATGTAGTTTCAGAGTTTTGGCCTTCAATGTATCTATCAGTTGTGCTTCATGTTTTTGCTTTTCTATGCTTAATTGTCTCTGATAGATGTATCATGTTTATAAGAAACTATTTTTATAATGGTTTTATTGTTTAACATGCTTATCATTTGTTTTGTTTGCTGATTCAATGTCTAGTTCACTGAGGCGAATGAGAAAGCACAGCGTTATCTTCTTGGAGGGTTTGAGCAATTGGTCGGCAAGGTTCATCCAGATGTTCTGTTGCCAAAGGTTTCAAAAATTCTTAGTGAATTTTACCAGCATGACATTTTGTCGGAAGAAATCATCTTGGAGTGGGCTAAAAAGGTTTGTTTGAATTGGTATTTTTTATCATTCAGAGCAGAGCATTACGCTGTCTCCTTAACAGCCATTGCATATAATAATACCCAAAAATTGCACATTTCTGGCCTATAATTTTATGAATTAATCGTTCCATTTATGTCTGTTAGATTAAAGAAAGATTATACAATCCCCAAAAAACGTTTTGCACGGGTTTTCCATTGGTTTGGTGGTGGTAGAACTGCTATGAGTAACCGCAGTACTTGTAGCATTTACATCAGCCATTTAAATTGTAGCAGTCGCATCCCCTTCTTGTCATACTCTGTTGTCTAATGTTTATTTATTTCTCAGCATAGTCCAATTACATGAATTATACCATCCAGCAATTGTTTTAGACACTAAGATAAATGTTTTGCACAATGCAAAGGTTCTAGGATTTTAAGATGACACCGACTAACAAACTGAGAACCAATCTGATCACTGATTTGAAAATATCTTGTGTTGGATGCTTCTTGCTGCATTATGCTTTTTATTTATTAGCCAAGTAAGACAAAATAATGTCAATCACGCATTGTTGTAAAGGTTTGCAAAGCAAATGCATTTGACAAAGCGTGCTTTTTTCGTTTTGTATCATGGTGATGGCTATGAGCAAACTGTTTTGAGGACTGATGTTGTACCATTGCATTTAACTGCAGCAAATGGTGTCTTGCTGCCCTGAAATATTAGAATATATAATTGTTTATATCTGTAAGATAGCCATGTGTTCAATGCTGTTGTGAGGTACTTTCAAATTTAGTATATTCAGTATCTTCATACATACGTACTTGCATACATTAAGTGTTACTAAACGTGTCTTCCAGTTCTGTAAATTTGCTTGTGTTTTATTCTCTGAAATTTAGCCTTCTAAGAAATATGTGTCAAAGGAGGTGGCTAAGGATATTCATTCTCAGGCAGAGAAGTTCATTGAGTGGCTGAAGAACGCTGAGGAGGAGAGCAGTGAGGAAGATGATGAAGATGATGACAATGTGGAGGTGAGGGTTGTTTTCTTGATAACTTATGTCATATTAAGTTTAATTTCCCAACTAATTGTAGTGTCAAAGTGACATGTTTGTATAAAGAGGATCTGTGTACAAGCTGAATTGTAACTAAACTTAAAATATTGCAAAGCATTTTTGTTATATGTACTGTCTTTTATTAAATAGGTGTGGGCATATAGTGTTATAAACGACATAGAGGAGCTCAAACAGTGATGTTTTTCTGTCTTTTATCTATCTTCATGGTGTACAGTCTAGTTTCCCACCATCCAGGAATGTCGTTTATAAAGTAAGAACATGACGATAGAACAGGAGTAGTTGTTAAGGGCAGGTGTCATTTAGGCCGAGAATTGGAAGGTGGGTGGTCAGATGAGGCAGTGCAAGAATTCTTTAAGAAGTGAAACTTTGTTTTTTTATGGGTGTTTCACTTTTATTGTGTAACCTTTATATGTTTCTGTGTATTGTAGAGGTCTTTGTAATGCTCTTAATTGAGTGCATGCTGACCAGATATTAGATGAGCTATTTCATGGTTTGTTTAATCCAAGTGTTTTTTGTCTATGCAGGTGGTCTACACTAACAACACTGCTGATAAGCCAATCGTGAAGACAGCCAAAGCTGTTTCTGCTCCTGCTCAGGGGCAAGACGAGGAACCAGACGAGGACGATGAAGACGAGAAAGATGATGACCTTAATATCGATGATATCTAAGCTGTTCTGCTGTGTCTGGTTCCACACAATTGTTGTTGTTACAGCATAACGTTTAACAGTTGACATTTAATGAGCGCATGTTTAGCATTAGCCGTTTGCGAAATCTGTCCAATTTGGTCGTGCGAGTGGCATTCTCTCGTTTGTGAGGTCTGGGAAACAGTGGTGAGACTGTCAGTCAGTTTACAGTACTATTCCATTTTGAATCTTTATTAAATTTGATTGTATGTATAAATTGCATGGCTAGATTAGGCGTTTCTTTCAGTCATTGGCTTTGAATGTTATCATCCCTTGGATTGGCTTCTAGTATTTCTAGAAGAGCCTTGCTGTTCTCATTGAAATAAGGTGAACACTTTGTACAAATCTGTTGTTAATGTCTTGCATGTTTGTCGTTAGTATAAACATCTATTGGACAAAAACTGTTGCTTCTGCTTTCTTAGACAGACTGTCACTCGACTGCTGTGGATTGTTGATGCAACTTCTAGTTAGATGTGCTAGAACTGATGTGCTTTTGCACAGTGCAAATTCATGGTGCAAAACAAACCATTCAATGTTCCCGGAAGTTAAACTAAATTTCAATTAAGCAAGTCTAAAGTCATAATCATTGGAAGTTTGAATTACCTTGCCTGTAATTCCCTTGCTCTGTTACTATAGGCAGAATGGTGTACTTATAATAATACAGTATTAAAAATTGTTAGCAAATCATCTTTTAAGTGCAGGACATTTGTCTTAGATGAAGAACAGAAAAATGAAGAACCTTATGTACAAAGTATCTTTCTCACTTTCTGTATAATGAAAATATAATTTTCATCTGATATCTGAATGAAAAGGAGGATAGGATTTGTGACTTGCAAGTACTATGTAATTGTATACAAACATGTTGCTGGCCCACTTTATACTTTAACTTTGATCAAGTTACTTTTCATTCATTTTTATTTCTTCTACCCAAATTCGGCCTTTTGTAACCGTATGCAGTTTGCCAACCAGTGTTCCAGTAATAATAAACGAATGTCGTTGTCATTCAGTGAATGCAGTCAACGATATAATAAATCAAATTGTGTACAAAAAGCGTTCCAGAGGAAATAAAGGCACAGATAAGTCTCATTGAACCTTTGTAACTTGATCCCAAGAGGCTCTTAAGTTGTGTGGCCTGCTATAAACTCGCTATAGAACTATGTTGCACAAGCGTAAGCTGATTGCCTTTTACTTTCTCATTTGTTCCATGTGCATTGGTAGGCAATGTTCAGAATTGAGAATTTTATGAGTTAGTTTAATTTGAGTTTCATGTCTGCAAAGTATGTCTTAGTGAAGAAAGTTTAAGCAGCCTTGGTTAATGTAATTGGGAAAAAATAACTTATCTTCAGACTGTATGAATGAGTTGGAAACATGACCAGCAGCAATGTATATATATGTGTGTATATATATGTTATGTATATATCAGTGGCGCCTATAATCACTTTTAGGACCTAGAGCAGTTAATAATCTTTTTTGAAATTAAATTTTAAGCTGCCAAACCGCAGTAGGACTACAATTATAGTGTGAACGGATTCACAAGTGTGTAGGGCTACAGAAGTCGAATGCAACTGTACAGCAGCAATGCAAAACTCGTTCCGTCCTACATCTAATTTAGCCAGCAACACCGCCTAGCGAATAGAATGACTAGTATAGTCCACCTTATTGTAGCGATGATCTATCTCTCTTCCTGCTACTTTTCTGGCAAGTGTGTTATCTGTTACTTTACGGACCTCACGCATATGAATTTATCGGGGCTGCAAACATGTTTTTTGGCTATTTACAAAAAACCAAAAATGACAGTTTTTTTTTTTAACTATATTTTTCTTTATTTACTGATATTAGTCAATTATATTACGAACTCTGTGCGAAAATCAAGCGTTTATACAATTTGTTTATTTTTTATTTATAATTTGTTTATATAATTTTTGCACTCCTAGAATTTATTCGTCCATTTTTACGTAGGCTACACACAACTGCACGCGGCACATCGGACACAAAATTACGGCAGAGCAGTAGGCTTACTGTTGGTTGCACGAAGAACTTCAAATACACTTCTAACTAACGATAAATCCACCGAGCGAAAAATGCCGTGTGCACGTTACAAATGACAAATTCAACGAATTCTCAATTGTAGGCCATGTGTCTTTCCAGAAATCACTTGATTGTTTGTTCCTGTGTCGAGGCTGTTGGCTAATTGTTGGTTAACGACTTTGTCATAACATAGATGATTAGCGTCGTCCTTTCCCTTCTCAAGACTTTAGAAGTAGATCACAAGTGTCGCTCTCCTCCTTCAGGGAGTCTTGAGAATCGCACTGTCAGAGTAGGCCTACGAGCAGTTGAGGAGTTTCTTGAGGGTTTTTCAATTGCCGGTGAACATAATTATAATACACGCCGTGGTCACGTGGCATGTGGTGAGGCGGCACAGTGCCAGCAGCGTGTGGTCTGAATAGAAATCTTGCTATTTTGAGCTGTTTATCGCCACGAGACTTTAATGCAAATATAGTTTCCCGCTGGTAGGACTCATTTCTACCATTCCACTCTGTAAGTTGCAATTGTTGCATGTTTGAAAACAAGTTCAAATACTGTTCTTTAATCTCCGGCTCACGTGTATAATGGGCGAAGTTCGAGGTACCTCCGCGTTGATGCTTCTGCGTGCGTTGGAACACGTTTGCAGCCGTTGTTTGCTTTAGTCGTGAAACGCATGCGGTTTGCCTAAAAACCAACTGGATTAAAGGTGGGGGCGTGTTTTGGGTTTTTGGTGCATAAGCGGAATTGCGAACTGATGAAATATTTTTGGCTATGATCTTTCTTTCGCCCCGGCATCAAAAGGAAACGAGAGGATTTGCTATTGCGGACTTGATTTGGCATAGCGCCGGTGAATAAGCTGGTCTCCCTGACGTGGCTTTTGTGGGCGCTGAGAAATTTTCGAGGATTTACATTACGTTACATTACATTTCTTATGTTCTCTGTAGCATCACATCCCGAATTACAAAATTCAATTCGTGGTCACATTTTCGGAGGTTTCATACAAAACTTAATAAATAATCTATTTTGCGAATGTAATGGGACTTTATTTGATATTGATGCAATTATTTAATGATATTTATACCTAGTGTAGGTAAGTAAGTATGTACTTTATTGAATCGCTTGCAAACGCACTGTGGGCTCATCATAATATGAACGGTCAAAAAATTTGCACTCTCAAAATAAACATAGCAAGCAATTACACAGCGTTTGCTTGTAGTCTAATATATGATATTCTTGCCACCAGTGACTTCTAGTCATAGGGCAAATGTCGTGTTCATTTCACAAAGTACTCTGCTTAAAATGACGCACATAGAGCGCCTCTGAGTAGCTAGTTCCGTGAGAGGCGCTATATAAATTCTCAAATACGATACGATTCTTACTTTCTTACATTACACTACATACATGAAATTGGTATTTTGCAGCCACGCATTGAACAACTTCGATCCTTTATTTCTTTGCATGTGAGATTAAAAGTCTGATTTGTCCTAGAGTCCTATTGTTGACCATTAGGTCTGTTTGCAACTACTGTTAGTGCATTGATGGCTAGAGTTGATGAGAACTTTCATTATGCAAATGTTATATTGACTTCGTTTAAAATTGCTGATATTATTTATACCTTTTGTAAGCTATTATGCATTTGCTGGTAGTCTATTAAAGAATATTATGAAATACTTGCTTACTAACTTAAAATGACTCTTGTCCATGCTGCTGGCTATGGATCGTTTTAAGTAGTCCTTCTGTATTATACGTTGTTTTCGCTCATCCAACTTCTACAATTAATGTTTTCACCATGCATGGCACATTCGTTTGAGATTACTCCAGTCATAGGTGACCAATCAATATCTTCTTGTTGGTAGGTCGAGTGTATCTGTGAATGTCACTGCAATGCTATTCTAGTATTCACCACCTACTCTGATCAATGCATTTATTTTGTCATCTATAAACTTCACTTTTCTGTTATTGGGCATGCCATCACTAGAAGGGCCCATCCATATATTACATATGCAAAAATGATATTTTCGGATTCCCATCCCTCTGTTGCACCGCATGCATTTGGAGGTCCAATCCCCATGCAATGGTGCATGCGTACATCTGAGCTCTGACTCCTCCTCTTACAAAGGTTAAATAGCTAAAGACATATTCAAGACATTAATTTTATCGTAGGCTGTTTTGTTAAGCATCATATTTCACAACACTTATATTTTAAGCAGTTTTACTGCTACATAAAATTGAATAAGCAGGAGTGTTGTCCATGATTGGTTTTCAGTTCTAATTTTAATATTCCGTATAGATATCTGCATATGTACACAATTTTTGAGACCCCTCCTGCCATGCACACACCCGTAAGCAAAATCGCCGAAATTTGAAAAACCCCTCTCACCTCACTGCATACATAATATGTGGATGGACCCCAAACTCTATTGGTTGCTTGTGAAGTCGAAGTACAGAATGCTCAGCATTCAGAGGTCTCAGGGTTAGACAAGAAACCCTTGGTTCTATATTGCTCCAAGTCTAGTTCATTAAAAATAAGTATAATTTACTATATTGAATTAGAGTAGATGTAGACTTGGTTAACTCGCCCCTCCAAATTACCCAGACATACATGTGGATCATTCTATGTGTCTTGCCTAGAACCAGTCTGGAAACGACACATCTGCCTTTCGTCAGTCTGAAATAACTAGACAGGATATAAGATGTTGAGTTGCAGAGTGCTACAGTTTAGGATCAATAGGAGTAAACAATTAGAAGTTATTATATAATAATTTTGTTTCTAGTTTTAACTTGGAATACAAGACTTTTAGATTATTAAAGATTATTAAAACCAAGTTATAAATTGCTTGATTGAGAAAGAAATTACTCTGCTATGTGAATACTTAAGTTTTTAGCAGTCGGTCAAAGAAGTTCACCTATTGATTTTGTCAATTCAGAGCACAGTATAAGATATGTGAGTTTTTATGACAGATATTGGTACAGTTAATCGGATTTGGTGGTTATAATGTTGGTGTTGCATTGTCAGTCAGTCAGTGATTTTATTTCCGTTTGTGAAGTTTGGCATTTTCATTCATCCTCTGAAATTGTCACTGTCTAGATGCTTTTTGCGAGTTATTAATGCACAATTGCTTAGTCCCATGGAATGGAGCATTGTCATTTCAGTACTGTAGTTCAAATCTTAATGTGGATCTGTCATTTAGCCGTGAACTTCTGGGCTCTTCCTGTTGACAAAGATAGAAATGTAAATAATAATGGATAGGCCAATGTAGTTGAAATGCATTTAAAGTGTGTTTTCAAATTAACTATTTTTATTGAAATTCTTGAAATTTGATATTGCCCTTCTTCCAACATCTTTTGCTCAGAAGTGCACACGCATCGACAGCGCAATTGCAGTTGTACTGCAGAGCAATTGTGCGTGAAGGACTTGCTCAAGGTCCCTACACGGTGACTGACGCCTTGGACGAGGGTTGAACCCGCACATTTAGCGCACACCAAGTGTTACGGGCCGACTGCTCTAACCGATCAGCCATCGTGCCGTGATGTTTTACCATTAAAAGCTCAGGGTTTTTGATGCTGATTTGTTGCCTGAAATCCCTGAATGTTGCTCATGTGTCCTGGAATTAAAACTTGAATGCATTTTGTTGTAGGTTCTGTGCTTGATGGATATTTGGGATTATATCAGTGATTCGGATACACACAAATTGCCGTTCAAGGCGGTGTCTCCTTCCGTTTCCTTTCCACGTTCCATTTCATCCACAACAACTGAAGACCTGCTGGACAAATGGAATGATCCAGTTTTGTCGAAGTCAAACAGTTCACTGTTGTCACCAATTTCACAGCCAACACAGGCTTTAGATGTCATGGGTGGCATTACTGGCTCATTTGGTCATAATTTCCCTAAGGAGTTTCCTTTTCCCGAGGATTTCCTAGATCCAGAGAATATTGCCCAACCTCTGACAGAACTAAATAATTACTCTGGTGGTCACAGTGCAGAGGAGAGGAAGCATTTAACTTCTAATACTGTCGGCCAGCTGTCTGATTGTGACTTGGCACTGACGACTTTTGCGGGAAATGAGATGAGTTTACTGCCTGCACATCAGAGTCATTTGTCACCTGGTTCAAAAGAGAATTTTTTTGAAGACATTTCTAGCGGTGTGCCGAGGCCTTCAGGTGGTTTGAGTGAGCCATTTAGCACTTCCTTTATTCCCACATTGAGTCTGTCTGAACCAGTGTCATCTGTGAAGAGGCAGTCAAAAACTAAAGCATACAAAAGATTTAGTGAACCGAACTATGGTGGCTTTGAAGAAGTTGGATTTGACAGTAGACAAAGTGGGCTAAAGTTTATTGAATCTGCAGTGGTTACTCGTAAAGTGTCAAAAAACTCCAGATGTTCTAGAAGTACTGCAACTAGGAGCTTTATAAAGAATGCCGATATTGACCAGAAGGATGCAATACACCAGATGTTGAATAAAAAGCACGACTTTAGAAAAGATCCAGGAGCCTCAAAAGCTTCACTTGTTAAGGCTCTTGGGGATCATCTTTACACGCTAAGTACGAGGTCTAAGTCTCTACCAGAATTGCCAATCAAGACTGAGGTTTCTTTCGATGGTTTTAAGTCATTGGCTGAATCTCCGTCATTTTTGAAGGCATTCTTGCTTTGCCCTTCAAAGTTAAATCCGAATCTTGGCAGTGACGAATTGTTAAATTCTGAAGAGCTCCTCAGATCAATGCCGGAAATTAGATCTGTGATAAAAGAAGAAAAGCATTGGTTGACCTCAGGGAATCAACAAATGTCAAGGCTGCGGAGAAGACAGACCGATGACATCAAGGCTGATACTCTGGATGTGTCTGTTAACAATCGTGAACTTATGGATATGGGCAGAGACAATTACTGTGCCTTTCCTGCTGATGTTGCTAATCTAGAACTTCACAAACCTTTACTAGGTGTTGATACTTTGTTAGATAATGACTTTGCTTTGGATGGCGAATGGATGCACTTTGATTCTCACATAAACAACCGTCGTCAGGGCTTTGGACGTTTCCACCTTAATGAAAAGGACGTGGTGATGGAGCACAAGGACTGGGTATATTTTTTTATACTGATAGATTTTCACTTCAAACAATAGATCCTATTGACAATATTATTCATAATTTAACTATAATTGAAGTAAACCTCTTAAAATATTTAGGCAGGAACCCATGTGTTCTATCAGTTTAACAAAGGAGCCTTTATTAGGTGATAGGGGAAATTGTGTATACCGGGATTGCTTTGGCTCGAAGTGTATCAGCATTGTAAATGGCAACATTATCTTTTGGGTAATATCTCTTATTTTGTAGACTTTGCAGCACTTATATAACACAGGATTGATTAAATTTTATTAGTCAGAATTTGATTTAATTCAATTGGGTGAAATGATTACTGTAATTATTATTATTTTTTCACCCGTTCTATATTGCACCCCTTCAAGGCAGTCTACTCGGGAGAGGGAGCGGAAAATCACCCTAGGTTGCCAATGCTAGTAGTAACAGTTATGGCAAAGGTACGGAGCCCCTAAAGGGACATGGAAGAAGAATATTTTAACTCGTGCGCACGAGATACAAACTCGTTCCCACGACTTACTAAGTCATGCGCAAGAGATAACAACTCGTTCCCTCGACTTACTAACTCGTGCGCACGAGTTATTAACTCGTTCCCTCGACTTACTAACTCGTGCGCACGAGATAATAACTCGTTCCCTCGACTTAATAAGTCGTGCGCACGACTTATTTGACCAATAGCAGGCCGACTTTCTGTGACGTAAGCAAACTCCTATTTCGGGGATATAATGGCGTGGCTGCAACAATTGGCAACGAGTTTGTAATGGGACAACAGCGATTTGTCGTTTTAGCATCCCAAATTCCACAACACAACTCATACGATAAATCGCAGGGATAACTCTATCTGATATTGTCAGCATTTTAGCTCTGTCAGTCTGAACATCATTTTCATTTTCGCTTTCATATTCGCCTGCAGAGTGATATCCCCTGTCTGGCACACGCTCAGCGTACAAACGGCATCACAAATAACATTGTAGCTCTTTAAATGCCTTCCTTATAGGTCAAAGCCTTTCACACCACATATTATACACCCCTATAGTAGTAGTAATCGAAATCTCCAGACTTCTAAAGCGTCACTGGTGCAGGGCACCAGCTTATTCAGGAGCACTGCGTCAAATCGAAAGGGTTGTCCAAAAGATAGTCCGTGGGAGGTCAGAGTTCAGAGTAACCCTAACCCTTTAATAACGTGCGCATGAGATAACAACTCGTTCCCTCGACTTCAGCCTGAAAATATACAGTGTAAACTAATCAACAGACTTACATTAGAGCTGCGGATTGTTTCGTTTATAGAACTATGTGTTTCCCCATAAATACTAAAATAGAAGTGTGTTTACGTCACAGAAAAGTCGGCCTGCTATTGGTCAAATAAGTCGTGCACACAACTTATTAAGTCGAGGGAACGAGTTGTTATCTCTTGCGCACGACTTATTAAGTCGAGGGAACGAGTTGTTATCTCGTGCGCACGAGATAAAATATTCTTCCTTCATGTCCCTTTAGGGGCTCCATACAAAGGAGATTGTTGTTTTGGAAAAATTTAAGTTCCTGGTCTAGGGTTACTCCCAGGTCGTGGATGAGAACAGTGCCAAATGGGTCAACCTGAGATTCATAATTAGTCTTATAAACCCATGTTCATCAAAAGCCCAGCAATGTCACAACCAAGGTGCTTTTGTCAGGTACTTACAAGGTGCCATTGTACCATGTCGTCTTCAAACATAATGATGTTTAACTCTGCAAGCTACTTTCAGTTTTTATTCATGCAGCTAAGCGATTTGAAGCAGAAATTAGTTAATCAGTATTACAATTTGGAAATTTTTGAAACCATTGACATTAGGAATATTATTGGGTAATATTTTGCCTTTGCTTATTGAGACTTTCACGTTAGTAGTTGTTGCTAAGCTGTTTTTAATGAGTTACTATTTGATTCAATTCTGGAATGCTCAATATGTTCAACAAAGGAATTGTTGGTTAATAGTTTATTTTGGAGCTTCTGATGTAGCAGATTATTAATGACATTGATGAACATTCATCATTGTCTGTGTTGTGCTACCAACATGGTTCAGATGTTCCAGATGTATTGTCTCTTGGATTGATTTTCATGGCCCCTTTACATTGCACCAGTGAGTATAAAGTAAATAATAAAAATTAGGGCATTACCGGAAATTGCCTCGGACATTCGCTTCAGCCGAATATCACGTTTTTCGGGACTATTCGGCAGTATTCACCTTGGCAATTATCACACACACAAATAGTTAAAATAAAAATTTTTAATTCAACAATTTCTTTATAAACGTTTAACATTCTACATACGAAAATTAAATATTTTATGCCATATTAATAGTTGTTAAAGGCACAAACATTTATTCTGCTAATTATTCATTATGCAAAACGGCCAAAGTGACGAAAGTCACAAATTTTAAGGTTTGCCTGCGGATGCTGCTCGCTGGGCCAGAGTTGTTACTACTATTCACTTCGTACCCAGATCCGGCAAATAGTGCATCCAAATACTCGGATTCGGTACTCGGTGGAAATTGTCTACTCGGTTATGCCCTACTAAAGATAAAACCATTAAAAATTGGTATCTTATTGCTTTGAATTTCTGTTTAGTTTCAGGAGGAGCAGAGACAGGAGGATGAGTACTGGAAGTCATATCTGAATGTTGTTTAGCATTGTAAGGAACAGCAGTCGACAACTCTTGCTCGTTCCTTTCTTCAGCTGTCTCACATTTCTCAGCAGTGCACGAAATCTGTGCAGGCAATGATCATCCATTTTGTGATATTTAAAAAAATATGCTCTCAGTAACTGATGATGCTCTGGTTATCTTTAATGTGTTGGTGATTATCTTAAACTGGTTCCTGTAGTTGAATTGTCCTTGAAATGGTATACTCTATTCACTTCATGTTATTTATGGTAACAACGAATGATGATTGGATCTGGTTCAAAGAACTTTCGACCCAAGAAAATAAAGATGTCTTTAATGGCATATCTTTGAGCCAGATTTGCATTTTTATTTGTAGTCAAAGACAGTTTAGGATTGTACAGGCAACTTGTTTGTGTTATTTTTAACTTTGTTATTATTATTATTATTTTTTTAATTATTATTAAGAGATTTAAAATGCAGGTATCTGTCAGTGAGAACTTTCAATACTAGTGATTTCTTGTAAATAAATTCATAAATCTTTTCTGGACCTCAAATTAGTGATTGTAGTTTTGCAGTTGGTTTGTGAAAATGCATTGAAAAACTCGTGGAACAGTATCTGGCCTGGTATAACAATGTCCAATATGTAAAGGAATGTTTCAGTAAGACAGGGATTGGGTGCTTGGTCTGGAGCCTCTGTTAGACTGATAAAGTTGATCTCTGTGAAATTGTGTGCTCTCAATTACACTGCTCAAACGCTTAATCTTCGACTGAAACTTAGTTTTTTGCTGATTTAGACTTTTGTTGTAAGCAGACTGTGAGAAACTGAAGTGGAAAATTGACTTTTGTTAAATGAATTTTATTTGACATAAATAGATAATATATTATTCATACATGCTATCTTAATTTAAAGCTAATAATATATTACATTATATTTTATCTTTTCATGTTGAATTCCTTTTAATGGCATTGATCGTTGCTATAATCCGACAAACTTCTGCAGTAGTGAACAGTTTATAAGGTCTTGTCTTAAATCAGTTTATATTTAATTGCTTTTTGTTATTAGCAATGCATCTTGTTGAACACTGTAATCAAAGTTTTGTTTGACAGTCAGACCTGTTAAATTCGAAGACGGAATTCTTTTTCTAATTTTAATCAAGTTGAATTAAGTTTATACCACTGTTTCCATTCTGTAATAGCACAAAACTGTCAAGCTGTCATATTTATAGTCTTCATGTTTCTCTTAAGAGGCTAAGATTCAACTACAATATTCAGTCTCAATGATTTCTGCATGTTACTGACAATAAGTCAGTTTTAAACATTTACATTGAATGCTAGGTACACAATTAATTGAACCGTAAGAAATGACCCCAACAGCAATGTTCCCATAATGGCTTCATATGTCCTATGAATTGGGCCATATGTTGAACATATGTAGCCTATACAGGAATATTGTCATATGGGCTTTGAATGGCATACATGTGATGTTACTGATGTGGTTCTGATGTTCTGGTTCCTCTATCATCACTGTCTGTCATCTAACATCATCTGTCCCAAACTCCCCTATCCATCACCTCCTGGGCTTTCCATTCTAAACTTAAGTCTCACCTTTTCAAGAACTCTTACCCAGACTCCTTACTGGATAACCCTCATGTCAATTCTCGACCAAAACGACACTCTCCTTAACAGCTACTCTACCTCCCTGCTGACCTTCTGAAAACCGGACTCTGACCACCCACGGACTATCTTTTGGACAACCGCTCTGATTTGATGCTTCGCTTGTGAATAAGCTGGTGTCCTGCGCTTGGCCTTCGATTGGCGCTGTAGAAGTTTGGAGATTACGATTACAATAGCATGGAAAATGTGCCAGATCCCTGCACTGTCGCATCCTCCATTAAGTTTCCACATATTAAGAACTAGAAAGTGTAAGATGCAGTGACAAGTGCTCATTTATAGATGTTAGTTTTAGAGACATTGCAAATATCTGATGAAACATTTTCGTGCGAGTAATGTGATTTGATTATGACTTATCATTTATTGCTTCATATATAATATAATTATGTCAGTTAAGTGTATGTTTTAAAGATGGTTCTTTTATATGTCAAGGGTCATAACTGGTTAAGAAATGTATCCTTATATACCATATATACTCGACTATAAGTTGATTTAAGTATAAGTCAAGGTGTACTTTTTTACAAAAGATAGTGTGTAGTTTGCTGTGATAACGTCTAATGTCTCTAGGTGTGTTTTGAGACTTTTTTGGAGGAGTCTTGCAGCTTCTATTCATGTTTACTATTATATGTAAGTGACAAATTGACTGCAGACTTGAAGAATGGATAGCAGTTGAACTGCTAACTACGGATGATGATGGTGTTGAGGTGCTAAGTACTGTTAAGTTTGTCATGTAAAGGATCACAGTGATTACATTATTAACTTTTGATTCTGTTGTGAGTATCAGTATTCCTCAGTAGAGCATCTGAATGTTGTGTTGATTTAAAATCATATTGTTTTTGACCTGTAAGCCACATTTAAATGACCAACTGGTTCCTAGACTTTGTGTGAAAAGAAGGCTTCTTTCAGTGTATTAGCCTATTATATATAAATGTTGACTTACTATAATCACTACTTTTCATAAACTGCCTGAGACAAGTCGATGCTGTGGCGTTGCTCAAGGTTTTTGGACAAAGGTTTTTGTCGCTCTCGTTATAATTATGTGGTCTTTCATGAGACTAGTTTTGTGATTGTCGGCTGGTGCAATATCATCTTGATCTCGAGTAATGCTGTTCTCTGTCATTTCGGTTCCAATTGTTTCCTCTTGAATTACGCATATAGGAATTGCACAGTTGCTTCATCCTCAGTTTCTGCTTCAGTGTCATTTCTGTTTCTGTTCTAGAGATATTTTTTTAAATTTGCTTTGTATAGATTCACTCTTTTAAGTTTTGTGCAAGAACAGGGAATTTTTGTCTTTGTGTTTAAGTAGTTTATAAAAATTCCTTGTGTGTCTGGATGAACCATTGAATAGCATTGCCATTAATTGTTTGCAATTGCTATTATTCAGTGAAAAATTTGGGTTTTTGTTTAATATTTTTACGTGATGCACAGTTTTGAGCGTGTTATATAATTTTAAGATGCCTGTTGTTATTGATTTTGGTCTGTGTGTTGTTTACTGTCAGATCCACGCTGAACTGCTTTGATTTATTCGTTTAATCAGTGAAACACAATTCAGATTGAACTGGTAATTTCAGTGTTGAAATTCGATGTACCTGCTGTTATATTTATCACTAGATTGCTGTCGCTATGAAAACAATCCGTAGCATTACATCACAATGTCAGGCGCACAGATAGACCCACCTGTCGTTTTTGTTGCATATTGTGGTGCTCTTCTAAATTTAGTTGCAGATAAATTGACTGAACAGTACTTTGTTCTAGTTCTTGTTCTTGTTCTACTTTAACAAGTAATGTCTCCAAATGCCGTATTGGTAAAGAGTTGACCTTGTTGTGCATGGAGTGAATATGCTTGGTAGCCATGGTGATGGGGTAGTTTATGTGGATTAATTAACTTTGTGTAAAATTTGTTGTTCATGTGAAGTTAAATGAGTAATTCCTTTGGTTTTCAATTTATATAGAAAATCTGTGCTTATTGACAACTAGCCTTACTACCTGGCTTTGCCTGGGATTGAATTTTGAAGCTGCTTCGCCCCTGAAATTGTTTCCACGTCACTCTACCTGATTGCAAGTGTTCCATTGGCGAGCATCGCTCAGGTATTATAGAATTGAACGTCCTCCTTACTTAGCGGCTCCACCGCTTGGCTATTGAACAAGGCGATTCTGCTTCATCCCTGAAATTGCTTTATTGTAGCTCTACTCGATCAGAGTGACTCCGTTGTTTTTAATTAACACACCTGATTTACATAATAAATTTCTCCTGCCTTCAGAAGAGGTGAATGCAAGTGGCAAGTGTTTATTTCAAATGTGGGCAAAGTGTGCACTTTGAAACTAAAGATGTTCAAATATCAAAATTTAAAGTAAATTATATGCTGAAAATTGTCGCAATGACCTAGAAATTCGCATAAGAACATTTTTTTAAAGTTGTCATGGAACCGCGACGTTCCATTTGTGAGACTTTGTTGTACTCACAAACACACAGACAAATTTTACCCTTTTTGTATAAGATTACAAGCGGCAAACCTGTTTGTTAGGTGAACATTACAATATTTTAATGCTCGTCTGATTGTGAATAAATCGACTTAAGTCTGGGTGTATTTGTTGGTGTAGAGCTCTGCTTTTTCTAGTGTTTAAGTCTGGGTGTATTTGTTGGTGTAGAGCTCTGCTTTTTCTAGTGTTTAAGTCTGGGTGTATATGTTGGTGTAGAGCTCTGCTTTTTCTAGTGTTTAAGTCTGGGTGTATTTGTTGGTGTAGAGCTCTGCTTTTTCTAGTGTTTACTTTTGAATCAGTGATCGTCATAAGATTCAGTCTTAGTCTAACGAGAAAACCAATGATTCAGAAATGTTCACGACCTTGTCTTTTGCATGATTTAAATTATGCTGCATTATAGAACTGTAATTAATTGGATTAACCAAAGAACATCTGGGATCATTACTTGCCAAAGATTTATGCTTTGAAGACACATTAAAATCAGTGAATCTTTTATTTTGTGATCATTAAATTGATTTTTTATTATTAAAATCTAATGTCCAGTAGTGTATATTTGTTGTCTGCATTCAGTTTAGTTATGGAGTTTGTTATTTGATTGAGCTAGAGGAATTTTATAAGATCTCTTGAAATGACAGCATTCAATGAATCCCAAAATCCCGCACATGTTTGCTAATACGAGATTGTACTGTTTGGTGACTTAGGCATATCTGCAGTTTCCTGCTGGTTGTTACACAGACTCTGCTGAACATGCATTGCTCGCATCATTGCTCAAACTTGCAACGATCAGATGAGCAGCCATTTATACCTCCAATGGTCCATCCTGTTTGTAGATTTAGATAATTAATCAACGTCATCAGTCAATTCAAAAGGCGAGTTTCACTTATGATGAACACGGTTGTTCTGTTAAGAACTTATTATCTACACGAGTCGTATAATATGGTGCAATCTGTGATTTTTACTGCTGATAGTACTGCTTACTATCTTTGGATTGCCAAATAGTTTGGCTCTATGTGGGTGAGAGAGCTTGTCACTGAAGTATTTTCTTTCTATTCCACAAGCCCTGACTGCCCAATTAAAAGTTGAATGGATCGACTTCAAGACTAGTTTGCTTTATCCTACATTGGAGCTAACAGCTTAAGTCACCATATATAACACATGATACGTAATTGTATTTTTGGATTGCTTCTTGCAAGTGAGCTAAGTTGTGACCACTTTTTAGGTGCTATGGTTACCATGCTGCAAATGTTATGCACCAGCTTTTGATAAAAGTTTGTGTAGGTGGGGCCAGGACCCGTATGCCTATTCAACTTCTGATAAATATTATAATCAGTTAAACAAAGTTATGATTTTGCCTTGTTAAATATATCATAACTACAACAGTTAAAACTTGTAACAGCCGTTGAACATGCTCACTGCTGTTTATAAGAGGCCCATGACTGCTGCCTAAGGGCCCGGAATTTCTCTGCCTAGGGATCCGGAATTAATGTCGGCGGGCATGTGCGTAGGTCCTTGTGTGCCTAGTCTTATGAACGTCTACAAAGAGACATCGACCACAAGCTCTTGGCTCTTTTATACACGAGCCATGTGTTTTTCTGGAGTGTTTATCCTGCTGTAATATTCAGATGATGAGCAGATCTTCGTCGAATCCACTGAGAATGAATTCGTTGCGAAGTCTCTTTTCTGCCTTCGTTATTCTCTTCTTCAACTGCAGCTGAAGTGTGTTGAACGTCTCCAGCATACCCCTCAGCTGCTTCGTTGTTTCTCCCACTGACTTCTCCAGTCGGTCGAGCTTCTGTTCGGCAGTCAGTTCGAGGAGGTCCTGCTGTTTGGCGAGCTCTTCGTCGAGCAGGTTGTCCTTGCGGAGCATCTGGCGCCCTCTCTCGATCAGCTTCTGCTTTGCCTCTGGGTATTCGGTCAGAGCGTCCCACAGATCCTCCTTCGACAGAACGAACAGATCGGAGTAACCGACGCTGCGGATGTTTGCTGTCCGTTTGTTGCCGTTCTTGTTACCTGGAATAGCAGAGGTGTTTTGACAAGGTTGAATCCAGGTGCCTCCCTCCGAATTATAAATTGAGTGCACATAGCAAGGAGTAGGCCTATATGTGGCTGCATGTGGAGGGAGAGGAGAGACACAGAGAGAAAAAACAAATATATATATGTATTGGCCCAGGTGTCATTATAGTTAGGCCTAAGCCTCGAGTTTCGGCGATAGGCCTACGGCATGTGACAGTCCTCCCCTCGCTGTCTCGTCTTTCAACCGACTGTGTAGCCTACGGTCAATGTACTCATAGTTGAGTTGGCTAAGAAGCGCAAGCGGAGAGAGCATCTAGAAACTTATGCTTTGGGGGGGATTTTCACGAATTTGATCCAACGACCTCTAGTTTAAGGATAGTCTCACCCTCTAACAACTAAAGGCCTACATTGTAAATTCCCATCAGCGCCAGAGCGAATCTAAGCCTAGGCCTACTATTAGAAAAGGCTAATGTAGGCTAGAGTAGCCTAGATGTGCAAGAATAACAATTTCGCAGAAAACACTTTCTTCCACGAATGCATTCATCCAGTTTTCAACCATCCATTCATCGATTCACTCATTCTTCCACTCCAGCCTTCCATCTATCCGTCCATTCACACACATGAATGCATCCATAGATTGGTACTTCAATACATGCATCTATCATTCTCAATTCCATAACCCATTCTTTTATCTTTCCATTTTTTCATTCACCCAATCATTCTTCCAGCAATTAGCCCATTCGTCATTAATCCACTCGTCCATTCCTTTGTCCAGTTATGAAATCATCCATTCTTCCGTCTGTCCGCCTATCGTCCAAATGTTCACACACCGTTCATGCAACTATTGCATCATATGACCATCAATCAATTTTACTTTCATCCATCGATCCATTTTTCCACGCATCCATCTATCCAGCCTTCCATCCATGCACTTACCCATTCTTACATCCATCAATTCGTCCATTCTTTCATCCATTCTCCATTCACTCCTCGTTCCGTCCATCAGTCCATCCGTCCATCCACCAATTACCACCTGCTATGTTGAGGATGCTGATCTCTCCGAATACGACTCCTTCTCCAAGCGTCGCAAAGACAGTCTTTCCATCGTCGGAGACTACGTTCAGCTTCCCCCGTTTGATGATGTACAGCTCCTTCCCGATGTCTCCCTTACGACAGACGTAGTCTGACGGACTGAAGACGGACAGCCTCAGCTTCAGGACCATCTCCATCAGCAGCCCTGCCTCGCAGTCCTGGAAAATGGCCACCCGTTTCAATGTGTCCAGGTGCACCTGCATCGCTATCTCGGCCTTGAGCTGCAGAGGCAGCGCACCGAGAACCTCCTGCTCATCCATCGTCTGTCGATCGCTCCACATGTAATCAAACCACCTGTTCACCGACACAAATCAAACAATTTAACGTCAATATAGAAGTCATTAAATTAAAAGTCTGTCAGCGCAATGGATTCTTCGGATCCATCTATGACAGATAAGAAGCGCTATAGAAGTGCATGAGGATGCAAAGCAACACAAGCGGCAATGAACTCACTTATGATGCAAAGATTTGAGTATTGATTGAGCAAGCGAAAAGGCAGTGACGGATCCAGGTCTGCTCGCGTGGTGGGGTAAAGACTCTTCTGAAGGGCGTATTAAAAGTAGGCCTATTTAACTTAAAGGCACAGTCTTTCAGTGAATATAGACAATTCACTACACCGTGTCTGGAAATAAATGGACCCCTAATGATAATATGAAAATAAATAGTAAACATTCATAGATTTTTAAAATTCCAAAACAATTTTCATCCTGACATATTTATCCAGCAGCGCATAAAATATAATAACTCCTGTCGCCCAATAAAGACGTCACTATGACGTACTTTTTTAAATAAGACGTTCATTAATTAAATTTATGGAAAAATATTGTCAAGATTAATACGGTTTAGGAATTTTTTAAAAATCGACGATCATTTAGTGTTTATTTTCGTATCAGAATTAGGGTTCCCTTTATTTCCGGACACAGTGCTTTATGTGATGCAGAAGATAAACAGAAACATAAGTATATATATTTATATTCATATCCATGAGCATCATATATATAATATATATATATGTATGTTTCTGTTTATCTTCTACGTCACACTTAGGCTACTTATATCAGTTTGACAGCCATGCAATGGGAGTTTTTAAAGGAAGGCTATAAAACTATTTGTTAGACCTACAGAATAAATGTATTCTAGTATAGGAAAATCGAGTATAAATGAGGACGTTTGGTTGTGTCGGATTCGCTAACCGTATGACTCGTTTATCGAGGTCCTTGTTGACCTTCCTCAAAGTCATGTATCTCTTGACTCCATCCATGTTCTCCTCAAACATCGCTCTCTCGGAGTTCATACTCGTGATGATTTCGCCGACGTTTCCGATGATCGTAGCGAAAAGAAGCACTCCTACGAGGAACTCAGCGATGACGAAGATGAACTCAGGGACCGTGACCGGATGGTTGACGTCACCGGCTGTCGTCAGCATCAGTGTCGACCAGTAGATGATGAAGGTGTAGGTGGTCGCGGGCGAATCAGGATCCGTCACGATTGTCTGGTTGTAGGAACAGTTGTTCGTCACATAGACCCACTCATCAGAGCACAGTCCGATCCATAGGCTGAGCTGCGAACGGAAAGCACCGGACGCACATTTTAGTATAGACGGATATATTTCACAGCCATATTCTGTGGGCCCACATTGTGCATCTGTGGCATTCGTAATCTTCTAACTTCTAACGCTGGTTAAGTCTTACCATGCGCTTTAGCTTTGGAGCAACGCTTTATTAATCATGAGTAAACGATTTCACGTGTACCTACGATACGCATTGGAGTCTACCCATGGCACCGAATAATAGACATTCCCGCGAAGTCATGAAATATTGATCCCTGACCCAGAAGGATAAGAAAGGTGAGACCTGGTAGTAGATGCAGGCGTTCCAGTGGAAGCTGACGATGATGTAGAGGATGAGCTGAGCGACACGAAAAACGTATGGAAAGTTGGTCCTTGAGTCGGTCTTATCGAAGAACTCCGAAATACGAGGGACTCTGAGGATGCGGTTGATGCGAACGATGGCCGTCTGGACTCCGAAGTGGATGTAGAGAAGGTCCGTCGGAAAGACGCTGGCCACGTCCAATGCAAACCAAACGGTCTGCGTGTAGTTCTTACAAAGCCTCTTCGTGTCTTGAACGAGCATTCCCTGATCGAGGTAAACTGTGCAACAAGTTCGTAGACGACGCCTTGACGGACAGGAAAATTGTCTTAAAGCGATTGCTTATACGAATCAGTTACACACCCCTTGTCTTCTTTCTACTCCTATCTTAAATCTGGACTCTCTGGCCGTGGCTGGACTGGGAGCGCCACTGAGTAGATTACTCGAAGAGGTGCTATGTTAAGTGTCATTGATTGATTGATTGATTGACTGATTGACAAAACACATGTGCGGGTATAATGCAGAATGACCAGAGAGACACAGATAGACGACAGACAGACAGAGACACAGACAGAGACAGAGAGAGAGACAGATGGAGATATAGAGCCACCTTTTCTCGATTGAATAAATATGTCGATGACGTAGAGGAGATCGGTGACGTAATCGAGCGTAAGCCAAACGACATAGGTGCTGCTGAGACCAGGCAGAACGGCTCGAGCGATGACCATTGTGAGGTTGTAAAGGACTGGAATCGTCATCAACATCAACCATCGATAATACAGGTCGGATGATGGATCGATCACCCAGACTCGCCAGAAACTACAACAGGTGGTCGGTCAATGACGGTCATCCCTTTGGCATTAGCGAACATAAAATTGTGCATATTATATATATATATATATATACACATATATATTACTGTGTATCGATACATTGAGCAAGTCCCTCGCACACAATAATTGCGCTAGGTAGTAGGCCCTATAGTTTCAATTGTGCCGTTGAGGAGTGTGAGTACTTCTGAACTAATTGCAACAAGAGCAATGTCAAAAGTACAGCTGTAAGTGTATATGTACCCTGTACATGTATGTCTTACTTAATGCATGTATATATGCGCGTATGCATGCATATACGTACGTACGCAGGCACGCACGCACGTACGTACATACGTATGTATGTATGCATGTTTGTGTGTAGTCAGCTATGTATGTATGTATATATATATGTATAATATTGTATATACGTATGTATGTTTGTATGTATGCATGTATGTATGTATGTATAAATATATATATGTTTGTATGTAAGCTATGCATGTATATGCTGGGCATGTGCAGTGTATATACAAACAAACAGGAAGGCACATATATATATATATATATGCCTTCCTGTTTGTTTGTATTGACTAGGACTACTGTATTCATAAACGCATGCATACAGTAGTCCTAGTCAATAACAATTATTTGAATGACGTTAGAGTTAGACCATCGATAACAGAATCTTTGGACTCAATCATCTTGAAGCAGTTAGAATCAGAACTGACATAACTAGGCTTATATATATATATATATATATGTATATGTATGTATGTATATATATATGTATATATATATATAACCCATTGAATGTACGTACTTCGGATCGATGAGTTTCCGAATGGTTCCTTTGAATCCGATCATGTCTGCGTAGATGGTGATTGTCATTCCGTATTTCTCGAGGAAGCAATCTTCGACCTTTCCTCCTCCTCCTCCTCCTCCTCCTCCTCCTCCTCCTCCTCCTTCTCCCCCAGTACCTTCTGCAGTATCTGCTGATGCGGATTCTCCATCTTCTGTTGCTTTGTCTACCTCGCCGCCAAACAGTCGTCGACAGAAACGAAGAAACTGCGCACAATGAATGAATAATCGAGAGTCACTCATTTCAGTAGGTATATACTCGAAATGACATGCACTTCATTATATTCACATTTTAATTGCGGAATGAAAGACGTATTGCACATATAATAATTAGGCTTACGGCAGAATCTATGCATGTACCATGTTGGGACCGAATGATGACGCTAATTTTCATAAAGACTGTTTACATCTGAGCATGGAAACAAGGAATAGGAGAATCGCGAACACGTACTTAGCATGACTTGCCTTTTGATACAATAGACCTACTATAATATTAGGCCTACATTGGTCCACAGTGATGAAATTGATAGAACGGCTGGATAAAACGTTGCTCACTCATGAGTAGCTTAGTCGAAATTAGAGTCAGCTTATGGAAGAGAATGTCTCAAATGGCAGCGCAGTGAAGGCAAACTTATGCATGTAGGCATATACACCTACCGACATGTCTACGCTATGCACCCTTTGAATATGGTTCACGCCAAGGCGCTACGTCAGTTTTTAGATCTTACACAATAGTAAAACAATCTTTGCTGTCTAAAGATGGAACAAAATTTATGTTGGATTGTAGGTCTATTTGATTACCGTTGAAGAGGATCGCAAATCAGAGAAGTCCCAAAGAAGATTAGGCCAATGGGGCCGTTCACATATTGTATAACGCATAAAATCCCAATTTTTGACCCACCCCCTACCCCTAATAACGTTATATAACGGCAGATGTGACCCTCCACCCCTATATTATATAACAGATATGCTACCCACCCCTTAACCCACCCCAGCCTATAAGCACATTAAAAGACATACAATCGATATAACTGAATTGCACAATTTGACACTTTTATAACAATACGATGTTAGTTAGCACTTTAATAGTAGTGATTCAACTGATAATTATCTTTATCCAATTCAAGAACTGCAGTAAAAATCATCATATGCCCAATTAGCTACGTAACAAAAGCCATCTAAAAATTGTGTAGTCTCTCGTGCCAATGATGATTAGACCGCATGTATGGAACTCCTCTGCATCTTAATAATCGCACTTCTAATGGTACTAAATTCACTTGTATTAATTACGGTAACTAATTGGGTAGTCGACGATTGTCGCCATGTATCTACATATAACCCTACTATATTACAGCATGATAATACATGGTAGTGGCGTACATACTATTCTAAAACACCATTTTAGTTTCCCTCCTGTTTTGCACTAGAAATGAGCATTATAGTATCACACAGAATGGATTGGTTTAATATTGAACTATCAGGTATTTATCGATTAAGTTCGCGGTACAACTCTACCTATTTAATAGCTTATGATGTATACAGAGTGCGCACTGCAACTGCAATTGGGTATTTAAGCAAACAATTTACACATACTATAGAAAATGAAATCAAACATCGTGATAATACCTACCAAAATAATTATTTCAACTGAATTAATTTTAATTTAAACCAGAATCAAAATAAAGCACACAGAATTGAATTTTAGAGCGTTTAGAGCTATGCACAGAAAATTGTTAAAATTGTAAACAGGAAATTGTTAAAAGTGGATTTATAAAATAATAACTAAGAACGTCAAATCAATTCACCAGGTGGCAGCTGATGATGCTAGTTTTGGTTCACAGCGTATTGTGAACTTCGATTAAACAATGAAGGTCCGTAGTACATGGAATTTCCAATCGGCAGACAAACAGGCAAAATAGCATAAGCTGGAAAAAGTTTGTTATATAACAAAACTTTCAACCTACCCCCACCCTACACAATATAACGCTAACAAAACCGGAACCCACCCACCCACCCCTTGAGCGTTGTATAATATGTGAACGCCCCCGATAGGTCTATCAGTACCGTTTAGGCTTATCAGGAAAAATATCTACAGGTTTAGCTTGCCGGGAGTTTCCATTGAACTTCCCGGTATTTTTTTATACACTTTACGTTTACGTAACGGTAGGCTAATTCATTATTTGGGGGTTTGAATCCGTAACCCACCGAAATACGCCCATAGCATCAATAGTATAATTGCCTATAATAAATATTGAGGGGCAATGTGTTCCTTTAATATCTCATTATTTTCCATGAACAGAACGGCGGCTGAATTTAATCAGAAGCCTGGCCAAATAGGAACAGATATTGCTCGACGAAAAACTCCAAATCCTTACCTTTGCAACACAGTTGGAGTTCGACATAATTATTATTGCGGCAGTTTATGATCAGACGGCGTAAACATATCGAAGAAACGAGTCCGATCTATACGAGCGTATGACGTCGGCTGAAGTCGATTGCATCCTATCTCATTGTACGCAACGTGTTTAGTAAGGATTGTCCTCTGTTTCTAAGCCACCATTGCATGATGGCGCCAAATAAAGTGTTTGCTACTGTCTGAATGTTTCTCTTCACCTACATGTAGATTTCTTTATTTAAATCTAATGCCCGTGCGTAGAAAATAAGCTCTACTTGTAGTCCTGTAGGCCTACATGCACCAGGACTTGACATTCTAGAAGAACGAGTCACAGATGTCTGTTGCATGCAGCAGACAGCCACCAGCGCGCGATGACTCCGTATTTCGGTTTCCATGACAACGACAGGTAAGCTAAGTGACTTTCCATGCAGATTGCACCTGTCTGCCTAGTAACAATTATTGGCGTTTCTCACTATCCCCGCCAATAATTTCCCAAACTCGGTCATGGAGGAACTCTAAGCAAATGGTCATAGGCCTACCTGGTGATTTTATGGCATAAATGTTATTTTTTTATAATTTTTACATTTTAATATTTAAATCTGCACGACAGTTGGCCTAATTATAAAATAGGACTCTACAACACGAAAGCGCAAGCGTATCACAAACTTGCTCACACTTCCGGTGACACTTTTGACTGAGTAGGCCTAGATCATTTAAGTTTGCTTGTGACCGCATTGATACTAGGCCTAATAATTCACTCCGATGAGTCCGATCAGACTGTTAAAGTGCCCTATTATCCATCGCTCTCTTGATTTAGCCTATTAGGACTTCGAAGTTAAATCACTGTCTATCGCTGTTTATACTGCTTCTTTTCCAAGAACCCTCATCGAATTCCAGACGGTTAGCAATCTGAAACTGAAGACAATGCAGATAAGAATTATTTAACTATTTAACTATAGCTGCTCAGCTAAATCTCGCTCTCAAAGCGTCTACATTTGCGTGAGTAACACTATTATTTAACTTTCAAGTGCATTGACGATCTCCGGGTATAATCAGTCAGGATTGAGACATAACTGTATGTACAGAATTGTACATGTATGCATAGACACGTATATACAGTCATGTACATCTACATACATGAACATACATGCATACATCTACATACATGAACATACATGCATACATCTACATACATGCAGACATGCACATGCAACCATGTACCTATACACACAGTCATACACACATGGTATACATTGCATATATGCATACATACGTATACGTACACATACATACATGTATATACGTACATGTGCCAAAATACATGTACACACGTTTAGATACATACATGCGTATGCAATTATAAATACATGTACATACAGACATTTAGATATACATAGATAGATAAAAAAGTAGGACGACAGACAGATGGAAAGAGTACTAGTGTGACGACGAGAAATGGTTATGTTAACACAGATTCAACGAGCATAAGACTGAAAGTAAGAACGTCTGAAGAACAATAGCCTAACATTGGAAATGAGAAAAGTGATTCGCAGAGGGCCGATATAAAGCAGCGGATTAGAATCTCTCCTTAGTCACTCACTATACGTTATTAAAACGCAAAAACGGTTTATCAAAAACGATCGACTTGGTCAACTTAAGGGGCATTACATCAACTTGGAAAAGTAAAACTGCCTGAGAAACTTGCAGTGAATTGACTAGGCCTACCCAAATGAATTTTTCCAAAGTTATGCGCCATATAAAGAAAAATGTGATGCATTTGGGACATCGAGCCTTGCTGAAGTTGCTGTTCATAATGGCAAAATGTGCTGCATAGCAAGGGTAAGGTGACCTCACTTATCCCTCTAGACTTGCCAGCAGACTTGTATACGGTGGACCGTTCCATTTCTCGACGGTTTCATTAGAAGCTATTCCTCTTCTGAATTTTTGACTTGTCGAAGCAATTAATGAGAATATTATACTTACGTTTACTGCAATCACTGAAAACGTCATAAAGCAAGGCAACAAAATGGCAGAAAACAAGAGAGACAGAGTTAAAAGAGTGGAAGAGATAAAAGACGTCAAACATGAAAGTTATTGAGTAAAACTTAGAGTAGAGCAGTGAGTGGGGGAACAACACGCAAAATATACCGAAAACGGAGATAGGCAGCAAGAAGGTCATTTAAACTAAAATAACTCAAATTAACTCTATTGCGAACGACGTATATAGCCAAACTCATTGCAAAAGGCGATAGCTTCATGTAAAATAACAGAACAGTTTTACAATGAATTTGAAAGAGATGAGTTTTAAATTAAATCAGTGATAGACTCAAGATATAAATAGAGAACAAAGGAGGGAGAGCAGACACAAGGACAGCATGACCTAAGAAATAACTCGTCCTGCGTCCGATTTAGGCCTACATGTTGATCGACATTCCGAAACTTGGAATGACAACGACTGTATCAGCAACCAATTCGTCGGATTATTTCCAATAACTTATGTAAAAACTAAAACTAACCAAGTTGCTTGTATAAGACTCGGTCAACTGGATCCTCTTAGCCGTTCATGCATATAATAGGCTCCTATAATATAAAGTAATCATCTACATAAGAAGAGACAATTCAAGAGGCTTCTCGAGTATCTCACACCTTTCTTCTATTGACGTAACATGCACGAGAGGATGAAAGTGGGTCAATACAAATGGAAGAATTCTACGAAAATTTTATTGTCAGGGTTTCTAATGTAGGCTAATGCAATGTAATGTAATGGAGTGCTCACTTCTATAGCGCCACTCAAATCACAGGCGCTCACGACCCAAATCAAGGCTAAACAAAAACGGAAAGTTTTCAACCGCTTGCTTATCTAACCTCTGTAGCACTGCTAAATGAACCAGAGTTGTCCGTGAATCCAATTTTGATGACCCGACCCAACCTGAACCATTGAAAACGGAACCGACCCGACCCCACTTCTTCTGACCCGACCCATGAGGTGCATGACCCGACCCAATCCGACCCGACCTGCCTTTAGTGCCAATTTTACTAATATTATTTATCGTCAAATTCTAATGTCGTTAAAACGCAGCACAGTCAGACCGCCATATGTTATCATAATATTGCCGCCCCGGATTACATGTGCGACCTGTGTATTCCAGTTGCCAGCCTGTCGTGACGTCAGTCCCTGCGTTCTTCGTCTCGTGGGGACTTGGTGGTCCCGCGCTCTCGTATCGTCTTGCGAGCAGGCCGCGCATTTTAGTGCGTTGGACCGTTACGTTGGAACTCGTTGCCGTTAGTAATTCGGAGTCTCCCATTGTGTGTAGCACAGGAGACGTTTTCTGGACTATTGAAGACGCATTTATTTCAGAACTGTTAGGTAGCTTCGGTAAGCGCCCTCGTGAGGTTCTTGCAGGGCGCAACATAAATGTTCATATACATACATACATACATACATACATACATACATACATACATACATACATACATACAATGTCATACATACATACATACATACATACGAGATACCCTTCGTTTTTTATTCCATTTATTTTGGCCGAAACTTTCTCCATAAATATACGCAAAAGAATTCCAGATATTATTAGGTAGGCCCATGTAAAAGTCCGGTACCCATGTCCCACCGTTACCTCCTCAGCTAACTCAAACGCTTAATTCATGAGAGATTATTCCGTTCGACAGCTTGAGCAGAGTTCGATGTAAAAAGGAACAAATCCGATGTTGCCCTTAATGCCCTTGATGCCCTTGATGCCCTTAATGCCCTAGGTTTTGGCGCTAACTCCTTCGCCATATTCAATTTCTTTGATTGTAACTGATTAACATTATGTATAGCACAGAGTTGAAAATTACGCTCTGCAAAAAATTGGTGGGTCAAAATGGGTCCGGGTTTGGGACCTGACCCAATTCGACCCGCCAAGATCTTGACCAGACCCGACTAATCTACAGATATTCTTGACCTGAGATCAGACCCGACCTGGCTCACGGGTCGACCCGACCCGACCCGACCCATGGACAACTCTGAAATGGTCACGTTGAAAATCAAAAGAATTATCACATTGAATCGCGAAATTAACTATAGATATCAATATGAGATCCCGAAAATCGGTTCAATTTTATATTCTCCTAATCTTTAATTATGGTCCCAAATGCCTTGTGAGTCACATTGACAATCGTTTTCCACATTAAAATCGATTGCCGGTCAGCGAAATCCAATCAATTCTAAAATAACCTAAAATCTACACAAAAAACAGAACAGACAGACAGACCTAAGACAAGAAAACAGAGAAAGCAGATCAGCAGACATGCATCAAACAATAGAATAAGAGGAAATAGAATAAGAGGAAATAGAATAAGAGGAAATAGAATAAGAGGAAATAGAATAAGAGGAAATAGAATAAGAGGAAATAGAATAAGAGGAAATAGAATAAGAGGAAATAGAATAAGAGGAAATAGAATAAGAGGAAATAGAATAAGAGGAAATAGAATAAGAGGAAATAGAATAAGAGGAAATAGAATAAGAGGAAATAGAATAAGAGGAAATAGAATAAGAGGAAATAGAATAAGAGGAAATAGAATAAGAGGAAATAGAATAAGAGGAAATAGAATAAGAGGAAATAGAATAAGAGGAAATAGAATAAGAGGAAATAGAATAAGAGGAAATAGAATAAGAGGAAATAGAGTGGCAGAAGGACCTAAAACAAGAATAGACTTGCGTCCCAAACTGCATTACGCTACATAACATCTTCTAAAATCTAAATGGCTGCCGGAAGCAATTCGAGGGCAACAACACCTTGTGAGCCATGTCAGATGATAGATCTGCGGTATCAGTGGCGGCGGTACCATAACTTATCTAACGGAGCATTCGGTTCAGGCATGCTGCCAGGACTGAAGGTTCCAAAAACTAGCTTAGAGTTACTAAAGTTCTCTAAGACATGAGTTCACTATGAAATTTATACTGACGGCCAGAATGTTGGCTCTGTCAGGGATTGACGCTGCCAGAACTGACATTGCTGACAGGCGGCTTTGACGATCTAGCCATCGCCCTCGAATACAATTCAAGGATAACAGCTAGCGCCCCACCATGTCAGATAACAGATTTGCGGAGTCAGTGGCGGCAATTTATACTGACGGCCAGAATACTGGCCCTGTCAGGGATTGACGTTGCCAGATCTGGCAGAGCTGACAGGCGGCTTGGACGGACGGTGCCAAAACTGCAGGGGTTCTCTGACCTGTGCAATTTATCAAAATGTTGATGTCGTCCTCAGTTATTTACATAGCGCCTTCGCCGCATTAATTGAGTTTCTCAAAGTCGATATAACATTGCTATATTGGGCCTAATGTAATGTAGGCGCCTAAATAGTAAAAAATCTCAGACTCATGGGTGTCCAGATAGGGGGTTCAAAAGCAAATGCCTCCAAATTCAGGTAGGGGGGTATTTTTGAGTGAGTCCTATAGGGGGGGGGGGATATCTTGCCTTCCTGACACTTGAAACCGGGGAGGTTTGCCTCCATCACTCAGAGGAGGATTTACGCCTCTGCTCAGACTAACATGTTTGGACTGTTTATTAGCGTTGTCTGGGTTTCTGATGCCCAAAGTCACTCTCTTTCTATGGCTGCTTCAATGGAAATGTTTAGGTCATGGCTAGAATACAAGGAATATATCTCAGAGGCATGGTTGTGGGTCATATCATTCAACACTGCGAGTTTCTCGCACGAGGTTATCAAAGGACGTGACCGGCTAATGATATGCAGACCAGTGAAACTAAATGAAATGATATGAAACTCAAGATACATATCTCATAAAAGGCATGATAATGTCTTATAACCAGTTTGCATCAATTTATGAATCAGAAGGAGGAAGACACATCTATTGCTAAAGATACATGCAGTGATCTAAGCAGAATTTAAGCAGACGTACAGAGGTAAGGGAAGAAAAGATTGAAACGATTAGTATAGCCAGGCCTAAGGCAAGACAAAGACATAGGCCTACAAACGTGAGGTAGGTAAATCCAAAACACAAGAAATGGAGGAAAGAGAGAAGAATTGACTTCCCATTTTACAATGTATGTACCTGAACTATATAGGCCTATACTCGAGTTAGCTATAGGCCTACATGAGGAAAACAGCAAAGAATAAGACATAGGCCCCTATCTGAAACTAAGTAATATATAATTCACACACATTGATAAACATAAGTCATGAGAAATAGACAAGAAGGCAAATATTCTAGAGTTCTAGACCAAGATCTCAGTAGGCCCACCGTACTTGGACCGGCACTTTATGTAATCAACACGGCAGGCATTGGTTCTTTGTTGACCTCGCGTGCGGCCTCCTTCGAACACCAGCTCAACGCCGATAATGTGCAGAAATACATTCAGTCCTCGGAGTAGACTTCTTGAGGAGGCGCTATATAAATATTAGAATGAATGAATTAATAAATCTGAAACATTAGTATAATTAAGCATTCACCTCCTGCTGCTGAAATTTTTCGTCCAACCATGGTCTTCCTCTTTGCTTGAGTCGAAGGAAACCAGGCTAATCGTCTTCCAATGGCAGCGACAATTATTCTTTAGCAAGAATAAAATTTTCTCATTTAGAAGAAATCATAACTGTGGCGCATTATCTTGCCCCCGAGTATCAATAGCTTAGCTAAAGCAAACAAAGTAAAGAATTTATTTGACATAGACAATAATCAAAAGAAATTCAGTAAATAAACAACTTAAATTAAAAATGTAAAAAATATAGGCCTAGCCTATATTGCGGACTAGAGAAGTCACTAACTTATTCATTTTGTGACTTTGAGTAACCTATTCAAATAAATTTAGATATAAAATAAAAATGAAATATTAACCTATCGAAATTTGCACGACTTATATTTAAAATGTCTCACTGACTGACTCAAATAATATTTAAACATACAATTTAAACATCTGAAATTTAAACACATAATTATGGATATTAATTATATTGTGGCGCTACAGAAGTTATACCAATAATGAGTATAATCGAAAATGGCGTCTCCTCTAAAATTGTAGCCTACAATTATTAAACCGCGGTATCTATATGGCAATTTTCGATTTAAAAAAATCGCTGTGTTGCAATAATTTTGGTTCATCTGATACCCCTCAATGAAGATTCGATCGAAACACCAGTTAGTGCAGCAGAAAACGGGAGAACTTCGATGAATAATAAAAGATTTTCAATAATTATTGAAATTCTTCATCTTTCCATCGACGTCTGTGCCATCTTATCATTAATGATGACGTTCATGGTCTGTCTCTTTCATTAGCTACGTCATTTTATTGACCTTTAGCAAAGTTCAACGTTTCTCGTTATTATATACGCTGCAGCCCTACTTAGACTGTCTGTACGCCTACATCTACCTGTAAGTAGGCCTATGTATGTAAGTTGGCTTAAGTATATTCTTTATTGACCAACTGCATATCCGCACTTTGATGTAGGCCTACAATAAATTGATTGATAGGCCCACATACGCCTATAGTATATTATACACATGTGCGAAGTATAATTATAGTGTAGGCCTATAGCAGTTTATTTTTATTAAGAAGAATTTTCTGCGCAAGATTGCCTGCCTACTACGGTAACTGCTTGTAGGCCTATAGCCCTAGCTGTGGAGTGTGGAATAACACGATCGTGCAGTCATAAGTAAGTAAGTAAGACATCAGAATATTCTTTATTAGAATACCAACAAACGCACAATAGCAATAGCTTACAGCAGGTTTAAATAATAACATCAATTTTAAACAAAGTCATATAACATTCGCATAATAAATGGAACTGCAAAAAGATTAAAAGATGAACTCACTGAACAGTTGTTCAAAAATTCTATAACTGAATGTAGTCCTAAAAAATACGTTTGAAAACAAATCATTATGTCCATAGGCTGTTCATCCATTTGGAAGACACACAATTAAACACACACAGGCACAGGCACACCCTATAGGCCTACACTGTGGCCCCTCTATAATTTACTGAAAGACATCCCGTAACATCCCTTAAAAATGTTTTCATTCATAACACTCTTAAATTTGGCTTCAAAAGGACTATATAGTATATGGCAGCGGTTCCAAATATATATATATATATATATATATATATATATATATATATATATATATATATATATATATATATGAATTTCAATTAGATTTATTATTAATATAGCTATTAAATTATGACCATGTATGGAAATAATTTGCACGCACTATAATCTAAATGAGGAAATTCAGGCCCCCCTCTGCACCCCAAATGACGTCTCTGGTGCACGATGTGGCCAGGAAAGGTAAGGCTCTTGTTGATGATGATTCCAAGAATGCGGACAGAAGAAGAGTAAGACGCGGGATCCGAGAAGTGGAGTTTATTTGAAGAAAGTCTAGAGGTAGGTAAATTTGTTTAATTGCTTGCGGAGGCCAGTGATAAGGAGTTCTGTTTTGAAGGGTTTAGGCATAGCAGGTTGGTGGTCATCCAAGTTGATATCAGGGCGAAGGTGTTTTGTGCTTGTGATTTATTGCTTTTTGCTTCAGCAAGTGAGTGAGGGAGGACAATATTGACAACTGTGTATCGTCAGCGTAGAAGTGATGTCCCCCCCCCCCGTGATGATCTACAGAAGACGAGGAAATGATTTTGCTGAGTGGGGTGGTGTATGTCTACAGAATGAACAACAGAGAACCAAGAACAGAACCTTGAGGAATACCGCAAGTGAGACTGTGCGGACTAGATGAGTGACCAGAGGCGTTGACAATGAAAGAGCGAATTAATGGGTCCCCGTTATTATCTATACTATCATTATTCCGATGTTTAACAGCATCTTATACGGGGAGGGTGCCTAGGAACATATAGGCTTTTGACATCTTTAAGGTTTTTGAAGTAATTCAGTTCATTTTATACAACGTGTGTCGTGGCGACGCCAATGACACCACCGACCGTAGGCGTCAGACTGTAGACCTATGTCTGCCTCTGGCTGTCTGACCTTTATATGTTGACCTGGAACTGATTTTGACCTAACCTAGGCCTACTTATCGTTATTGTTTTGAATGTAAGTTGGTTACCACGACTTTTGTTTCTTGGGTGCTGTAGAATCCAGAGACAATAAGATTATGTTTACAATAATTGCTTCTTCGGCTTGACCTCCACGGATTTGCACTTGCACGGAACGTTTACAGAGCAGGTTGGCTGCTGTAGACTTTATTTATATAGCGCCAGTTGAAAGCCGGTCTCTCTTTGTATTTGCTGAGAAATTTTCGAATATTATGATGCTGATGATGATTTTCGTTGATTCGTAAGTTAAGGTTGGCACACTGCAACCCAGTTACAAGATATTTGATTAACATCTTCCACATCTTCGTTTATATTTTCCGCCACTAGGAGCGCTAAGGTGCATATCCGTTTAGTGTCGTCACACGACGTTGCACGAGCAGTATAACAGTTCTGTGTAAATAGTGTGATGTCGGTTTTGTCACGTATGCAGAAGCTTTGTTTCTGTGGTGGAACAGCTTGTGCGTTAAGTCTACTCGATGAAAATGGATCTAAAATTTGAACCGGACGTTATTCCAAATTTTATCCAGTCCGCATCAAAAGATGAATTCGGCCCAAATCTTATCCGTCTTCAAGTAACCAACCAGATCAAGGAACTACAGACTGTCATCAGAGACAGGTTCGTTGAAAACAATAGGTGCACGTGTTTGGCGCGAGCTACATAGGTTCGTTATTACGTTGCCTGATAACAGTTACTGTAAATAATTAGTGTTGTCACGCATCACTAGTTATTATGTGCAGTTGAAATTTAATGTTGAGCGTGAACCCATTTTCTGTATACCTTTATCCAAAATGAAATTTTGTTCTCACCTATCACGAAATTTTACAATGCTGTTCTACATGAGATCCTTGGCTTTTCTGTGTCTCGAAGAACTAATGTAGACTGTATTGCAGGTTGTGCCTCGATCAAGCTTCAACTTTTTGTGAATTTGGACGAGTGGAACGAGTATAGTAGTGAAAAGGATAAGGTTCATAGAGGCAGTGCATTGTTTAACTTGTGGGTAAAAGCATGAAATTTGTATAACTTAAGAATTAACATATTTTAAGATATTTCAGCAAAAGGTATCACTTAGTTTAAGTGGAACATATGAGAATAGATGACTGAAAATCATCAATGTGTGTGTTCCAGAGTTCACAGCACTATGCAATACTAAGACACAGAGTAATTGATATTGCCAACTGTGCAAATTTTAAAAATCTGATTTGCACATTGTATACATGTATGCACATGTGGACACAATTGATATTGTGCCAGCTTACGAAGCAGTGTTATATATAAAGGGTAATCCCAACGACTATGAGCCACAATGTGTAAGCAATATGGCTGCCCCCAAATGCACTCAAATAGAGCACATAGATATCACACCATTCCCATAATGCACTCAGCAAGGCAGTAATCATGATGAAAGTTTAATAATTTAATATTTTTTGCTTTTTAAAATCAATGTTAAGGATTCTTACTTAAATGAAAGTTGGATTGATGAAATTATTTATAGTTAAAGATGCTAGATTGATGAAAAATCATAATGTAACTGGAAACTTGATTGATAAAAAAGCCACCTATTATTTTCGTCATTCTGGCTTCTGCTTAGGCAAGAAGTCTTTCATCATTCCAACTTCTATTTTAGCAAGAATTTTTTTCTCAGTACAGCTTGTATATTTAGGCAAGCATTATTTTCATCAATCCAACATCTATTATTAATTAATGGACATTGATTTCATAGCAAAAAGGTAATTGAATTCCCTAAAACCATTGTGAGTAAAATCGAAAATAATTAGAATCCCTGTGATGATCAACTATTCTAAAACGGTTTGATGTCAGTTGTCATGATTACTTACTGATTGCATTGTTTTATGTGTGTGTGGTAGTCAAGGGCACTCTATTTTATTGCATTTGTGAGTAGCCATATTGCTTACATATTGGGGCTCTTAGTCTCAAGTGGAATGACCAAATTTTATGAGACTAAATGACAAGCCAGCCATAGTCTCCAGCACACCATCTTGTAATTTGTTGATATTACTGATACATTAGTTTGTAAACAGACATGTGGTAAGAAACCATACAAAATATCAGCATACAATGTTATATGGTGTTCAAGATGTTACAAGTCTTATGCTGATGTGATAGCAACAACTCTAAAACAAACTTAATTCTGGGCATATTTGAATGCTAATAACTGTGGAAATGTGTTAGTTGATTATTACAATTATCAAATTTTCACTACAGTATTAGTCCTATGTGTAGATTCTAATGATGTCAAACTTAGTAGTTTGATGTATTATCCCACAACCCAGCCCAACGTACACGATCTGCTTGGGGAAATTTAGATTTTGAACTTGCATAAAAATCCTATATTTTACAATTTACTGCCATCTGCAAGTTTTGTCACAGTACAATTTTTTTAGGTTTCTAATATTTGTTATTCAATGTTGCTTATATAAAACAGATAAACTAAGCCAAACCAAGTTCTACAATCATCTTCTGACTAGATTTTAAAAGAGTTTATGCTCTCTTCTGAGGACGAAGATCTATAAGATCCCAGCAATAATCATCAGATATGACGAATCTCTGAAATATTTGACTTCACTTGTATTAATGAGAGTGAAAAATTAAAAGAGTTAATCTTCTGCAGCAGAAGATTTTGCTGCACTACCAAGATTTGGGTGCACTTTGTTCAAGACATGTTTGAAATGATTCTGTTACTTTTAGAAGAGTGAACAGTTTGTTACTTTCTTTTCAAATGGAGTTTTGAGGATTGGTTAGGGTCAGGTTAGGAATTGTGAGGATTGGTTAGGGTTAGCGTTGTCATTAGATAATACGTTCATGAACCTTCCACCGCATTAGCAATTTCTTCAGTTCGCTGCTTGGCTGAATCTTCTGTCGCAGAAGATTTTTTCAACTTTTATGAAATGCATCTAAAGTTGCCTATTTGCTGAGAAACAATAAGTGGCACTCTAATGTAGCCTTAAAGCCTCATCTTTTTGCTTTCAAACCCTTGTGATATTGGAACTAATAATGTCAGAAGTAAGAACTACATCTAAAGTGCCTGTGACTTGTTAAGGTATCCATTTTGATCTTGCATAGGTTTATGTTGTTTTGTATGAAAGCACAGCACTTGTTATGTTTTTGAGTGTTTCACAGGACAAGTGTCATCATAACAGTCTACTTAGGTCGGCAATACAACATCCATTTAAGTAAAGAATATGCATAATTTTTGTAATTTAGAGGTGATATAAATGTAATATAAATTTATTTATTTTTATATTACCTTTATTATTGTGTTTTGAATTTCGTTTTGTAGGAACACTTGTCGTAGTGACTTCAGATTTTACGCTGATCGACTGGTGAGTGCTTTTGGAGTACTTCTTCTGTGGAAGCAGATTCAATGGTTTCATGATTGGTCATTCACAGAAGTTACTGTTGAGTTTGATCAGTTGAAGATTAACGATGACTTGATAGCAGAGACAAATGGGGTTTTATCGTGTATGTTTGATATTGACCTGGTGGAGTTAAACTATAGCATATCATCCACTGTGGCTTGAACGGCTTTTGTGCAAGTGGCACCTGGTGTCAGTTTTTGCAACTGTTTTAGAGTATGATCAGCCAGTTCACGAAGTACATGATGAAAATGATGGGCAGATATTGTTGTGATAAATGGAGACTTAAGTGAGTTGTTTCAAAAGACTTAGATTGGATAAATTAGCTAACAATTCAATAAGTGTGACAAGACTAAATACTTAACCTACCAGGAAGCAACTTAAAAATGGATTTAATCACCAGATGTGATAAGAAATGTCCTTGGCTGGGTGGAGGGCAAATGGGTGCAGCCTAAGTCACAGACTGTAACATGTTCTCCTGTCGATTCTGACATTGTGGATCATCAGTTTGATTGGCCCCTCACTGCATGCTACTGTGACCTCCCATGGGACTCCCTGGCCCCTTGACTGAACAAAACACTCCAAGCCATCCTCTGCTTAGGTACCCCCACCAGGCTGTGACGAGTGCATCAGTGTTTGCCATTGTGGTGTCTCACATTACCTCACACAGGGCCTGACTTGACATTCCATGCCTTCGAAGAGTTTTCATGGCATACATTGATGAGGAGCAATATATATATATATATATATATATATATATATTATATATATTATATATATATATATTATATATATATATATATAATATATATATATTTGTAGTTTGTTTTACTTTGCTAGCAGAAAGCACAAGAGACAAATGCGATTGAACTCTCAAAAGTTTTTAAGAAAACATAGACTGCTTGAATTAAATATCCAAATAAAGTAGGCATGAATTTGTATATACAGTTTATTGCAAGTGTATTGTATGTTATAATTTTCTTCTTTTGGCAAGGATTTTGTGATGATACCGAGTTCTGCTGTTTTATCTGAGCGCTACAACCTGCATAAACACATGCATCTAGATGGACACGTACATGGTCTCAAAATGCCATTTCAGTTTAACTCTGCTCTCCATGGTAGTGGCTTGGATCCTAACCTCCACGTTGTAACGAGGAAGGGTTCAGTTATATATGTGCTCATTGTTGTATTGTGTAAAATGAAAGCTGATGGTTAAATGTTTTCACATTTAAATTTTAGATTCGTCTGATAGTTGAAGAAGGACTGAACCAGTTGCCATATCAGAAGCATATTGTCACTGCACCTACAGGTAGCCTTTTGGGAGAAATTTTGATATCTTTGAAATTTAAGCATATATATACATTTATATGAGCACTGACAAACATACTCTGTTCAGTTGTTGCAAGAATTGACAGGAAACTGGTAAAATATATCTCAGCAAATGTAGTGTTTGCTGTAACATGCATGATATAAGATAGTGAGTGATTCTGGATTAGATGTTTACTGGCACTGCAAATTTAAGAAGTTTCTGTAGTATTTAATTGCAAGAATGTGTGCCATCTTGGAGGACCCCTACCCTGGGAGGGATTAGTTTAAGCCTACAGGATATTTATAATATTTAATTTTAAAGTGGACTGGTTGGCATATTTTTCTAGTGTAAGCATTGTTAGGGTGAAGGAAGTGAATGGGATGAACATTACAGAGTATCTTGCCTCTCTTGAAGAGTCCTTGTGTGCAATATAACAGTAATTTGTGAATGCATATTTTTGGATATGTGTTCGATCACTATGTGTTCTTGCAAATTGTTCATTAGGATGCCAGTATCAAGGATTGCGTTTTGAGGAAGGAAACTGTGGAGTCAGTATCATCAGAAGTGGTAAATAATTTAATTTAATTTTTTTATTTATGGTGTTATTTCAGTTGAACTCTCTGCTGTTTCATATTTTTTCTTTTTGTATCTTATTCATAGAATTTGCTTTTTGTGAACTAAATGCAGATTTGGTTGTCAGTACTGACTGTTTTTGAGATGCTGTTAGCATGATGTTTTTTTATTTTTAATCATATTAGGTGGGCAGGTTAGTCCCTGATCAGTTCATATACTTAACACTCACATGTAAATGCATATAATGTGTTGAATATTTGGTGCAGGTGAAGCAATGGAGAAAGGCCTTAGAGAATGCTGCCGATCAATTTGCATTGGAAAGATATTGATTACAAGCAATGAAGATACGCAGCAGGCCAAAGTCTTGTATGCCAACCTTCCAGTGGATATCGCAAAGCGAAAAGTCCTCCTGATGTCTCCCATACTTCGTAAATTGCTTTATTTTTCATTAAGGATGCAGCTTTAAATGATTAAGTAGCCGATTGGCCGTTAAATTGATAGTGCATTAATTTTGGTTTGGTTTATTATTATTTTTTTAAATTTTGAGTTTGCCATGGATCCTGGAGAACCTGGAAGTCGTGCCCGGAGAAACAGTTGTTTTCAAAAAGTCATTTAATTTTAAAGTTGCTAGGAAGATCGAAAAATCATTAATTGACATATTTCTTATCATTATTGTTAAATAGTACATTGATAAAACAATTGGCAAGGTGTTTTTTTAATAGGTCGTGAACAGTCATGGAGTTTTGTTTTATTTAACTTATGGCAACCCTGTTATTTCAAGTGAATGGTAACAGATTTGTTAAGATGTTAGCTGTCTAGCTTGTCTGTTGTTTGCCCTGATATTCAGGTACAGGAGATTCCATCGTCAAAGCAATTGAGGTTCTTCTTAACAATCTTGTACAAGAAAAGAAGATTGTCGTTCTGACGGTGTTTGCAACACCTCAAGGTCTGAATAGTCATTCTTCTAGAGTCGCTTTATAAAATCTATAATCAATGCGGCTGATATAGAATGTGATCATGTCTTTCACTAGAAACCAGTGCATCATGCATTGTGTGTTTCTTTAAATACACTAGAAATGTTGCAGGTTAGCAAGAATTCAGACAGAAAGTTATGTTGGAGCTGACGCTGTTGTTTTTGGAATTTTTCAAGAACAGCATTACAGTAGTCAATGCCCTTATTACTAAAGCAGTGTTGTTGAATTTCGTTTTATCAGGGCTTTCATGACGGTCAAGTTATGATCTGTGTGTGTCTGCTCTTGGCATTAATCTTGCATTCTTGACACTGTTTTTGTAACTTTGTCTTACCATTATTTAGTCCAACTGAAATCTCTTGGAGATTTCCATGTGTACCTTCTCTTCTCTTGCAGAAACCATGATTTTATGTCATTATGTAGTCTCTTCCATGACTGAACTATGCTAGTTTTTCACTTCTGCTATTTCTCTTTACCAAACCATGCTCCTTCTTCCACCACTGCGTTGCAATCTCCCAGCATCACTACATATTCTGTTCCCTTGGTTTGTTGCTTTTTCTTTCAGGTTCTTTTTGTTCTGTAAAATCAATTGATTGCTGATGGGTTTTTACAGATTACTCTGTTGTTAGTTCGATTTATTTGTTTGAAACATTGTTAATTGTTCACATACTTTGAGGGACAATGTTTTCTGACTGCAAAATGTGTAGACTGGAATTTGAAGTTTATGTGATTTGAAATCTTCGATTGTGTTTGTTTCCAGCATACGAGTAACTTGTGTTTTGATTTTGAATGCAGGAGTGAAGTTTGTGCTGAGTCGTTTTCCTCAGGTGAGGGTCGTCACATCTGAAGTCGATCAGTCTTCACCAGCGCACTTTGGACAGCGTTATTTTGGAACAGACTGAGTCTGAGGCTGTGGTTGCAGCCTGACTTATGACCGGTCTGGCTCCTGAACTAAGAAGTAACAAGGCTTACTCCTCAGTGACTAGAATCTCATTTGTTGAGACAACGATTCCTACTTTATTGCGTTATGTAACACTACACATTTGTATGGTTTGCCAGTTATCGGTGAAAAGGTGATACTAAGCTTTGCTTGGCATGTCAGGTTTTTGTTGATGGTTTGTGTCTTATGTACAATTATCACCTTTTTGCACAAATTTATCCCATTTTTCACAGATCGCTGTTGATATTTATTTGCATGTCATGAAGTTTTAAAATGCCAATATGTGCAGCTTGATTTTGTTGCCAGGGACCATTAAACTTCCTGTAATTGGCACAATATATAAGGCTTCTGTAAACATGCTGTTTTATGAATTAGAACTACCACTTTCTAAGATATTAATATTGCTAAATACTACTACTCATTTAGAAATATTTAAGACAAATTGTATCATTTCAGTGTGCTAGATTAGTAAATAAACTGTTTTGGGCAATTGTTGAAATATCATGCTGCTTTAAACTTTCAGAATTTTGTCTTTTTCCTGTCTTTAATTGGTTCACACAGAGCTCTGCATTATACATGAGTTTTGCTTGAGCAAGAAAAGGCACAAGGAAACAAAACAAAGAAAGAACCATTGATGAGCTAGTTCAGGTCTTACAAGGGGATCGAAATAGGATGAGATACCTGTTTAGGTAGGGTCACCCCAGGTACATAATGCAAGGATAGTAGGTTCATTTCATTATTCCAAAGTAACTCACATATATATGTTAATGAAAGCTTTTGCTTGCAAATAGGATAATGTGTATACTTAAATGTAATTGTTTTGTTTTTGATAGTCAAGCTGCTTTAATTAAGTTTGTTAATTAACACACATAGCTACCGGTAACACTGTTTGATTATTTGTGAATTCACTTTTATTTGTGAATTCACTTTTTTGTGTTGAACTTCTTAGACTTACAGCATACTGAGATTCTTCTGTTATGCTAATGATATCATGTATATAATGTGAATTGTTAGCAGAAATTCTAACAATATATTCTATTTTTTGAGTTTGGAACATTTGAGCACTGCCATTGCAATTAGCTTAGACAGAATTTTAAAAATCAAAATGGAATTTTGCAGGTATTTAATTGGCTAGTCATGAACGAGTTAATTGTTATGTTAAAATGTCACATTATTAAAGAATTGCCGATGTGATACTGCTCTGGTCTTGCAATTTGTATGCAAAAAGGTCCAAGAATATCTTTTGAAGACTTTTTAACTTGTTCTCAAATTAGAAATTATTTCAATTGAAATCATCAACTGTGCAATACTAATTGGAAGGAAAATTTTTTATGTTGGACTACTTTATTTATATAACTTCATGGAAATTGCAGAGTAATGTAAATATCAGAACCTATATGTGTGCTGACTAAATATATATATTATTGTAAGGGATTATTAGCAGTTATGTCAAGATTAAGGATTAGCTCAAATTTGCTTTTGCTGCTAGTTAAGGAATGATAATTATTTTCGGAAATTAAATCTGTATAACTGATTTTCAGATTTGTTATGAGCTTCATTTGGAAACGTACGGCTGTGTTCAGAATGAGCTTATTGGTTTTTTTCATATCAAATCAGGGATCAGGAATTTTGTGTTCAAGTTTTTGAGGTTAGAAAATCATTTGAGTCCAGTAATAGCAATATAAAGAATTTTTAAAGAATGAGCATTTCAAAATTGTTTGTTCATCAGTCATAAACAAACCGTTCACATTGAAGATTAGTTTCATGTTGAGCCAGTCCAGAGTAAAATAGCACATTTAAGAGTGGAAACTGATTTTTCGGAGATCAAGGTTACAGTTTTATAAAGGTAATTCCTTTCTGGTGTCTAGGGTAAAGATGGGTGTAGCGGTGAGTCTGTAATAAATTGGTTAATAATGAAATTAGATGTGTAGCGTGAAATTGGTAAGGGTTTCGTAGGTACTTGAACGAAAAGTGCCTTGTTTTTTGTCAATGCTCATCTGTTTGCAACATTTGTCTGTTACATGCAGATTTAGTGCTTGAAATGTGTAAGAGTTGAATTCTGTTGTGGACTGTGGTTGACTGCTGACTCGTGCTGTTGAGAAACGTTCTAGCTGTAGAAGTTGTTTGCCAAACACATGATTCTGCCACTGCTTTGTTTTATTCCAATCTCTGCTGTCGTCATTGTACTTAACATTGAAAAGAGTCTGCAGTGGTGTGTGTGTGTATGGTATTGCTGTAAAATCATAGTTGAAAATTCCCAAGTATTTGTGGAGCTCGGGTTAGTTTTGCAGTTGTTTTGTTTAACAAGATGCAGTCTGGCTCAAAGGAATATAAAAATTGATCACTGATGCTTTTTTGTTTATTACAGTACGCTCCTTGGTAACTGCCAGTTGTTGAGGACATGTGCTACATAATTGTAATGCTTAGGTGCTCTTCCTTCGCTGGTGCTACTCCAGATTACCTTCATCTAGTCGAGAGAATGTTCTAGATCATTGAGGCGACCTAACGTAATCGTTCAGCATATATACGATATGTATATTCGTTGTATGTAGATCATGGATCTTCAACCATTGGCTTCTTGTATGCATGTAACAGTCTGTCTTTGATATTCCTTGTGATGCAGACTGCATTACATTCCCACAAACTTTAAAGGTGTCTTTTCCATCTGATGGATAATAATTGTGCAAAGAACACTAAATGTTGCGGTACACTATCGTATGAACTATTCGGAGTGACATGCGGCTAAATTTGAATAACACACCGGACTAGCATTTACCAAATACTGATCTACTCTGCTGTCAATAGCTAACCCTTTAACGGCTAGCATTATTGATTATGCCTTACACTTTAGTACATGCTGGTCGGTAATGGGTTAAGTTGATCTGATTGTGTCCACTCTTTTGTGATAGTATTTTGTGTTGAGTGACCTGTATTGTATTAGCGAATTTCTTAGGCCCTCTCAGTACGACCTAATCGGTGCGAAAAGCCCCGCATAAAAAATAAAAGTGGGGGAGGAAACAGAAGTACCACCAGTTACATTGTACAATGAGTTGTAGGGGGAATATCGTTCCAAAGCAAAGGGTCAATAGACGAATAAGTGTGGCATTGTGGGCAGAAGCATTCCGAGGACAAGGGTTGTGCTTTTGGAGCCTGACGTTCTTTGGTTCAACCCATGTGATACAGCTGATGATAATAAATGTGATATCACTGTTTCTATTCCAGGTTCTTGATGTTCATATGAGTGTTTGAAATACTTTTCTCAATTTCAGAGTAGTACAATGAGGCTGTTGTGATAAACTGAAAAATTAACAAAACTTCAATCAAGCCCCAGTTCTTAACTGAAATCATTATTATATATATATATATGTTACTGCGTTGGTAATTAAAGTTCAATTAAATTACTGTGTGTTGTTTCTATAATGGAAATTTTTTTTACAAAGTTAATATTTTTGCATAGTGTGCTGCTATTTTCTGATGCCTAATATTACTGATTTTATTAACTACATCACTGGGAGTTTTCTTAACAGATACAATGTATTAGATATTTGGACTGAAATATTCACAATAAAATTGTACAGACTTTACATTCAACTAATTTAATTTTGGGGAAAAATAATTTGTTGACTTGATTTCTGTTATGATTCTAATCATATCCATGGCATATTATTTTTGTGAAATTTTTTAATATCTGAAGTACCTGGTCGGTAATTCTGTTGATTGCATTACAAGGGTTTTGAGTATTATCCACAAATGTTTCTTTATTGTTAAAACGAGTTTTGCTACAAGTGGTTAAACAAGAAAATTCTGCAAAACGCATCGATGCTATCAGTCTTTCGTTTGCATGATGTCTCCAAGGGCAATCCGAACACAAGGGTCGACTCCACAGGGGCATCAGGGACATTCACCCCAGTAATTATCAAGGTTCTGGGACAAGGGTATGCTTTCATCCCAGTCCTTTGTGGGACAATCTAATTATTCCCCATTATATAATAATAAAATGCCTGAGTAGAGGTTGAGACTAGCAGGGAGGGTGATGGCAAACTGGAGGAAAGGGACTATGAGGGAATGGGAGGTTGAGAGAAAAATGGAGGAAAGAAAGCTTGAGGGAAAAATAGTAGAAAGAGTGGATGTTGGCAAAATGGAGGAAAGGGAGGTTGAGGGCAAAATGTAGGGAAAGAAGGTTGAGAGAGCGGAAAGGAGGAAAAGGAGGGTGATGGCAAAATGGCGGAATGAGAGGTGGAGAGCAAATGGAGACAGACGTTGAGAGTGAAATGGAGGAAAGGGAGGTTGAGAGAGCGTAAAGGAGGAAAGAGGGTGAGGACAAAGTGGCAGAACGAGAGGTGGATAGTAAATGGAGAAGGATGTTTGTCCTTAATTTGCCATTTCTCCATTTTGCCCTCCCCTTCCATAATTCTACAACTCTTGCACTGAAGAATGAATTAGAATGAATACCTGCACTGATGTCCTTTGGTCTTCTGAAATGATTAATATGGGTGTTATCAAGTTGTCAATAGGGTTCAGGTCATGTCTGTAAAATTGTGCTTGGAATGAGATTAGGTTTGAGTGAGGCTAACAATACATCTCAAATAACTTTAATAGCTTAATCTTCTGACAACATTTATTGATCCCAAATGCACAATGCATATAAAAATCATAACATCACATGGCATGTTTCCGTGCATTGTCTAGGAGGTAAAGGAGAACCAAAGGGGGTAAAAGCCTTACTTAATTAGGGTTGCCCTATTTATCTCAACTCCATGAACACGGATGGCTTCATCAGCTGAAAAGAAAAAAGGCTATCAATTAATATTACTTACAAACTAATATAATTTTCAAAACAACTTACATGTAAGCATTGTTAAATGTTGACTTATGTATGTATCTACATGAAAATGGTGCTAGACGTAAACCACTGTATCTAACTTTGTATTTTATTGTATATACATATTTTTTTAGCAGCTCTCAGTACAGCCTATTCAGAGGTGCTCTCACTGTGAAAAGGCTCATGGGAAAAGAAGTCTTAAGAATATGGGAAGAAACAGAAGCACTCCCAGTAAAATCAAGGCACCCATTGGAGAGGGGAGCATATCATTCCAAAGCAAAGGGCCAAACGATGCAGAAGCACGGTTTCGGGCAGAAGCCATCCGTGTCCGAGGTGCCAAAAGTTCATGTCGGTCTAAAGAACAAAGAGGACGGCTCACAAGGTCACAAAGATAGCGTGGAGCCTAACCCAAAAACACTCTGGATGTAAGGATAAGAACTTCAAATCGAATGTGGGCTATGAGCGAAGAAACCAGTGTAAATGCTCACTCATGAAGGTCAAGATATGTGAGACGCTAGGAAGGCGGGCAGTCAGATGGGCAGCTGCATTTAGCACCAATTGCAGAGTGACAGGCGACATTTTGGAAGACCAATTAATAACAATTTACATTTAGAATACTTTTACGATGTAAATCTATTGCTGACAAATTTGACATTATGGCACCTACTTGTTGCACAGAAGTTGCCTTACAATCGTTATGAGCTGCCAGTAAAATTAAGTATTACATTAAAATACAAGAGGTTAAAAATAAAGATCTGTTATTTAATGTCCACACAACAGGAAGAAAATCTAACTTCTAATTTTTTTCAATATTCAGATTATTATTGCCTTCCTTCATTAAGCCATTTATTTACTGCTTCCTGTTGCCTCAGGCACACGGCAATGTGCTGTTCACACTCAGTCTAATGTCAAAACACATCATGTTTCCAGAACAGGACACCCGTTAATTAATTTTTATCAGTAGGCTTAATATTTATACCAGTGATTTATTTATAACTAAACACTTAAATATTAGATGTTAATTACTTTTGAATGCAATTTTAAATTAGGAAGAATTGATAAGCAACTGATTATGGCAATCAAATTTTGGACTTGATTCAGTAAAAGCAATCTCTGCCTAACTCAATGGGATGTCATAAAGATACCAATCCACCATCAGATATTTTGAATGACAGTTGTTTCATTGTAATTACTTCTGCAGAAATTGTCTAATCCTCTATATAATTTGTAAGGTTCACCAGGTAACTGACATATGTAGTAATATGACTCACATTCCTTAATATTAAAGCACGATGACAGTCATAAACTTTTATGTATTCGTAGTAGATATACAAAGCACCAGTCCAGCGTTTAGGGCAATGTTTCGTGCCTGCTTGGTTGGCCTGATGCTTTCAGGGCATACTTTATGAATACTCTGAAATTTGTTGGTAGCACATCCATTAGTGCCTCTGAGTCGATATCTTGAAAGGGTGCTATATCAAGTATTTATGATTGATTGATTGATTTATTAACAGCATAATGTGTTTTATCAAAGCACATACAAAATCCCTAGCAAATTATTCACATGCTTCAAACTTTCAATTACTGCAACATTCCAACTACTTTGAAATGATCACCTGCCATAGTTCCAATGAATTACAGCAGCTCTCGAACCCATTCCGTTCATTGCTTCTCTTGCATTTCTGCTCATTCCCTGCAATCATCTAACAGCAAAAAATTTACCATAGTCCACCAAACGACTTGCTTGAACTTTGATCTGAAGCTAAATCTGACTCTATTGGCTCTTAAGTTTTTTTGACTGTATGTCTGTAAATAAGCTTATTTGCTTTTACCTTTTATGGATGTCCTATAATTACTCAGTATAGTTCACTGCCTATGTATGCAAAAATGACTGAAAATCAAGCAGAGTAATTTGAAGATATAAGAAAGTCCAGTTTAATAATTACTAATATATCTGAATCACCTACCAATATCATATACAACCTGTATATATATATATATATATATATATATATATATATATATATGTGTGTGTGTGTGTGTGTGTGTGTGTGTGTGTGTGTGTGTGTGTGTGTGTGTCTGTGTACTGTATGCACAATTATGTTATTATGTATGTGCTTAGATAAAAGTTAGCTGTATAAACAGTTTTTCAGCCTCGAGAATATCAACAAATGTAATATATTCTATGAGCATGTGATTCTTATATGATGTACGAAGACCAGTCCAATGATAATAGCTCATAAATGGAGCATTATTTAACTTGAAAGTATTTAAGTACCATACTTATTGCAAAAGTCTAAACTGTACAGTGTTCAGCTTATATGCTGTGTGGCCTGTAATCCAAGAGATCACTACCAAAATCTGTGAGCTTTCATGAGCAGATGACCCAAAGACTATATATAGACAGTGTTGTTCATTCTTGTTTAAGCAGGCACTGTTGAATCAAGTCATGGTATTAAGTTAAAGCCTTTGCGTCCACTCGAGAATCGTCCAGATATTGTCTTCTAGTTGGAGTAACTGATACCCCAAATACTTTACAAAATAGAAGAAATTCACTACAGATACGTTCCTGAAACAAGTTCTTCGACTGAATAGAATGCGATAGATATTATTGAGGCCCGGGTGGCTCTGTAGGGGCTGGTGATGATGACAAGTCTAAGTCACGACCAACATCTTTGGACCCTTCAGGGTCGAGTTGATGGTAAAATGGAGACTCAGAAGTCAGATTGGCAACCTCGCAGGGTTGTGGTTGCGGCTGTATCTCTTGGTTTACCTCAACTTCAAAAGTTGGCACCTCATAGATGTGTTCCATTCGAGGTCTGAAAGAGGTCATGTTTCGTCGGCTGAGTGATCCGTTGCCAGTCGCTATGCCAGCGGTCCGTACTCCATGGACTGGACACATCCAGATGTCGCTGCCTGGAGAAGGAACACACTCCGGGTGCATGACAGAAGACGGTAATACCATCTGACGCATCTGAAGCGTAGTTGCGTAGTTGCGTTCTACGTCGGTCATTGGCCGGTCACCACCTTCTGTGAGTAGGTAGCGCTTGCCAAGCATCGGAGTGTGGTAGACGACTCCATGCTTATCGAATGTCGGCGAATCAAGAAGACTGTCACTAGTGGAAAATATCTTTTTCCTGCAATAGCAACATGAAATTTGTTTAATCACTTCACACAATTTTATTGCTTCAAGATACTAAATCTCAATAAGTATAATATTTCCAACTGTGACCATGCAAATTCGTTCTCTCTCTGATGAGAATATATTACCTGCCTATTGATTTTATTTTGACTGAGTGTCAAATGGTTCCTGTGGCTTAGCTCCCTGCGGGTGCTGTTTAAATCTTGACATCGCTAACACACTAGTGTACAGTTTCTACATAAGTTGTGCTCATGTCTACAGGTTTTTTGTCCACTGTTTGAAATCATAAATTGCAATCAGTTCAGAAACTTAACAATCTCTTTAGCTTGAATTTAACTTAAGTAAACATAATCACCTGCTACTCATTTGTGACATTTACTTGCCAAAGAAACAAGATGAAGAGCCAGCCTTCGAAAAATTAATCATATGTAAAAATCAATTATTTTGTTAGTCTTGACTTACTTGTTCAGCAAAAATAGTCCAACAACAATGATGACTGCAGATATTATAATTGCAACTGCAATCACAATGGTAATCAAGATTCCTGCAAGAAGAAGAATATTAAACAACTGACTTAGTTGGAAGATGACAAATTTCACCATAATTATAGAAAACATGACTAAGTATTGTGAGAATTAGCAACAATTCTTGGTGTGTATAATAAGATGTATAAAGTACAATATTACCACTGAAATTGCAGCTTAAATTGTGAAAGAAATCATTCTATTATTGTTTGACTCCAATTCAGGAAGTCTGACAGCAGGAACTCTAAATCAGGAAGCCTGACAGGGAAGAGGGGAAATTTGAGCAGTAAATCATTGGTGAAACTGTTGCATTTACTGTGTAATAATCAATGTAGCATTACTACCCTCATCATTATCTTCATCAAGAGTCAAAAAGTACGGTCAACATAAGAAATGTGTAAACAAATACATTCCCGCTAGCAACTGTTAGATCAGACAGAACACTGAAACCTTTAATGTAAACAATAATATCAAATATTATCATTTACAGTTAGATGCTAATAATATTTGAAATAGAGTAATAATAATAACAACTATGACACTTTATAGAGTGCTGTAAAACAATCATGCCATCACAAAGGTGCATCATAAAATAGCTAACAACAGGCAAGATGAGCCCTAGAGAACAGGGATGTTTGCAATGCTTTGAAAGAGTCCACAGTAAGAGGAACCCTGTTCCAACACCGAGGACCGAGAAAGCATGATTGCCGAAGCACATCCTCGCATGGGGATTGATCGATCGGAGCCTCCACATGGAGGAATGAGTTCCAGTACAGATCAGACTCCTCTAGCAGGATGAACATAAGTGGAGAACAGTATCAGGGCTTAGCAGACTCAGCACTGGTGTCGAGATGCTGTTCCACTCGGTCACTGCAGCCCTACTCAACGCCGATGGCTGAGATGCCTTGCAGTGTGAGGTCCTTGTCTGACAAAACTCTGAATCGTTCTGTTTGTCATTTTGTGAAACGTCAGGCTACATGGCTCAAACTAAGATGAAGTATTGAAACAGTTAGATGAATTTGAAGCAGATGTCTTTAACCGTAAGGCAAACCTTAGACTTAAATTGCTCTTTCAGACATCACATCTGTTCAAGTGCATCAGGAAAAGTGAACAGGCATGGGTTGTATAAAAATCATCTGAATATAACTCCCAAATTTTACAATTTTTCCAGACCTGAAATCATTATTAAAATCGTCTGATTGTTCTGCTAGTTTCTAAATCATGGAGTGGCATCCAAGTATCTGCAATTTTTGTCCATTTTTCTAGGTATGAAACTAACATAGTCATTACAGTAATTATAATTCTCCATAAATTAATGGTAGTGATTAAATTATACAAACCTTGATGCAAGCCGGATTCGGTTGGTGCATCTGAGGACTTCTTCCATGGGCTGACACAGCTCTTATTCACTGCGGGTTCCCAGTTTCCATGAAAGCACCGAACCTCCCACGTGCCAAGGCTAGGGTCAGTGCACGTCACACGCAGGCCACTGCTGATAATTTCCACGTTCGAACTCTCAGGCTTCACGAATTCAGGACAACCAATAACTGACAACAGAAACCAGAAATAAAACACAATGATGGTATGTTTTTCACAGAATGAGTGCAGTATATTATGTACAACTGCAGCTGTCTGTTTAACAACTCATCCTGTATTTCAATTTCCTCAAAACAGGAAAGAACATCTGTAAAAATTACTACAGCTGTGAAACATTACAAAAAGGAAAAAAATAGAAAAAAAATCCCATTTTACTCTGTTAATTTAACTTAAAACATGCATAAAGTAAATGCATGTTACACATCACATTTGAATTTTGGTAAAACAAGAGTTTTGATCATGAAGAGAGGCAAAGACTGCATCCATCAGTATAATTCTAGTGTGATTATTCCAATTTTCTGCAAGTCTGTCCACTGCCAAATACAGGAGGAGGTGACAATGAAGGCCTTGACTGCTATACAACACTTGCAGGAATGCAGATAGGTCTTGGTTTTGATAGGAAATTGTAACTTGAGTAATGAAACACTGTTTGTAACTGGATGATTATTGGTAACACACTTTCAAACAGGAGACCATAGGTATTATAATTCTTACAGTAATACCTATGCACAGGCAGTGAGTGGACTTTCATGGCAGCCTAGTTTCAGGCATTGATCAGCCAGGTTCTCAGATGGATGGGTGAGACAAAATTAATCATGGACCCATGGATGATCTGACTGTTGGCCAATTCCTTCGTTATACTGAGATGCATAAAATGTAATTGTATACGCATATAGTGTAATTGCAATACGTGGTCTACTTTTGGATGAAATATACAGCAAGGTTCAGCTTCAAAATTCTCTAAGTCGTTTAAGTCACGTAAGTACAAAGTCTATGCGAATTCTTTATTTAAATTTAAATTGGATGTCAACTGCAAGAGTAAATTAATACACAGGAATTTCACATAAATTCGTAAAGCAGTCAGAGTGGGAGAAAATGTACAACACTGTAGATGAAAAGGAACATTTCAATGGAACATTACAATTGGACGTTTCAATGGAATACTTCAAAGGAATGTTTAATCTACGACCACAAATTTATCTCAAGCACAGATCAAGAAATAATAATAATTTTCATTCCATTTCAAACCGCAATATGATTACAAGCATAGTATGAACAAAATATAATTACATGTTATTACAGAACTTAAATTTAACGGTCGGCAGCCATGCAAGGCTCTCAGGGCCAATACGTTATACATCTAATTAATTAAAAGAACAGATATGTTCTCATGTGTGTGTGTGTATGTGCAATGTTATGTTAAAGTTTAATAACCAGACACCGCTGGAGGGCGCTCAGGTCCCACATACCCAGTAACCACCAGACACTGCTAGAGAGGGACTTTACTATACCTTGCGCCTACAAAAAGTTTGTGAACCGTGCATTCTCGGTCGCAGGACCCACAGAATGGAATAGTCTCCAAACTACAGTTCGTCAAGCCACATCCATTGTGCTATTCAAGACCAAGCTGAAGACCTACCTATTCTCCCTGAACTATGACTAAGAATGCGTGTTTTGTGCAGGACTTGTCTTGTCAAAGTGTGTTATAAATGCCATACTGTATTGTATATGCAAGCACATGTGTATGCATAATTCCTGCTAGTAAGTCAGACAGCTGCAACGTGTTTCCAGCTGGTATGCTGCATTAAATGTCATCTCAAAGTTAAAAATTATGAAATTCAATTCAGTTTTAATTTCATCCTTGGTGCCCTTCCTGTCTTTGGCATTAACTATTAACTGGTTTGTACTGTATATTACAACATCAATTTTTCACATTTTCAATCACTTGTTATTAAAACATTTAATCCTGAAGGAAAGATATGTAAGGAGTTAATAAAACTAATAAACCTCATATATTGAAAGCCATATAATGATGACTATACATTAATAAATTATGTCTTTGTCATTTGGCTTCTAAGAACAACTATTCTGATCAGCAGACACCATTACTGCTAGATCCCAACACAAAAACTCAATGACCTTAAACTGACCTGCAAGCCAAAGTGATAAATAACGCATCATATATACATACATATGCTATATTACATGTCCTGATACATACATGCAGACATATAATGTATGCATACATACATACGTACGTACATACATACATGCGTACATACATACATACGTATGTGCATGCAAGTATGCGTACATACATACATACACACATACATACATACATACATACATACATGCATGCATACATACACACACATACATACATTCATGCATACGTACGTACGTACGTACGTACGTACGTATGTACATGCAAGTATGCGCAATGCCCATAGGGTTTACATCCGTGGGCTGTAATTATGATTAATTACAATGTAAAAGCCTCTGCACACAACTACTAAAGGGATAGATTTCTTTCATCCACCAGGATGCTGAGATACTGGAAATCTGAGCTAAGTTTGGATTTCAGTATCAAGGCCTCATATTGGGCCATGACTGTACTCGTGTTCATGGGCTTCTATGCCATGGAAACTTTGAAGCATAGGCTCCATCCAAGAAATGGGATGGGAATTTCATTCAGAGATCTCATCTCAATTACACACATGTGTGTGTATATATATATATATATATATATATATATATATATATACATATATATATACACACATTAAGTAGAAACATTAAAAAAAGCAGTTAGATAAACATATACTAATGTAGAATATATCAATAGATACAAGATACACCTACCTTCATATTTTATAAGAAAATAAATTGGGTCTCTTGGAGGACTGTTTAATTTCTTCATTGAAATTTGAACTTCCTTTGCCATGCTTGTCAACACCAGTGTCTCCCTCACATCTCCTCCACATACTAGACTTCCAGGGCCATCGCTGGATACGAAGCTGTTTTTGAGCACAGCATATATGTGACAGATGGTACCTTTGTCTGTCGTTGTGACATTTCGATAGATTCCAAAATCTAGCAAGGTCAAGTGCACAGTCTGACCCAGTTGTAGTTGTATTTTCCATGGACACACCGATGAACCTCTACTTGTTTCATCAGTTATTACGTTTGCCAGGTAGCCAACCGAGGTTATCACAGACACCGACTGGTTCGTGATGCAGCGTTGATCATTCGCATGATACACTGAAATTGTTTAAAAAGCACAGTCTTCATTAAGTTCTTAAGTATTCAGTCATTAGTAATTTAATCCTAGCCAATGACTTAAAGTGAAATTAAAAATCATTATTCATTGGAAGAGCCTGTTTGAAATTGGACCAAACAGAGAAAACAGAAAACATAGGATGCAGAAGTTGGAAAATATAGAAAACAGAAGCCAGAAAACATAGAAAAAGAAAGAAGACAGAAAGAGAAAACAGAGAAGCCAGAAAGAAAAAACAGAAGCCAGAGAACATAGAAAACAGAAGTCAAAAAGCATAGAAAAACGAAGGTCAGACAACATAGAAAAACAGAGAAACAGAGGTCAGAAAAAATAAGCATGAAAACATGTGAAATAGAAGACATATATGATATTTAGGGATCATTGTTGTGGAATCACCCATTTGCATTTTTACACAAATATCTCTTGGCCAAACCAGAGATATGTGAGTTACCATTGTCAAGTCTACCATAAGCCAGAGAATTAGCCATTGGGCTTAAATGAAATGATGGAATGAAATGGCATGACCGTATAATGCATGTACATTCAGTTGGGTTAGCACAATTAAGCCACCCAACTTAACCAATCAACTTAAATCAAACCAATCACACCCAACTTAACCAATCAACTTAAATCAAACCAATCAAAGAGTTGTGGCATGGTTTGCCCTAGAATACGAAATTTAGTTTTAGAAGGATTCCAAAGAAGTTTGCTACTAGCCATTCAAGACATCACCAAAAATAGAAGCAGTTAAAGCATGCAGAGAAGGACTAGACATGAAATCATCAATTGAAAAGAGTAGCCAAGTATAATTGTCAGCAAACAAGCTGCAGCCTGTATGTGAATTGGTCTTTAATATACTAAATGTAGACAGGAGTAGGCCTAGGCATAGCCTCGCAGAACACAATGAAACTCACTGAGATGGAGTTTACAAAAACTTATAACTCCTAATTCATTAACTTTGCTTTGGCTTCCCATACATTTCACTACAGGCTGATTGATCGTTATAGGGTTGAACAATCCTTAACATGACGCTGGTAACAAAGGGACCTCTGTATAAGGTAATTAAAACGTGAGAAAGTGACAGAATTAAGGATTAAATCTCAATGAATAAAGAACAAAAGTTGCATTCTTGCCTTCTTGACAATGATAAGAAATCTCTAAATACTGTTGCAATTGTTTTGAACAGGGACTTGTCATCATATCAAGATCTTTATTCGGAAGAGTTATATCACAAGATCTTCTTCCTCCACATTGCTTGTCGACATAGGACAGGGCGTCGATGAAGCAAGGCCGTTCCGTTGCCATCTGAGCGCATTTCCCACTTCGGATCCGACCATAGTGAGCAGAGTTGATGAAGATGACATGTCCTTCACTGCAATTAGCACGGAATGTTTCCCAATTACAGACTTCCTCTTGAGTATTATCTGCAAGGAAAACAGATAGGGTATGTAGCCTTATATGAAGTAAGTCACATTAAAACACAAAGACTAAAACGGTAGATTTATATCAACAAAGACTCACTAACTTAGGCTAACCTCAAGTAAAGTGCTGAATTCAACTTGATGGAAATGAATTGAGATTATTTGAACATATTGATGAAAAATGGCAAAGCATAAGAACTTCATAATGACTATGGTGATGATTATGATGATGATGTGATGATGATGATGACGATTATGATGATGGTGATGATGATGATTATGATGGTGATGATGATGATATCTTTAAATGTACCAGAAAACAGCTAAATATTAGCTTTTTTCCAACAGTTGCCAGCTGGCTTCAGTGGACCATCATCAAGTGATGACTGAGGCAATGGAATTCATGACCACATGAGTTCTTAGACAAATACTATTCATATAGGCGAATGCAACCAAACTGCATTTCATTTTAATGCATCTACTTGAGTCCTCCTTAGTATCTTAGTCCTCCTTAGTATCTTAGTCCTCCTTAGTATCTTAGTCCTTCTTAGTCCTCCTTAGTATCTTAGTCCTCCTTAGTATCTTAGTCCTCCTTAGTATCTTAGTCCTTCTTATTATCTCAGTCCTTCTTAGTATCTTAGTATCTTAGTCCTTCTTAGTCCTTCTTAGTATCTTAGTCTTTCTTAATATCTTAGTCCTTCTTAATATCTCATCTAGAGGTTAAAAAAGAAGAATTGTGCCTGAACCAGGAAATGTCAGAATGAAGGGTACGTTAACTGTGTGGATAAGGCTGTCTGTCTTTCTCATCAACCACGGAATGACACAAACACACAAAACTTGTTGGAAAATGTATTATGTTAGGTGATACCAGTATTGAATCTTTGCACATGTTAGTGAAAGAAAACACTATTGTCACTCTCACAGCTATAGTAAGTTAGAACTAAGCAAAGCATAGACATATGAAAAGGTTTAACTAAGTAAGTGTATACGGTTTCACCTATATAAGTAAAACAATATAATTTTGAAAATAAGCTGAATTGCTGGATATGTTCAGATAGCTATTACATGAAAACACCAGCCATGTAAATAAATGCCGTGAACTGCCCTGAAACTAGAAAAAGGTTATTTACAGAAATTAAAATTTCACGTGATCAAGTTTCCCTTTTCTCTAATAACTCTGGTGATAATTGCCATTCCTCAGTCTTCAACCTTTCATTTTATCCCAACGTTCACAACAAGGGTCTATTATTATGTCATTTGCATGAGCAGAATAAAACACCAACTAAATTCCTTGTTCACTTAAAAAAGTCACGGATCAACACCATCCATAATCATTTTTCTTATTCAGATTTTACTCAGCCATACACCCTTTAAAGTAAAAAGAAACCAACCCTATTGTGTAATTGCTTAAAAACATAATGCCTGCTATTTACTTTTTTTTGAGAGATGGTTTGTTTAAAATTTGTGACAATGCTGTCCTACATCTTCTCTAAAACTTTAGTGAGGCGGATAGCAAAAAATACTCTAGATTTTTCAAACACACATTCTGAGAAAGTACTTAAGTGCATCTCTTTTATTTTTTTGCAAGTATTTCCTTTTTCAAGGCATAAAATTACAAGCATCTCCTAATTTTGTGTGTGGTACACATGCTCAACCAGGACCCTGGATAATGACGCTGCAGCCCGCATAGAGAAGGAGTTTATCATTGTTATCGGAAACCTTAAAGGGGTTCAGACGGCCGTCTCCTAGTCTTCAAATTATACCGGCTAAATGCCGCTCAGCCAATCATCTATCAGCAAAAGCACCAATCAGACGGCAGAAGAGAAGACTAGGCAACATACACACGGCAAGTACACCAGGCAACCGGATATGTGCAACCACATGGGCAATAGTTCATAAATAGGAGCCACGTTTGCACTGATGAACATCACAAACTTCCCACATATAAATTACAATGGACACATTAAAAATATACAAAAAAAATATCCCACAACTGACAACTGGTTAATTTTCATGGTGCAATTCCTTGTAATTAGTACGCTCTCCCTTGTAATTAATATGTGATCTCTTGTAATTAGAATGCAGTCCCCTGTAATTAGCTAAGTGATTGCTTGTAATTAGTTAAGTGATCTCATGTAATTAGTTAAGTGATCCCTTGTATTTGGCTAAGTGATCCCTTGTAATTAGTATGCAATCCTTTAGAGTTGACTAAGGATGTGATCCCTTGTAATTAGAATGCAATCTCTGGTATTAGAATGCAATCCCCTGTAATTAGCATGCAATTTCTGGTAAATTGGTAATTAGTATGCAATCCCTTATAATTAGTATCTTATTCCTTTGCAATTAGTGTGCAATCCATTGCAATTAGTAGGGATGAACTGAGTGCCAATTTTCTAAAAAAAAATTTCTATTATTATTAATTTATTACAGGCACAACATTTATTAGTTAAATCTCATTTATAAGAAAATTCTTAACTTCAAGCTTTGCCATATATAACGATTGACGAGGCAATGGTATTTGCTGGATAGGCCGCTCTAGTAGCGACCCACTGTTACTCCGTTCGAAACCGGATCCGGAAAATAGTACATTCAAATACTCGGATTCGGTACCCAGTGTCAATTGTCTATCCAGCTGGTCCCTAATATCGAGTATTACAAAACTCGGTTGAGCCGAGTTTCCGAGCTGAGTTTCCGAGCTGAGTTTAAGTTCATCCCTAGTAATTAGTATGAAATCCATTGTAATTAGTATGCAATGCCTTCTAATTAGTATGTAATCCTTGTAATTAGTAAGCTGCTGCATCATAAACAACTACTGACACAGTCTGTCAAAGGCATTTGTCATTAGTAGAAGAAACTCTAGATAATACCTAACAACCAATATACTTTGCTGAACATTATGGCAGGAGCAAAAAAGAAAAAAAAGTACTTATGAACCTGAAAATAACAATGAAACAGATTTATTGTGCTGTATCAAGCTGACCTTGTCCAGTGACATTTTTGCCTAGTCCCGCCTAGGATTGACCCTTTACGATTATGACAAGGGAGCTTAATTGTTCCTCCCAAGTGAGTTTATAAGAAAAGTTGGCCATGTGTTCCATCCATTGACCCATTCAATCATTTGCCCAATTCCTAAATGTGGACTTAACTAGACAGCACACCCCATCAAATAGATTCGAAAGACCTGCTGGTGTTCAGTGTGGTGTCAATCCCATGTCACTGCCCTCATCACCAGCAGCAGACCATGCATGTCTCTAGATGAAGGGGTCGTAGATTGCAGGGTGTTCTCAAGTTCACTGACAATTTCTGACATGTTATAGTTCACTCATGCTGGGTATGCAGAGCTATTATTATTGGTCTCTACTGACGATTTGTATGGTTTGACGATATTCCTTCAAGTATCTTTTGGCCTAGGTGACAGCATGATGAGGGAATGGGCTACCTGGTTCAATTCATCTGCATCCGGGTAATTTTCAACTCTGGGTAAATTACCCTGCAACATATCTAATTCTATAGCACCATAATCATAATAATGCCAGAAGACATCAATCAAGAAATCAGAAACCAGAAAATGGCAGGTAAGTAAGTGGGAAGAGATGACTCAGCACTTTAGACTCACATCAAAGAATCGGCAGATACATCTGAACTGGGACCAAATTTCAAAGCTTTGGATCAGCACCAAACAGCCAAAAGTGAATAGGAACCAAGAGCATGCAACCAAGAACCACAGCATCCATTGATCAATATCTATTTCTATGCAAGGAGAGAGAGCAAGGAGCAAATATTTATAAGTTGGTTAAAATGCAGTCCTCTGTGAACTGTAATGCAAGTTCTTAAATGAATATGCTGTATTCTGGCAATCAATGCAGTGAATGCAAAATGTATCCATGGGTACAATAATCGTAATTTAGGGTCTTTCTTGTGGCCCAATCTGCAGAAATTAGTATACAAAACTTGGTTGAGAGCTGCTGCACATTTGTAAACTACAGCACTAAATGCCAATACTAAGATACAAATGTGAGTAGAAAACTAGAAATTGCAATAACAGAAATACTAGTAATTCAGAAAACCAAAAACAACTATGAGGAATTGAGGATGGACTAACATGTATGGAACTGAGGGGAAAAACTGCAGCATGTCAGTAGAACAGACACAAGGGAATGAAGGGCATGGAGGAGATGGAGACTGTGGGGAGGTAGGCTACAATTTTTAGCCTGCCATTTTTCTGTATCCAGGCAGTTCCTGCACGGCATAATTAGTGGCAAGGTCTGATTGCCGGCATGGTACAACTATACTTCAGGAAGAGGATGAGACCCACATTAAATGTGACTTCATTTATATGACAATCTGGCGGTAATATGATGGAAGCATTAACAGGAGGCGCTCAGTCCACAGTAAAGGTCACCATCATCCCACCACAACACCACTATTATTATCAAGATGATTATCATCCTCACATCCACCATCACCACAACCCTTATCAAACCGACCATCATCCTCAGAGCCACTATCACCACCACAAACGTTATGAAGACGATCATCATCCTTATCACCATCACAACCCTTATCAAACCAATCATCATCCTCATTGCCATCATCAACATCGCTGCCTAAAGCGAGATGTATCATGATATTGCACAGTAAGTAATGCAACCTATTATTTGCAGAGTCTGTTTTGAAGCCTTTTAAGGTACTGTCCATATGGTTTGCACAGAGAATGGAAAAAGATGGGCACTTAAAAGGCAGTGACATATTGTACTAGTATCATAGATGTTAAAGGTAAAATGACAGATCACCCTAATTACAATTCATTCATTACACTATGACACCAACAATTAATAGCACAAATAATAATTGTAGTGAATTAGTCTTAATTTTTACAAAAGTTATTAACATCTAAATAACATCAGAGAACTTAATGATAGGCCTAGATATTGTTGGCAAAATCACAATGAACTAAAACTGGGTAAGAGATCCAAAACAGATGAGAAATGAAGTGAACTATACTACAAAAAACAGTTTTAAAAGTTGCCTTCACACTTAGCCTAGTTAGACTGAGATGACGACCCTGGATTGTAAGTTAGCTATCAATCAACTCCGTGAGAAGATCACAGGAGGAGAGCTAAACCTCTCACCAACTCCATGCACAGCAAGTCGCTACTTTTGTTCCTAATTAACCAACAGCTGACCCAAATTCTCCGTCGTCTTCCACAATCGAAGCCTCATTCAGCATAATCATAAGATTTTGTTGGACTTAAAGGCACAACACTTAAATTCAAGGCTGTCTCACTAAGAAAATGAAACCAAAGAATAAATATATGCTACGTAAACTAATTCATTCATAAAAGATTCTGCTAAGCTTCCTTGGCAACAAGTTGCAACAAAATCTAATATAATCAAAACTATATTGATCAAATATTTGGTTACTTCAGAAAGGCTTTTACAATTCCACCATTAAAGTTAGCTTTTGTAATTCTATTGTTTCATATCACATCTGTTCAAAGATCTTCTTACTCTCTGCATGGCAACCCTATTAACCTAAGCTACAAACTATAAATGACATCTATTTATCTATTGATACATTTCACATAATATCATATTCCTAATAATGTTTTGATAAGAAGTTAAATTGCTGTGAACAGATGCAGAACCAAAAAGGCTACAGAGCAGGATGTACAATGGGTGCTATTTCTTAACTGTGATGGGAAAGCCCCACACCATCCTACCAAGATAATCAAAAGTCATAAAAAACTTCCAGAAACAGCCAATTAAATTATCCAATATAGATCTTCAGAGACCCTATGGGCCCAAACCATTTAGTAAACTAAATGCCAAAAAATACCCACAGACAAGAGCGGATATGGCTCAAGCAAAACTATGGGGAAGAAAATAATGACTCAAAACGGCCCTTCTTGTATACTGTAATAATGTCTGGCAAGTATGACAATAAATTCATGCAGCAAAAAATTCAATAAATTGATGATTAGAAAAAATTTTACCAGATCTTGATATAATTGCATATTTAACTCGTTTATCTCATATCGTAATTATAATTTTATATGCATATCTGGTATATATAATATGCATCACAGGTTGTTCCCCTTTAACAGACAGATTCCCTGGATGTTGGTGATCAGATTGTGGATTGGTGTAAGTGCGCAATCAATTGAAGTCTTTTTCTTGCAAAAGAAAACTAGACAGTTTGCACTTTCTTTATTTGGTTCAGTTGTTCAAGATAAAACAAGACTTTGCTTCAAGACAGTTTCCATAAAGCTGAAGCCAAGACACTTCCATGGCAAAGACAGAGAACAAGATTTAGACCAAGAAATCTATCATGCGACATCTTGATATCGAGACTGACTATCGAGACGAGATCCTACTTCAGGTTCACGTCTACATAAAACTGCTCCAAATAATAAATGATTGCAAGATAAAATGCTATGCAAATAGAAAAATTACGCAGCAGGGTAGACACAATTATCACTCGAGTGTGCTATGTATTCAGTTAAGCAGTAAATACCATAGAGAAAAAGTTTCAATGCAAAACAAAATACTTGGAACAGTCAGATGCCAATCATAACAGTCACTAATTCAGTTTTCACGAAGTCTCTGGAGAAGTGGAGCAAACAAGACCAACTGGGTGTGATTAATAAAAGGGAGACTGAGAGGAGACAACTGTTTGGTAATTAAGGAGTTCATCATTCACCTGAAACTAATCACTATCCAGTGTGGGTGGTCGAGTTTATTGCAGTTTCAAGGGCTCACTAAACATAGGAGACACATGAAGTTATTTGGGTAAAAATCTAAAATAAGATACTTTGTAATTTAGTGAGACTGAGAAGTGTGGGTGGATGAACAGACTACAGGCAGTAATTGTGCATTTGGCATTCGAAGACTTATTCATAGGGCATAAATTCATTAATTACTGCAATTCAAAGAAATGTGTTAAGAGCTGCATGGTAGTATCACCCTGGTCAAGAAACAGAACAGATGGGAAGGAATCCTCTGCACGTGCACATATATACATATATGTATACATCAGAGGAAATCACACATTATAACAGGGAATCTGAAACATATGACTCTAACATGCAGGAAGTCAATGAAAATTACAGACGAAAGAAAGATATGATGAGTCTGTTGGGCACTGGTGTCAGAGAGCCTGACATGTGTAGGAAGGGGAGGGCAGTGGGATGGAGAAGAGGATATGATAATGATAAAGGTCAGATATAGCATGGCCTATCCCCATTATGCTTCCCATATTTCTCCGACAGCGGATTGACAAGTGCAGATTATATATACAACAGGTGGGAGCCGTTCACCCCAGTTATCAGAGATACCGGATAGTCGGTCCCCGCTGGTGTTTATTCAATCCAGGGCTTTACTGGTGCTGAAGACTCAATTTGCCACCCCCTCAACCACTAATCTTCTCCAATGTCATAAACAGACAAGCAGAAGCACACAAGCAGTTGAAGGAACATGCAGACAGACCCAGGCATACACCTATCCAAAGAGCACATGCAACTATAATTAAGGTAGGCTGCATTAAGAAGATTGTGTATATAGGATATAGCAGAACACCAAGGCCTACAGAATTTACAGCAGAATATTTATATGACACAAGTATTTACAGTCAAAGCAGCAGAAGCACAAAAGAAAAAGAAAAGGTAACACAAAGGAACAGTAGTATATCTTGCATAAAATCTTCCCACTGACACCTATTTACACTAGTGTAGACAAAGGCATGGCAGCAACTTGACCGAAGCAAATATTTCTAAGTACAAATCGGATGAACAAAATATTATATAAACTGAGATAATGATTCTAATGGATGCCAAATGTCCAAACACATGGATTAAAAAATCTGGGCACAGGACTTTTACTCCAAGCATCAGGAAACCAGTTATTTATTTTATACAAGGAAAGTATTTACAAATGACATGGGAATAACTGGTGAAGGGTGGACTGTTTATGCGAACTTATTGAAGCCTTGTGTCTCCTTGCCATTCTCTTACAAAACAGAGAGGCTGGGGGGAGGGGCCACAGCCATATGCTGGATCTTCAAATTATCTACCACTCTCTGTTTTTCATTTTACCAAGTTCTAAGATCACTTAAACCTAGACATAACTATGGGATTTCTATTGTGTAGAAGATACACATGAAGCTGTTCCCGCTGCATCTCTTCCGCTTGGCTCTTTTGTATGCCTAAACACAAAATCCATTTTGGTGTAGATCAGAACAAGAGACCTCCTCAAGGTTACCATGACCAGTTAAACATAAAGACAACAGCAGCTATGATGTTACTGAAGTTTGGTAGGGTGGTTGTAGAATGAATTGTGTTCAAACTACCCAAAGTGTTTTATAAACGTCGATATCAAATATCAACTGACCTGTTGATAGGAATTATTCAAAGCGTGATATTTCCTTTTAGTATCCAACTGAGCAGTTGGATAAAAAAATCTGCAGAAGATTTAGTGAACAGTAGTACATTACACTAGAAAGCCCTAAGAATGCTGCAAAATGCAGATGTTGCTGTACAAAGTCTAAAAGTACATAAAGTGTCGATCCATTGCACCATTTGATATTCACTGGACACTTTGATTCTAGTCATGCCTCTCATGACGACAGTATTCGGTTCTCAAACTTCCTTAGCTCTTGGTCAGATGCTTTGCAATTTGCCGCCCAGTTGCATGCGTTTCGTCAGCATGGCAATGTTGTTCAGATCTAAGCTTCAGACTCACATTTTCCAAGGTCCTTAGTATCCAGGACCTATCGTATTTTGACTGGGTTTCTCCATTTTATTACTCCATCGGCCAGCAGCAGTGTCAGACATTAGACATGTGCATTCCATGTCAATATTCCTCCATGGGAGTCACATGTCCTATATTAGATCTAGCATATTGTAGTACAAAACATGAAGCCAAAGTGGGGCATTGTCACAAGGGTTTCAATTGCCTTCATATAACCTCTATAACTGTTGGGATACAATTTCTGACTACAATTTCACTTAAGTGACAATGCCAGTACAGGATGGCTTGTGTACTGCTAAGCTCTGTCTTTGGTCCATGAAGGAAAAGCCATCCAGTGAGAGATTGGGATATTTTCTCTTTATTATGTGATCAATGGATTGGGAGAACAGAAATACTAGGCTGAAATGAGTCATCTCAGCGTTTAACACCAGTTTTCATGCTCAGCAATGTAAACAAAAAGCACCATCTCTTCACTTTCCTCCATCTTTGTCACTAACCATGGCTTCAATGGCATAATTTCACATTGTGGCCCACTTCTTCTGCAGATTTTTACCCAGGCCCTCAAAACAGGTCCAAACAGCCCCAGAATCATGTCACTGCTTTAATGCTTATTCCTGTCCTGTCCACAGTGACGAAGCTTTGGCAAGTTTTTAATGTAGCAGATATCTGATCAAACCAACAGCTTCAATGTAAAAAGAAATTTTAAACTGTCTTTTACCTTTCAATTATGTTATTAATAATTCTAATTTGATATTAATTTCCTCAGTGAATTCAGATTCATTCAAGACATTCAGATGTCTTTAATGTATAACTTAGATAAACCTTCATGCAATTGGGAGCTATATTGATTTATTCTGGCTTAGCAATAAATGTATTGATTCTTCACATTATTGTTTATGTCATTATGATGAAGACCAGCCATATGTAAATTACTGGTATTTTGTAGAAGCACAGATGTTAAAATCACACACAGCATCATAAACCAAGAGCAAGACATTGCTTGCACCTATTATGAAATTATAACATGCAGCCTGAAGTAAAGCAACACCAAATGTAGACAGTGTTTGAAATGGTGACTGTCTCTATTGCTAACTTATTCTGCCAACCTTCCTGGTATAGGTGACTAAGTACCAATACAAACTGACAGGTCATTAAGTGTCCTGTGTTTTGAATGCTGTCATCATGGTTCTACTTTAGATAAAGGATCATGACTGGGGTCTGACAGGTAGGTAAATAAGTATGTAATTTACCTTGTTAACATAGATGCTGGTTGTAAAGGAATGACCAATTAGAAAGCCATTATTTATACACTGATCATAAATATATTAGCATTACTGAAGGTGTCCTGTATTTTATCCTATAAGTCAAGAGACATACATCATTCCTGTTGGCTTCTGCTAAATTTGCACCAACTGGAATCCACATGCACTGCATAGAAGTTGTCAGTTGGGAACAGTTTCCTTTCTACGCAAAGCGTACGTATAAGTGGAAACAGGAAAAAACTGACGGACAGACACTACCAACAGGGGTCACCTTCTTCATTGTGTTTTAGACTCAATCCAAGAACTTAAAAAATGTACATCATGATTGCTATTTGAAATGTATAATCAGTTACTTATTAATCTAATGGCAAAGAACGGACTGGCCACCCGCTATCATATACCATTATTAAAACTAAGTTGCAAAAACTTCACATTCACATCCTCTGTGGGGATATGAATATGAACACCATATTGGTTGAAAAAGACTGCGCTTCTATGTTAATATGGTCCCTATAATAAAAGTCTCAGTGCTCACTTATTCCGGAACCGTTACAATATAGTTTAAAACACACTTGCCATGTAACTCCCAATATTTGCACTGACATTTTCACTGTGTGAACATCCTGTATGCCAGCAGTTTATAAACATTATTTTTATTGTCCCATCAAAGCGAATGTTAGCATACAACCAGCAAAAGTAATATCAACAGCAACAGTCAAAAGTGAAGTTCCCTTACAATTAATTTTTACCAGGAAGACTTTGGCCAAAGTTCTCTTGCAGGGTCTGGCTGGGGGACAGAGCCTCAATCAGCAATGCATTTTGAAGCATTTGGTGTCAAATGGAGCTTGGGTTGAAATAATGACATAGAATCTAACTTTATTAAAGTTCTTCATCTGCCACTTATGACACCTGGCATACAATAAGTGTGTAGGCCCACCAAGAAGTGGAAAGGGAAAATGATCAGCGACCCGGCAATTCTTGGGGCCTAGGCCAGGCCCGCAATCAATTCATGAAACAAATTTTAATCAGTTATACAATTAATGATATATGCTTTTTAAATATAATATTACCAACACTTAGCTACAATCAGTCTGAACATCAAGCAGCTGAATAAATTACCGTACTAATCATTTTTTGCTATAGAACTTCCGCCATTGCTCTATCTAGGAGCCCGGAATTTCTGTGCCTAGGAACCCAACATTTCTGTAGGGCCCGTCATTTCTTTGCCTAGGAGAGTTCATGATGTTTCCTACACGGTTAATATGAATTTATTTTCATATACATATGTTGCACTGCTACCTACTGCCAAGATATCAAACATTGGAACTCAACAACGGTGCATTAAGGACTTGCTTGAGGTCCCTTTATAGGCCGACACAGTTATCTGTTGTAGCAGAAGATCAGACATGCGCTCCCTGTTTTACAGAGGAATGCACAGATAGTGAGGGCATCTTATCGCAGACAAATAAATCTGAAGTTACCAACAGAAGGAGAGAACACCCTTGGGCTAATCCCTCACGTCGGTCATGAACATGAAGTGTCTGCAACTTCCTTTTCTTTGTCTTGGCCTATTATCGTCGACCTATCGACAGTGAACACTCAAAGCACTAATTTTATAGTCAATTATGCTAGAGGGAGCTAGTGTAAACAATATTTGTAAAAATTCTATCGAGGAAAGCATTTGAAAGCCTTTATCTGCATAGTACCTTATCTATCGGTTGGAGATGTCCACTGGTAGGTTTGTGCGATAAGTGACCTTTACAAATTGCTATTAGTTTTCACCAACTAATCGATTAGTGCGATAAGTCAATTTGTTCAATTATTTTGATTGTTCATTAATTGGATTAGTTCAATTAATCGTTAAGTTAATTTATTCCATTAGTTCTATTAGTTGATTAGTTTGATTAGTAACATCACTGCTAGTGTCATTGACTTAGTGCATCAGTTAGGATTTCCAACTCTGAACAGACCCATTCCGGGACATTTCGCAGTTCCCACTATGATGAATGACAAACCGCTAGCATTTTCAACTCTGAACACACCCATTCCATTTCCCAGTTCCCACTATGGTGAATGACAAACCTCTAGGATTTCCAACTCCGAACAAACATATTCTGGGACATGTCCCAGTTAACGCTATTGATGAATAAGCTATGCAATTCATTGCTCACATCCATTCAAAAAACAAAGGTAGGTATGGCATTGAACATAAAAAATGCATTCCACTTAGCTTACGAAGTTAATTTTGAATGATGTTTGAGACATTCTAGTCCTTAATCGAAAGTCGATACACTTATTATTCAATGATTATGAACATTGAGAATTAAGATGTTGTATTACATTATTTTTCATGTTGTTTGGATTTGGATAAGGTCATTGAATCGCATAATCTTTTGTAATTACTCGGCCTACCTATTCCTGAATTCCGGGATGGCCTGGGTCGATTCCATGACTGTCCCGGCTATTCAGGCACAGTTGGCAACCTTAGCATCAGTTAATGTTCTGTAGCCTAATTGTGGGAATCTTTAAAACTTGTATGGACTAGTCTCTAAAAATCCTTCTCAGTTAATTCCAAAATATGTATCAAAGTTAGATGAAATACTATTTGTTTTAAGCCTGAAGATACATTTCCCACATTCAGAAGAAATTCTGTTTCCGATATTGGGGTCTCAGGATACGCTAGGCATCCGTGCAGACTAGGGTAATCCATGGTTTTAGCTTCCCAAAAATTAACGGCAAGCAATGTACTCAAGAAACACTCAAAACTGTCCCAAAAAGAATAGTCAATTTCATAAATCCAGCTTCTACTTAGATATATGATCCTTTTCATCGATCCAGCTTCCATTTATGTTTATTTCTTTTCGTAAAAGTGTATTTTAGCGTAGCAGGTTTGATGCGAGAATGTCGTGTACACTCAAAAACTCGATTGATGAAAAAAAATACCTAAATGGAAGCTGGATCGATTAAAATAATATTGCTTAAATAGAAGCTGGATCGAAGTATTATTTGATATTATGTCTCACTTGTGACCTAAACCTTGCATACATTTCTTGGGACGCTAAAACCATAAATTACCAAGACAACATATAAAGTATTAATCGTTACCTCCATTTGCAACCTCGGCGTGCAAAAACCCGACCAGAAGCATCCATAAGCAGACGTTCCTCCACATCTCTGTCCTTAATCTACGAATCCGAAACTCAGAAACGCTGGTTCTCAACGTTATCTCAAAGTTCCACCTCGACTCCCACTCCATTCGAACGTCACTCCGCACTCGGACACTAAGACACGGCCAAAACAGACTTCAAGACGCCACAACGTCTACGCGAGGCTGATCACAACAACGGACTTAGGGCAAGTGAATGTTTAGTACTTAAAAGAACTGGTCACGTATAATCCCGGTCGTCCGTCCCATCAACCGCTAGTATGCAGCACGTACGCGGCAGCCTACACAGGCTCGCGCGATATTTCAAACGACGAGAATTGTCAGTGAACACCGCGTAAAGATGTCTCCAGCTGAAGTTCCGATCGTGCGACAGTGAAAACCCCTCCAACCATCCGTCGCTGTTTGCGACTGAATCACTTGGTAGCGGCTTCCCCTAGCGGTGAGGTCGCAGTAGCAGAAGCCGCGGCAGCAACAGCAGCCTAGCCCACTATGATCCTCCCTATTCGCGCGACGAAGCAATCAAGAGGTAGGCAGCCTGCCCCTTCTGCTCCCTCTCCGTTGTCCCTGAGTATTCGAGCTCATATCCGCCCGTTCAAACGCACTTAAACTGCGTGTCAGCATCTGGGTCATACCACTTCTGCTGCTACTGGTACTCTGTCTGTCCTTTCCCATCGTCCTCCGCTTCCCTCCTCCTCTTCCTCCAGCAGTCCTCCTCGTCTCCCCCTCGCCTCCCCTACTATGCCGGCCCACCCACCCTTCCCCTCTCGATATACCCGCCACTGGGCTTATCAGTCAATGGGGTTCCAGGCAACTTGAAATTCAGTCCTATCTTGAACTTCTGCACATGAAGTAAAGAACGCGAAACAAAGTACAGAGTACGGCAATCGTAGACAACTTGATTGTCGAAAAGCTCATGTAAAATTTCGCATCCATTTACTGTTGTTGACATTATGACAAATGCGATGGGACTGCCGTGTGTGACCCCAAGATTCAGCACGATCCTCGAGTAAAGTTTATACATTTTAGCCTCGTAAAGTTCTGTTTCTTCGTTTGGCCTTTCATATCTTACACCATCTTGTTTCTTGCCCGCAACAACTTTGGATTTAGAAGAGTTTAAATTAGGCTAGTGTGGAATTGATGGATACTTAGGCTATAGCATGGCATTAGGATCACTTTTTCGAGTGTTTAACTTAGGGTTATATTTTCATTAATTTCCTATTCAGCGACGGATTTGTTTCAAATTGTGGCTCGGAGTTTATTAAGCATGCATAAACACTGGCAAGCCGCAATACTTTAAATCAGTTCTTATTCGGAGTTGATCTTCAGACTTAGGCCCGATATTATACGATTTGGATGACATTGTAAGCTGTTTCCTTGCAATATATCTGCGTGGCCCTACCTACGAGTCTTGCATGGATTTTATATATTCACTGTATATACATACACATTGGTCCTTGCGAGTCTTGTAGAAACGAACTTATAATAAGTATGTAAGTTAGTATGTAAGTAGGTCTAAGTAAGAAGCCGTCATTTGCATCTGACGAGTACACAGTGCACACGCATTACATTGTAGGGCGTATACAAGGAGTAGGCCTACGTATACTTTTGAAAATAAACCTTTACACTGGAAGATTACAATATGACACAATCACACAACTATTGGCCTTGCTGTCTCCTCGCATAAACACGGTTTACAGACCCTGTGAACGATCGTAATCGTATTCTCAAAATTTCTACAGCGCCGACAAAAGCGAAGTCGCGGGAACCAGCTTATTCACAGGCGATATATACAACGGAACCGTGGTCTATGACACATCCAGTCATCCACTACAAATTTGCGTTACAAGGCGCTTAAATTATTATAGGGGCCTATAGGTTATAGATTCAGCTGAGCTGGCGGTAGGCCCTAAGTGAACGATTTCATCAACCTCTGTCTGGAAGCAGCCTCTGCGTTTCGTGCTGCCAACGCTTTGAACAAATGAAACCGTATCGCTCGATCAAGTTATGACTAATCATAAGTCAATACTCTCAATAAGCTTCTATGCAACGACAACAAGGCAAAATTTAAAATGCTAAAGCCATCTGTTATTTGGAGAAAACAAACAGGTTATTAGGCCTACAGTCTGGCCGAACACGTAGGCTTAAGACGACTCATGTCGTACTTACATCCCAGGCTTCTTGCAAACTGCGGTGCACTTTCCAGTTTCCAACCGGGGTTACATATGCTATATCATAATTGTTGCGGTCGCGGCCTGTTGATATCTGACAGCTTAACGCACGCCTTGAACCAAATACAGTGTTATATAGGCCTACGTCACTGCCTCGTCCACTTGAATAGTGTGTGCGTGCGTGCGTGCGTACGTGTGTGCAGATCTGAGTGTGTAATGTGAATGCGTGCGTGTAAGTGTGTGTGTGGGCAGGTGTGTTTATACAACGTCACGAAACGCGATTGCGTCAGTTATTGTCATCCCTAGAAATAAGAGTGGCAACAACGAAGCAGCATATTCCCCGCACAGTTTGCTCTTTTGTTGGCCCTAGGTCTATATATAGGTATACCAGAAGTAGTCGTTGACGCCTTGTGTAGCCTACTTAATAAAATGCACGATACTTACTTTCTTCACAGCCGCGATCGATTATGAAACTGCCTATTATTTTCAAACTGGAGGCTCTGATCGTAGATTAGTCATCAATGTTACATGACCTCCGTATAATTAATTACTAATCAAAATGCAAGTGTGTATCATTTCATGAAGTATTTCCAGGAATTGTCGAAGACGATGTCCTCATTAATTGACGCCGACTTTCTTGTATTTGGTCACACTTGAGTTGACGGCAGGGACGCGTACAATTCGATAAGGTTTCTAACTCTTTAAATTCAAGTGGTAAAAATTTATTGGAACTCTGATTGTTGACGTTTATACGCTCGCTTGATTTGTAACATGGAGACCGAAGAAGTGTGTATGGGATGCTCGATCTTCCTGTGGTCCTGTTAGAGTCAATTGCAAACGAATGTAAATTTTTAACTACATTGCGATATATCGGCCTCTTCATAATTCTTAACAGGCTAATTCAGTGGCACAGCCATCTTCTTTCTCCTCAGTTTTCTGCCAATGAATAAGTTTGCGATATGGACGACTCTCCTCTCCTCTCCTCTCCTCTGAGTCCCCTCCTTTCTCTCCAACTACATCTGTGACCACCGTGATTGGTTGCACGCATGTACGTGGACATAGGCGCCGACTTTTGGTAAGAGGTACTGGGGCAAGCATTTTATTTCCATGATCCGGTGATCGGATCGCTTATCCAGCCCTGTCATCCATCTCCCCGAGTCCCCCTTTCCTCAAGCAATTTCAACTGGAAACAGGCCAGTTGTAATTTTTTTATTTATTCATTTATTTATTTCTTCTGATATTTGATATCGCCCTTCTTCCAATATCTTTTGCTCAGAAGTGCACACGCCTTGACGGCGCAATTGCAGTTGTGCTGTAGAGCAATTGCGCATACTGAGTGTTACGGGACGACCGCTTTAACCGATCCGCCACCGGATGCAACATTGCTTTTGCCTTCAATTAGGCCTAACAAGTCAACAACCATGGGCTAATCGGTGTCTGACGTCGTTCTAACAACAACTCTCCACACCTCTCTGCAGACTCTGTACCTTAATTGCAGCGTCGCTCAACGCTCAACTCTTGGATACTTGTTCGGTTGGTTCCACCCCATTCTTCAATGTCACCTGTCCATTCCTCATGTGGTCTTCCTCTTATATATTTATTCCATTCTTTGTTTCTTCCTGGTCAATCGTAAAGACAGGCACACAACAACATCGAGTATTACCTGCCAAAACATTAAAATTTTCTGTAACCACTAACTAGTACTAACATAAACTTTCACTGACAAATCTGATGCTATAGCATTTACAGTTATACATGCGGCGTTCTGCCGCCCGAGCGCCTGCCTAACGCTAACGGACGGTGTCGACTACAGCTTGTGAACACGTCTGGAGTCGCCCGAGTCACTTCTTTATCAATTCTCAATGCCAAATGGTTGCTCTCTATATCTGCCAGGATGTTCGCTCTCACCAGTATAGATTAAGGACGAGCCTCTTCTCCAAGAAAGGTAACACGGTTCAAATTAGTAACGAGGTCTGACTCTGCCTATTCCGCGGTCGCCGGATGGGCAACGTTCTGAGGATGGCCGTACTCAAAACAGGGTTCGTAATCATAGCGGCAGGAGTCTTTCTCGCCTTGTTTACCTTCCAAGCTACTAGCCTCTTCTTCTTGTCTACCTGATTTCGTACCATTCAGCGTCTTGTGACTCTGAAACTATCGCCAATAAGGGACACCAAACGTTCTCTTAAGTTACGAGGTTCAGATATACTTGAAACAAGTCCCTAAGTCATGTCTGCATAGACAATTATCGGTAGAAATTCAACGTCTTGTACTCCTAGACATTACTGTTCTCAACTCTCTAAACTCTGTCGTCCTAGACACTACCAGTCTCACAGCTCTTCGTCATATCATGCTAGACACAGCTATCACGTCTTCTACTCAACACGTATCTCTCGATCTATTTCCCTGTATGGCATAACGGCCGCACACGTATATTTTATCATGCACCACAATTGACGGAGTTAAGCTCCCGTCCTCTATGTTGGCAGTTACTCACCAGCACTGATATATTCTGCTTCGAAAAAAATGACATTGGCATGGTATTCACGGACTCTGATAGTGAAGGTCTTCTGTCTATAACCTTCGCTATCTGCACACAGATCTTCGATCCGACCTACGCACGAGGGGGCCCGACCTCGCACTTCAGTCATTTCTCGGAACTGTGTGTGACGACAAGCAACCATGTTTTCACCTGGGTACTCGATTGCCCAAACGTACTCGTATCGATCACTTCGATCAGACACGCAAGTAGATACACTTCGGGAAAACGGAAGGAGTATCTATGACCAACGTAGGTAGCCAACAGTAATATTTATGTATCGATCAATTCTTGGTCTACTGGTCTACTTGTTATCTTTAACCTGGGTTTCCGACTACCCAGACTTTCACGTGCCCTTGGTCCATTTTCGACTACCCAGACTTTCACGTCTGCGTTCATCTATTTCATACTTGGGTATCGGACAACCCGGACTTTCCCGTGCCTCTTTGTCCAATTCCGTGTGTGGCATACCGGCCTCACACGCACAAGTTATCATGTATAAGATTGACCGTCCGCTGTGTTGGCAACTGTCCACCAGCACCGTAATATATTCTGAGACTTCGGGAAACCTGGAGGAGTAACTATGACCAACGTAGGTAACAAACAAAAGTATTTATCGAAAGACCATAAAGCCACCAAGAAGAGTTATTTGCCTTGTAACATGAAGGGATCAATCGACACCGGTGTTTTCTCTTGTTTGTAACGTGCTCTTCTAACGTGTTCACCCTCCACGTGTAATTTCAGCGGGTCCTTCGGGAATTTCCCGGTATTTCTGTCGAACGGCCACCCGAACTCTGTCACAGTCTGTACCACTCTCGGCCACCGGGCCTCTCTGACTATATGCGGTCGCTAATCCTGGGACTTACCCAGTCTGTATCTATCACGGCCACCCGAATGTTAACAATCTCGGCTACCCGAACTTCCACGGTCTCCGACAACCCAAGTGCTGCCGGAAAACTCCGAGAGCAACTATGACCACATTAGGTATATATATATATATATATATATATATATATATATTAACGAAACTGTACAGGGAAAAGAATATGCGGAAACACCCGCAATTATTGAGGTCTTCGGCACCAGTCACGACTGTTTCTTGTAATCGTCGAACGCATCAATGGGTCACCTTCCCCATATTTTATCGAACGTATCCACTGGGGAACTTTCCCCGTATGTGCCAACGCTCCACCGGCAGCTCTCTCGGTCTGTACAGTTGATGCTCCGGGAATCTACAAGGCTTGTATCTCTTGCGGCCACCCGAACTTTCTCGGTCTCGGCCACCAGAACTTCTACGATAGCGGCCACCCGAATTTTCTCGATCTCGGTCACCCCAAATTTTCACGTCTCCGACAACCTGCTGGAAACTGGCAGGAGTAGCTATGACCAAACTAGGTAGCCAACAAGTATATTTCTCGGCCTGCTTGCATCTGTTATATACTTTTGTATCCGATCACCTAGACTCTCATCTGTCTGTAACTCTCATGAACTGCGTTTATTCCTCTCATCCTAGGATCATCTAGATACTCGTCACCTAGAGCTCTGACCAACGGTAATGCACCAACTCTCGTAAACTTCGTTTCTGAGTCCTCAGACTCGATTCTCTCACAGGCACCTGAGGTAAGTGTCACCACGTTACTTCTATGTTTCACACAGACCTGTATTATTATAATCACTTTCTCTGAAGCAATTGTACTCTGTATCTTATACACTGGAACGAACCACGGGCAGCTCTTTCGAGGAAGTCCTCGAAAAGATTGTGTAGTTAGATATACAACAAGAAATTCTGCGGCTAGTCCCGCAAGTAGAAGCCTCGCGGGGAAACCGCGAGTCAAGATATTGCAACTAGACATTGAACTGAATATACTTCGGTAAAACGAGAGGAGTAACTGTGACCGACATAGGTAGCCAAGTAGAATATTTACCGAAAGATCGTAAGACAATAAAAAAAGACATACTGCGGGGACACAGCAAGTACAGATATTACGTTTAGTGCCTCAAGTTAAGATACACGGGGAAACCGCGACCAAAGATATTGCGATCAGACACGCAAATCAACAGATTGCTGGTAAACGGCGTGAGTAGGTATGATCACGTTAGGTAGCCAAGTATAGATGTTTACGGAAAACCGTAAATAGAAAAGAATATGCGGAGACGCCCGCAATTGATCAGGTTTTTGGCACCAAAGGGAACTTTCCCTGTAACGAACGCAACCAATGGAATCACCTTCCCCGTATTTATCGAACACGTATTTATGTTTTCCAGTATTTTCCAACGGCTTCACCGGTAGCTATCAGTCTGTTTCCAACGGCTTCACGGGGCCGCCCTCCCCGTCTTTTAACCAACGTGTACACTGGGGATTTTCACGACATATTATCTGAACGGCCACCGAGGCTTCTCTCGATGTAGACGTTCGGTTCCTCGGGGCTTTACCCGATCTCTATTTCTCACGGCCACCGACGAGTCACCATCTTCCCCGTATTCCCGTACAGAACTGTCATTCATTCATATATTTCTCTCTACGCACTCTCGAACGGCACCCAGACCTGTGAGCCTTTCTCACGATCGGTCTTTCTCGGTCAGCCTGGTAACCCCTACGATCAGGACACGGTCCGTCTTGCGATCGACGGCAGAGGGGCCCACCCCACCAGATCAGCGAAAAGCAGCACCGGCCTGACCGCGAGAGCGGCTGTCACTAGAGGTCGTATTTATATGGCAACACGATCTCTGGAGCGGCACGAGAACCGCTCTACGTCTGAAGCAGTATGAACCACTGCTTTGCATATATAGCGATGCACCGTATGTCAGGCTATACTCAAGCCAACTCATGCGTCTGCAAGCTATGCAATGAACTAAAAAGCGCCGATCGGTCCTCCCTCCTATACCAACACTGTAAAAAAATACACGTTAAAATAACGCTATGGCGAGCCGATTATTTCAATAAATAAAATTCTTCATTCAAACCTTGTGGCCTGTCCGCCACGCACACAATGTTTGCGAAATTGCCAGTACTACAGACTATAGTCGCAATCTTACTTTCACTTTATGTAGGGCCATTCAAGACTACATTTCTTTATTCTAATTAATATTTTAGCCCTACCTCGCTCAAATAATAATAATAATTTTCATTATTATTTTAATTGTTATTGTCATTATTATTTTTTTAAATATTAAAGTGCAGTGTATGAGAGAGGCACATTTTGTGTTCTTACTTAAGACGCCTTACCGCGCCTCTCAATCGGTAGGTGGTGTGTAATGTGTGCAATAAAAAGATATAAAACGTGTTGATGGGACTCAGTAGTCAAATAATGGTATGATGCTGCTCCCATATCATCCGTACGACAGAGTGCCGTAGTCCTCTCTGTCAACAATTCGGTGCTAGACTTGCCATGGATTACTTGATAATGGGCATTGAAACAGAATACAGGATAAAATAGAATTGAAGAGGAGAATTAGGTCGGAAGAGTAGGAAACCATTACGATGAGTTCAAGGTCACGAAATCTGATATACTAACAATTGGAGCAGTGATAGGCTATGTGTAGCCTGGAGATTATGTGACCTTTATGGTCGTACGTGTCTAATCTAGCTCAAGAGAACTGTAGGCGCTGAATCCACAGAGGCAACAAGGACTTTTGTCCCAGTGCTCTCCAGTCTCACTTTGCACGGAAGGTTCTGGGATGAGTGCATAGTTTCACCCCCAGAACCATACTAATGTGGACAATCAATCGGCTACAAAAGTAACTTTTCACCACACCACTCTAAAATAATAAAATATGATTAATGGAAAATTCAGGCCTCTATATTTACTGTTGATGAACGAAAGACGTCATTGCATAGAAAGCTTGGTGCTTGCTATAGTTAAGAATTCTGAAAGATTTGAGTTATTGATTGCTACAGTATTACAGGTTATTAATTAGCAACGTATTAGTATTGTAATTACAGTGGATAACTTTGTTGCGAAACGTTCACGCTTAGAAGTAAGCTTACCAAAATAAGATATTGTCGCCACCGTCGGTAAATTAAGAACTGGCTTGGTCATCAGATAGTACAGCGCTGAGCGCACTACCCTGAAAACAGACAGAGAATGGCAACGTGCTGCTGCCAATCTTCGCCATGCAGTCAACCTGTGGGATTAACTACACACCCAGAGACCACCACGAGGAGGTGTTGGCAAAGGTCTCCGTAGGCCATTCATCGCAGCTCTCAGGCAGTAGAAAGTCAGCACAAGTTTGGCATCACCCACAAATAGACCAATTTTAGAAATTTTCTATTTGAATTATTTGCTTTTCATGGATTGAAATGCACGGCAAACATTGGCGTGGGGCAAACCGCGAAAAGACGCAAATCAGAAACATGATTGTGCGTAGAAATAGCCAGAGAAGCTCGGAAAGGACATACATGTACTACACAACCATAGGCCTATAAATCAAAGACTGCGAATGAGTGAACAACAACAAAGTCTGCGAGAGTAAAATTGAAAGAGAGATAAAACGGAGGAGAGTGAGAAAGCAGACATGACAACGATATCGATAGAGTGAAACAGAGACACAGAGTTTGAAGATTGAGTGCGAAAAACAGGGTTAACGATAGGGTAACAGCTGCAGGTGAGAGTGAGACGTAGATGACAAATGGAATCAGATAGATGGATGGATAGATAGAGATATAGAAAAGGCAGACAGATAGATAGACAGACAGACAGACAGACAGATAAACAGATAGATAGATAGATAGATAGATAGATATGTCGGAGAGAAAAAAGATTAGATGGCTTGGTAGGTGCGTGATTATATAGATCGATTGATAGATAGAGAGGCAAATACAATGACAGATAGATAAGTGGATCGAAGTTATTATTCTTAGATAAGGATATACACAAAGAAATTAGTGAACAGAAGCAAAAATTCCGTTTGGTTGATAAAAAATAAGACGAACAGGAGCCTGATATAAGGATCTAAACTGAAAGAATATGCAGCGGCAGAGGCATTATTTAATTAAGAGTGAGAGGTAGGCTACGGTTAAAGTGAGCGAAAGATTAAGAGTATACGAAGCAGATATTTCTGCTTATCCCCTTTGATTGTAACGCCTCATACGTTTAATCACAACTAGGTCAGTTTAAAGGACACAATGTCAAGATAGAAAATATTGAACTGCCTGAGAGACTTGTAATGAGTAGACTACCCAAATATACCCTACTTAATATTATCTCAAAGCCAGGGCCCTACAGAGAAAATGTGACGCATTTGGCCCATCACATTTTCTCAAGCAAGCAGTTGGAAGGTAGTTCTGTGTTGACCTCAGATCTACACAGAGCTTTCTTCGAACACCTTAATCTCCTCGTGTCAGACTGAATGCAACATATTCATTCAACGCCTCTGAAGCTCTCTTGAATTTGTTGGTGTCCTGCACTTGGCTTTTGAGTGGCGCTTTAGAAGTTTTCATAAGTTAACGATTACGATTAGAGTTCGCAGCAGATTTTTGTACTGTACGCCATTCTCTTTTCGTCTGTGCATTTAGATGGAACTTATTCGTGTTGATTTGTTTACTTGTGGAGGCAATTAATTATCAGAACTTAACCAAAGGCAGATACACGGATCTTAAACTGACGTTTACCGAAACTGACCAAAGTAAATTAACAGAAAAGAAAAAGAAATGTAGAGCAAAACTGAGAGTAGGGCAGTGAAAAAACACAGAATGCACTGTGAACGGAGATAGAAAGTAATGAAACAATCTGATGAAGCACAGTCCTTAGCAGTCAGACAGGTCCACGTATAGGCCTACATAACTGCCGGACTTCTTATATGCCACCCACGTTTCACAAGAGTGAGGTGATTTGCCATTGTCTTCCTTCCTCACAGACAATTCTGGGCAATCAACTTATCCAGGGTCACCACGCAGTGGCCCGATGCAGATTCGAACCTGCGACCTTCCAGTAACGCGGCATAGAACGTATACTACTACACCACCGCATCCTACATTCATCAAACCTAGCATAAAGCATTTAATTCTATAGCTTAGAATTCTAAAACTTAACTCAGTACTGTAGTCCTTCTCGTGTAGATCTTCGTATCGAGCAACGCAACTCATCCTCCACTCGACTCCTCTGTCCATCACCAGCTCCTTCCCGGTCTCGTCCCATGACATATCCACTCTCCAGCCATCCCAGGTTCCAGCTGGTTCTAAAGACAAAAGAATAATGCAAAATGGCATAGAGTTAAGAAAGGGAGTGAACTAGATAACAGGGAGAAAAGATGTAGAGTAGGATAGATTGCAATTGAGCAAACAGTAACTTTATCATTTAACTGAGCTGCAACATGCCAAAATAATTTTTTTCAACGGCAAAGCGTAAGGACTATGTTGCCAAAAGCTTTCGTAAAAATCTCGTTCCATTCATCCACGACAGGGAGGCAGCCAGACCTAGGACAACATTTTGGGCACAAGAAAAGAGAAAATAGGTTCAGCAAACCTAAGAAGAGGGAAAATAGACATAATAGAGCTATAAACGGACTTGAGACAGGCAGAAGAGAAATTTAGCAACGAGACAGGCAGACAAGACAGAAAATGCTCTCTGTGTTTCATTATGCTTATCGACATAATAATCATCTTCCAAACGACCTGACAACATTATTAGCAACCAATCTATGGGATTTATCGCAAACATTCATAAAAGCTTAAACTAACCTAGCTGCTTTCACGACAGTCGGTCATCTGGATCATGTTAGTTGCTCCGCACTGGAGCTGAGATCATTCAATTGAAGGGCTTCACTCGACCATTGCAGCCGAAGACAGCTCGAAGACAGCTTGAAGACAACAGATAGCACTCCATGTCAGATGCCACAGCGCCTCTACCAGGATGGACGGTGCCAAAACTGCCGGAGTTCTCTGGCCAGAGGCTGCCAGGATAGATGGTGCCAAAACAGCCGTACTTCTCTGACTTGAGGCTGCCAGGTTGGACGGTGCCGAAACAGCCGGAATTCTCTGACCTGCATGCGTAATGTATAAACCTGCTAATGTTGTCTAAATCTACACGGTTCCTCAATTGAGTAGGCCTAAAGCTAATTAAATCAATAAAACATTGTAAAAATGTGATGGATAGATAAAAAATCGCAGACTTGTTTTGCAAATTTGGCGCCACAATCGTTTGAAATTCCGAAGCTCGAAGTTCCTGTCTTTTGCCATGGCTGCTAACCGCTGCCTGAGTGGAGATACTTGTGTCATGGTGAGAATAAAAAAGAATATACCTACGAGGAACAGTAGTAGGTCCATACAATCCAATGCTGGAAGTTTCTACCACTAGTTCTTCAAAACACGTGACCAGTCACAGAGGCCAGCAAGATAGGCCAGCACAAACTAAAGGATCCTATGGCCGGGAACTGTAACCTGGTCAGGGTTCCTAACCAAACCGCTGTACCGCGGGTACAATGACAATTGACACGTTGAATATCAACGTTATTCTCACATGGACTCATTGTTGGTATTTTGAGCACTAAAAATATGTTCAATTTCATGAACTTCTCAATCTACAAATGATTTTCGATATAGTGACTCTCAGCGACACACTTTACAGACTTAGCTCTCATTGACACTCGGTTAAAGCCAACATTTACTCATCGTCTGTATCTACAGTCATGACCAAAAGTTTGCGAACACACAATTTCAGGCATATTTCCCACAGTTTTGATGGTTTCTGCGATTTTTTCCTAACTGTTTTCTTAATCTGTGCCTCTGTTTGCTGTCATTTCAAGCAAAAATATGCATAAAGGTTGTACAAAGGTTGATGCCCCAGTAACGCACCGTTTGACGGATTTTTGCAGTTTTTGAGTACTTAAAAAGTTGAACTACACAATTTGTGCTACGTGGATGATATTAGCTGGAGTTTGAATTATTCTGTGATGTTAGCCTTCTCTTTGTGAAGATGGATCCCTGATTTCAGTCGCTTTAGTGTGCACTACTGAGCTGACCATAGTTCGTGAAAGAGAGCTCATGCAAGTAAAACGGGAATAAATATTCATTCTGTACAAGCAGAGGATGCACATTTGAGGGATTGCTAAGATGAAGGTGTTACTTAACTGTTTTTGCTACTGTAAAAAGGGTGCCTGAACAACACAACATCAATTCGCAGCAACGATGTGGAAGACAAAAGGTGGTCACCAAGCGGGTTGACCTTTTGTAAAAGATACAAAGAGCGGATTTCTGAAGTTCTCACCAGTGGGAGTCCATAATGTTGTCAGATGAGAGTACCTTCACACAATTTTACAGTTTTTGCATGCATGTGAGGAGGCCATCTAACCAATGACATGATTCCCCAAATACGTCATACCAGCAATGAAGCTGGCACCGAAGGTTATGGCGTGGGAAGCAATGTCATGTGCTGGACGGACTGGGCTGTGGATAATGCCAAAGAACACCACATTAAATGAAACAATGCATCTCAACATCCTGTAGGAGAAACTGCCGAACTTCATCCATATTCATATCAGCAGCCACTTCCAACAGAACAGTGCACCAAGTCATGATACAAAGACCGTGAAAAACTGGCTGGAGCAGAAGGGTATTGCTGTTATACTGCTGGATCCTTGGGCTAGTAGCAGTCAAGAGTTAAACATCATTGAACATGTGTGGAAAGTGATGAAACAGTGGGTCTCTCTAAAGAGTCTGGCATCTGAGACAGACTTGATCAACCGGCTCAAGGCCGTTTATTTATGCCCACTTTACTGGCATGAGCTCTCTTTCACGTTATGCACCAATCATTACGTCTTCACTTTCATGTTAGCTCAGCAGTGCACACAAAAGCAATTGAAATCAAGGATTATTCTTCACAACTAGAGAACGCTAATGTGTTTTACCATTACAGCACGCGTTGGGTAGCATAAGTACTTAAAAACTGCAATAAAATTGGTCAAACGGCATGTTACTAGCGCACCAACCCTTCTACGACCTTTCTGCATATTCTTGCTTGAAATGACAGCACATTTGGGTGTAAATTTTAAAAAAGTGTAAAATTTATATATATTTTCCAACAATTTCCTATAGATGCTGTCTGGTGAATTGATACTGATATCAGAAGAAGCACACTAACTAAGTAAATAGCCCAGAAAAAGCTAAGAAAACATCCAAACTGTGGAAAATATGCCTAAAATTGTGTGTTCGGAAACTTTTGGCCATGACTGTAGGCCTCCAGTTTCCTCAGTTCTTTCGGCGCAGAAGTTTTTAAACTACCAATTAACGCCGTCTGGTGATGAAAACACTTGATGACCTTTGCAGCACCTTTCTCGATTATGTCACCTTAAGAACAGAATTTGAACCCATTCCATTTGATTGTTCTTTGAGATAAAGACTTTATATCTGGCTAAACGGTTGCCCTTGGTGACCTCTATGATTGGTGCAAAATATTGCTTCAGCTACGGTCATAGTCAAATGACGTCACTTTTAAGAAAAATTCCTCGGATCCTCCCATTCAACTGTTCTTTGAGATAAAGACTTGATATTTGGCCAAGTGGATGCCCTTGGTGACTGCCATCATTGATCCAATCATTGAGCCAAAAATGGCAGTTAAAATCAAGGTTTGTAGCTAATGATGGCTAACTCGATCTCTAAATTGAAAAATTCGATAAGAAATCGTTGTTTGTAATCAGTTGAGTTTATCTGCTACCCCTCGAAGAAAATTCAATCGAAACAGAAGCAGAATACGGAAGAAATTCGACGAATCGGGAACACGTACGTCTGCTGCAACTGACACATTAATTGAGTCAGGGACTGAAGATAATACGATGACGTATTCATAACGTCATTTTGCCTATTCGTTTGTCCTTTTAATGATGCCGTCTGAATTATCTGTTAGCCTCTATTGTAAGTAAGTAAGTTAAGTTAGTATATTCTTTGTTAATAGTGACGATAGGCCTAATCTTCGAAAAGAGGCTATGTTGGAATAGACACCGTAATTTACAGTATGTTAATACAGACGGTCATAAAGAATGAGAAACCATAGAAAGACGAGTAATAATAGCCTGTCGGCTAGAGACGAACACTTTGCTCAAACACCGCGAGCAATAATTGCTCACATCCATTATTATATTCCTCGCTAATTTACAAATACCTACTGCATAAAGTATAAAACTGCTTGTTGGCATCAATTGGTTCCCAAACATTCGCTACGTATTGTTTATTTAACATGGGCCCACGCACATAAATGTCCAATGCAAATAAAAGTAGGGGATTGTTGATAAATGGCGCAGATCATAATTTTATGTGCCAGAAAGAAGAAAAACATATACTAATTGATTTGGCAGATAAAATTTACGGTGTCTCACTGTCTGAATTTCGTAGTCGTCATCTCCGAACTTCTAAATTGTCACTTCCAAGGACATATAGCTTAATCCTTGAGCTTTAAGCTATATTATATTATGTCACAGTGTATAGCCTAATATATAAATCAGTCAGCAAGTAAATCGGCGAATTGACAGGAATATTGCTTAATAAATAGTGGGCTTACCATCCACTCAGTCCATTTAACGGTCCATTTGATAAACGATTAACCGATTTCTTAAATAGCTTATCGATTATAATTTAGTTACTGAAATGCCAAAATTTACTAGAATGAGGATTAGCAAAATCTTGTAACCAGTCGTTGACAATATTATAATTGGTTGTTTGTCAAATCGGTTAGAAAGTCGATTAATTGATTTTTAAATTGCTAATCAGTTAGAATTAATATTAGCTACTGAAATGTCCCAATCAATACGAGTTGGAATTGGAAAACTTATGAAGCTGTTAGATTAGAATTAGCTGCTTGTCTTTTCGATTTATAAACTATAATTAGCTGATTAGCTGGTTGATTAGTTTCCCATCTCTACCATCTATGGTCTAATAATTCATCTATTCATTTTGCATCACAGATACCTGGACAGTGACCTAATGAAGGAAGTGATCGGTGCCATGTTCGAACGCAAGGTGGCGCCGGGCGGGCGAGCATGTGATCCGACAGGGCGTCGACGGCGACAACTTCTGCGTCATCGAGAATTATATCATTTACGTGATCATTCGTCGCGAAAGCGATCAGAGCCAGAAGGTCCTCCAGTTCGACGGTCGTGGCAGTTTCGGTGAGCTCGCCCTCATGCACAACATGCCTCGGGCAGCGTCGGTGGTGGCCGTGACCCAAGGGACCCTCTGGGTCATGGAACGGATGTCCTTCCGGCGGAGCGTCCTTCACAACGCCTTTCGGAAGCGCAAGATGTACGAGCGACTGCTCCAGAGCGTTCCAATGCTCCAGTCCTTGGACGGTTACGAGCGGATGACCCTGGCAGACGCCCTTGTGTCCTACGACGACGGGCACTGCATCATCAGAGAGGGGGACGGGCAAGCGGATGGCATGTTCTTCGTCGAGTGGTGTGACGTGCGGGTAACGATCTGCGAGGAGAAGGTCATGTCGAGGGCGACGAGTGGAATGTACTTCGGAGAGATGACCCTGCTCGAGAACAGAGAGAGGTCGGCCAGCGTCTACGCCGTCGGAAAAGTCAAGGTGGCTTTCCTGGAGAGGGAGTACTTCGAATGGCTGCTCGGACCGTGCCTGAACGTCATGAAAAGAAACACAATGGCCTACCAGAAGAGCAGCTTAATTCTAATCGGGTTCGAACATGATCGACACTTAATTTCGTGACACATATCGCCGAACAATAATTATTAATTATTAAAGAGGTCCGTCGTGTGGTTTGTTATAATGGCGGTTGAACCTGGTGCTCCAGAGATTGAGGTCAACCTTCGATCGATTTGGCCTTGCGCCCCAACATCTTGTCCACATTTTCCAGTTATTAAATGGACAATTTCTAGAGCGCCGTAACACAGTTAAGGATACCGTACCGCCACAAACGTTGCAAGTCACCGATTTCCCTCTGGACTGTTGTGTCTATCTCATATGTCGTCTATAATCGAAATTAGGTCACGTTTTCATGCTGTTACCAAACTAAGAAATATAACGCACAAATGGTATCGCGTGCGAAATTTACGGGAAGATGTTTTATAAATAACAATGATCACTTGTTGTTGACGATGCCGTCATAATCGTGCAAAATTGGTACTATTCAATGCGGGAAGTAGGCCTATCGGCTTAATCGGCTAGATCACGAATATAGGTAAATGCAAGTGTATATCACGCGGGAAATTGTTGCCTCCGCAGAATGATTACAGCAAGCTGTCATAATTACTATTATTATACGTAGACGTTTTTTGCCATTTGACGAATTAACTCATTGAGAAAAAAATGAAACTGCAGTCCTCCATGTTCAACAATTTATGGCCAAAGATTGACTCAACTTAAAAGTTTTTGACACCTTTAAGAGGTGTCGCGCACATCAATTTATTGATTTCTATATAAGGATTGGAATGTGAGTTTGTCATTAGGGAGAAAACTTCCTTTAGTTGTGAGTCGGTCAAGTAGGCCTACTACCGCCTGTTCAACTTGGTTGAGTAGCGGATTACAACTTTTACTATTTTAAGGTTTTAACTTATTGATTGAAGAAAACTACATTCCTTTATGTCCAATAATTGATGGCCAGAGTTAAGGTGAAGAAGAAATTTATTATCAAGGAGCTTAATCTTTAAAAAAATAATAGAATGATAAAAAAGACCTTAAGAGTCGCACGTAGACAATTCTTTGATATTTCAAACTAACAAGGACTCTGTAACCTATGTTTAGGCCTTTCGTACTACAGTTCGGACACAGCCCTCATGAATAAGCTGATACTCTACACTTGACTTTTGAGTGCCGCTTTAGAAATTTGGGGATTACGATGGTGGCTGCGTTAGCTAGGCCAGAATTCACCATGCGCCCTAGTTACGCCGTTTCATTAGTGAGCCATCTTGATGCTTCGGTCTTAGAGAGAAAACTTCCTTAATTTGTGAGCCGGTCAAATACCTGTTCAATTTGGTTGAGTAGCGGCTCACAACTTTTACTATTTTAAGGTTTTAACTTATTGATTGAAGAAAACTACACTCCCTTGCGTCCAATAACTGATGATCAGAGATAGGGTGAAGAATAAATTTAGTAGGGGCCTATCAAGGAATTTTATCTTTAAAAAAAATAATAAAATGATAAAAAAAACACCGAGTCGTACGTAGACAATTCTTTGATATTTCAAACTAACAAGGACTCCTCTCTCAGCTCCAGCATGGGCTGCCCCTCTCTCGGCTCCTAAGCCGCAGGAGCCGAGAGAGGGACAGGAGCAGAGATTAGGCTGGAGCAGAGAGAAGGGCAGGAGTCTAGATAGGGACAGGAGCCGAGGGAGGGGACAGTTTCTTGCCTCACACCATTTCCTCTCCCGACTTCGTAGGAAGATATATTACGTTCTGCTACATCTGCACCATGGCGTGTTGGTGCCAGAAGAAGAACAGTTTATGGGGAGGGAATTCTTTCACGTTCTCTCCCAGGCGTGATACTATTTTGCAATGGAGACAAATTTGAATGTCTGAAAAGGTACTGGGGGCGAGAGTATTAGGTTCGCCCCAGTACCTTGACAAAAGTTGACAAGTACTGGGGCGAATGTCCCTGCTGCCCCTGTGGAGTTGACGCCTATATACGTGGACCCACAACTGCATGGCGACTCTTTTCAGCTCACTGTGCATTGTTTTGCTAACTGACAGAGGCGGCGATCCCGGGGGTTGGGGGGACAAGTTCCCCACCTTTTACATAGAGACGTTACACATGTGTCCCCCCACATTTCATACCTCTCTCATTGGGTGTCCCCACCTGTCAAACGAGATTGTCCCTCTGCTAACTGATATAGTTCATAATCTCGTAGGTCTACGGTATCAACGCTTTGGTCTGGTGATTTTTGCTGGGTCTCGCCCCACCTAGGCCTATATTCGCGATCTCAGCCACTCTACTTTGAGTACATCGTGTGAGGGAGCCGTCACCAATCCGTCCGTCACAACTGGCCCTAGAAGTAGGGAGGCCGGCGGTTTTCGTCACTCTATAACAGGTCACTTAACACAGGGTCTATCAATTCATTTGCATAACAGCATCAAGGTTCATGTCTATCAGATGTTTCAAAGTACTCATTAAATTATCATCAATCAAGGATTTCGGCTGTCAAATGGCGAGTCAAAGATATCCAAAAAAGTTTTGCCCTGAAAATCCCTGCAGCCCATGTCACAATAGACCTAAAAACATATTAACTCTCATGTGTAAATGAGAACCACAACACTTTTGCAGGATCCTACAGTCATAAATATTATAGCCTAAAACTAATGTGCTCATAGGAAAACAGGCGAGAGACTTATCAACTATAGATGGGACAACAGTTTGCTCCATTAGTCACTTTCATCCAACCGTTCTTTATTTAATAGTACACAGTAATTAACAGAATTCAAACGAACACACAAGACGTCCACCTATAAGGAAAGTTTAACCCAAAATAACTATGTCCAGCAGAAAGCTTAAATAAAAGGTAGATCACTAACTCAAAGGAGGGTTTTGGGAATAGAGAGTACTAAGAGGCAAATGAGATAAACCTACGGAAGGATGTAAGGCAAGATAACCTGAATCCTCACATTTGACATCTGTGCCAGAGGTGGGCCTCCACTGCCCTCCAGTGTAGGTTATGGCTAGCTATTTACTCATACCTCACCAAAACTACTAACAGTTTTATTAAACGGTTTATTGGCAACTCAAACTGATGGAAAATTACTCAGCTTCAGAGGTCATTTAAATCGCTTTTGGTCACTCAAAATTAGGAAATTAGAACTAAGGAGTCCACATACTACGTACGCAGCGAGGGGAGGGTTTCAAATTTCGGCCATTTTGCGTACGGGTGCGTATGGTGGGGAAGGGGTCCCAAAATATATACGTACGCAAATATAATTGTCTCAATATGATGTTCACATACAACTCTTATTCTCATGTTTCATGACAAGCACCATAAGTATATAGTTATTGTATCCCACCAGAAGTTGATGGTCCAAAATGTCTATGCTGACAAAGTATGAAATAGCTCTTACATTATGCTTACACTCACCAGGCAATGACATAAAATAGTCAGTTTGCTGGTGTGCAATAAAAAACTAATTAATTAGTTACACAATACACAGGTACATGTTGACAGAATGATTCTTGGTGGCCTAAAAAAACTCACATAAATTGAGCCTTATGCAGCAAATGTACTTTCTTAAACTTCTCCACAAGGGGGTTGAAAGCAACACATATTACATATTCAGTCATAATTTGCTTTTCCTGTTTATAAAGTGATGCTTGGTTGCATCCATGAAATATCGCAAGAAACTGAATGGGTCTTCTGGCATCAAGTTGCCATTCTGTGAATAAAGAAAATCTGGACTCTTCTGAAACACTCCACAAGCCAGTTCAACAGCATATGCTGCAGTTAGCCCCCAGGTCACGACCATTTCCTCTGCAACAACATCTTGAAAAAAGTGTGCATAGCCTGTGGTAGACAAAAGTTCAAAAAGCTGTGTCCGATGATTTGTATTTGATAAAAACCTTTCAAGTGGAAGCTTAAAGCTGAAAGAGACTTCATCACTGGGTTTTGGACTGAAATCATTTGATACAATTCCCACGATAGGTGTGACAAGTATTTCACGATTATTAACGCAAGAAGGCAGTTCTCCCACCAATTCTACTTGGCTGGAATCCAGTCCAATTTCCTCCCAAGCTTCACGGGTTGCAGTTTCAATAGCATTAGCATCCTGTGGATCCTTCGCTCCACCGGGAAAGGACACCTCCCCCTTATGATGACGAACAAGTTCCGATCTTTTTGTCAGCCAGACTTTCACAGTAGAATCTTCTAGCACAAGAGGTATCAGAATCGCAGCTTTTGATAAGCTTTTGAAGGGTTCTTGAAGAAATTCCCAGTTGTACTCTGTCGAATGAAGACTTAAGATACGAGACCGAAGTTGCTTGTGTGTCCACATGATGAAAGACTTGGCAAAGACAGTTCCTAGAAAAATGATGTCAAGATCGGAAGCAATCTGAAGTGAAATAAGTTCTAATTTAGCACAATACAATGGAATCTCCTTGTAGCAAACAAAGGTGCTAAGTAAGTGTAGCCACATCTATGCAGTCATGTCAAGGATAAGGCTGCACTCACTTGAGGTTGCCACGAGAGAGAGAGAGAGAGAGAGAGAGAGAGACACACACAGACAGACAGACACTTTCAAATATATTCACATATACTTCTAAATATGATCGCATGACCCAAGTCCTTAAACCATCACTAATTGGCTAATTGTTAAACAGAGAATCAGTTTTTCAAAATTGGTGCAACTGCCTATCTCTGTTGCCAGTCCAAAGTTCTGGAATTCAGTCTTTAGCTTCTTTTCGATCTTGGCTTAAAACGTTTTTATTTACTCTTGTCTATCCGCCTTATACTGTCTTTCTGTCTCTTCGGACTGACCTTTTGGATTTGACCTGATATCAGATTTGTTTTGGTGCGCCGTCGGTTGATGCCCTTTGCATTATTATGGCGGCGCTATAGAAGTTTATTAGTCACAATCATAGTCATATAAGACACAGCATTGCAGTAACCACAAAGCATTCTACTAGGTCTTCTGCTTGCCTTTCTCTTGCAAATGCTGCACTCATCAGACGAGATTCTTCTGTTGCTGGTCCACAGGTTCCAGAATGCCAGAGGCGTCGATCTCATGAGGGGGCTCGAGGGGGACAAGCCTCTCAAAGAGAGTGGAAAGTTTATATCCCCACCTTGACCCACCGATAAATAATTGTGATCAATTAAACTACAAAATAATGAGTTCTGTGTTATTGTTTTTTACATATTTCTAATTATTTTAGCACTGCTTATTTAATAACAGTAATATTGGCATTAGTAATTTAGTAGTGTCCTAAATGGACCACCATAGTTCTAATCCTAAGCGGAAGTTTCATGTGCGTGTTGTGACGTAAGGTAACGAGACATGCATAGTCTTTTAAACATTCATAAAAAAAGCAATTTTACTGGATCTGTATGGTTCATCGATTGCAATGGCCTAGTGTAGTTATAAATGATTGAATACAGATTCATCTTAATTAGTCTGTATTTGCTACACCATTTTTCATCTGTCAATAACATGTGACCTTATTTAAGTTATTTTCTTATCTTGGGCTTCCCAATATTGAACACACAGCTCTTGGACTTGGCAAGCCAGAAGAATATTTCACATTTTGAGAAGCGACATTAGGAACAACTTGTTTGTTTTTTGGCAAGAAAGTAAAGTGAGTCCATGGAGCACAAAATTGTAACAAAATTCTTAATTCGGGTAGTGTTATGAAGTCATAAAAATTTATTTTTTGGATTTACAATGCATTGCCTGTGCACAAAAAGGGTTTTGGCACCTGAAAGGCTCATAGGCCCTATAGTGTCAACTGTGTCTAATGGAAAAAATGACCATGAGGTAAAACCAAGGAGACAGAATGGTGCTGGCAATTGGTGATGATGGTGGTCTTGTAGTGGCACAAGAGTAGAATCAGGATTGCACAAGTTGAAGAGTTTGGTTTTCAGTAATGAATAGCAGAGGAGACTACAAGTGCAGGTGAGATGAAATTAACATGCAAGATAGGAGGACTAACAAAAACTCGTAAGAGATCTATCTATTGAGAGTTCATTCCAAAGAGCTGGTGCAGCACTGCAGCATAGACAACCGGAGCAGTTGCAGGATTTCAGAGAGGATGGGGCTGAAACAAGGTACAATAAGATGACAGCTGTTGTCAGTATGAGATACAACCTGAGCCACTTCAACTCAGAGCCCCATATGAAAATAGCAGGCGGTTTAAATATCAATCACATTGGATCAAGTAGGTGAGCGATGCGCAATCGACCTAGGCAGCTGATTGTGTCGGTTTTTTCAGGTTCCTCTTTGAGTTAGAGTCGAACTCATTCAATGATGGCCGACGGTGCAACACCTTCGGCAAGGCAAGCAACTTACCACCAGCCAAATCTTTGCTATTCAAGCGACCAGATCAAGGAGAGCGATCGATCGTTACTTCAAATGGGAAGCTCTGCTTTGAACCTCTGATCTCCTTACCGAAATTCAAAATCAGCCTAAAATAGCAATAAATGCATATGCAATACACTAACACCTGACTGCTTTGAGTGTAGGACAAAAGCCCCCCCAGTGTAGACCATAAGCTTGCCCACATTATTTATACATGCTTGTATGTGTGTGCATATGATGCACGGTTGTATGCACAATATGTATGTGTGCATGGATGTGTCCATGTCGGCTAAGTGTTACTAAACCTGTAAAATATCCAGTTTTAGCGGGTTGATATATTCCTTTGGTTCCAATACCTGCAAAGTTTGAAGACGAAATGGTTCGTAATATGAGGTGTGCATGTGTGTAATAAGTTTATTTAATGATGCATCCATGTCGTTAAATAAACATATTATACACATACACACCTCAGATTACGAACCATTTGTGTGCATGTTAGAAGTCTTCGTTTTATAGGCAAAAATTTCTGAGATTTTCATCTATAGGGGTCTTCACCCACTCTCAGACTGAGATGATCATCGCGTGTCACTGGCCGACTGTCATCAACTGTAAGCATACTTACTAGCTGACCTTCACCGCTTATATTCTTAGAGTATCATCTATATAGAGGTATTAGCCCCTCTCTCTTATTAATGGGAGATGATTATTATCGCATGTCACTGACAGTTTGCTAACCAACTGTAGGTCTAGCTGCTTAGGTGAATAAAACTAATTTATGTACATCTTATTCAAACTGTCCTTTTATAAAATTGGCCCCTATCGCTTATTCTCAATAATAATCGCTAATCGAAATAAAAATTATTTGTGTAGGTTCCAAAACCATACCTGCAATCAAGCTTGCAATGAATGTTGCTCCTCTACCTATCCTTAGATTATGACCCTTCAACCAAGATTATGTAATTGACAAGACAGGAAACTATAATTAACGTCGCGTAGCTTGCTTGTGGGCGATATTCGGAAGAACAACAAAATATCGGATCTTTTTCAGTCAATAATATTTTGATACGAAAGTCGACGTATGAATAAGTTAGAAAAGTTAAAAACAGCGATATACGGAGATTAAGAGCAAGACTGGTTTCCGCGACTTCGCTTTTGGGGTGCTGTAGAAATGTTAAGATTACGATTATAATTGCGATGATATCAACAAAACAACGTGGGGCGACATCTCTACATTGCGTTGATCATCCTTGGTTTGATAATACCACTTATTATAGTGTGCACTGGCACTGCAGAGTTTAGACAATAATCTTTGATAGGCTAGCTATTACATTAACATACAGGGCTACAAGCCTAATTCTTTTGAGCCACAGCCACAATTAATTAATCCAACCGAAAGGTAAAAGCCTAAAAAACTAAAATTTTGAGTCTGAAAAGTTTGAAACGATTTACTTTAAATCTATAGTAAAACCCATAGAAAATCAAATTCTATAGTGCATAGAAATAGCCGATGATAGTAACTAGTCCACAATTTTGACGCGCAATCGATCGCTTTCTATTGTTCGTGCCTCCTCCAATGCTCCTACTGCTTTTAATCAAAAATTTATAATTTTTTGATATATAGCTCAAATTTTTACAAGTTACACATGTAGAAGTATTCAAGTGTTTTTTATTTCTTATAAATAGCAAAATGTTCGTGTGGTCATCTGTTGACGTTGCGTAGATAATATGCTACGTTGGATACGTTACGTACATGAATCACGTAGCCTGACCAAAAGCTAAGAATAGTTATACCAAAGCGTTCCAAGAAGTAAAGATGGCGGCCACCATAGAAAATGGTGGAGTTTCGTTAATTTTGCTAAACTGCGATGGCGAACCGATTTCCGCTGGAGACGACCACGCACAGCGAATTGTTGTCGGTTAGTATTTAATTGGGTGTCTGTTTTTCGTGTATGGTGCTGCAAGAAACTTCGCATCGATGTCAGCCGCTGAGTGACTAAGTCAGCCCTAGCGTAGACGGTACGCTGCGCGTAGCCAGCAGACTGGAGCAAGGTCAGGCAGTTGTTGATGAATGTGTTTCAACTGTGAAGATTGTAAGGAATTGAAAGCTACATGCGGATGCTGGTGCATGTTCTTTTCAAAAGCTTCAAAATCCAGTTTAAAGATCCTTTATAACGCACATTTTGGAATTTGGTTGTACAGAAAAGTAGTTTAAGTGGAAAAAACCAGATGCCCTACAAGCTTTTAAGTTGTTAAACAAAGTCGAAATTGCAGCTAAAGTGGGCGAAACTGTGTTGCCATTGCTCACTGAAGGCATCATTGAATCAGTGAACTCAAGAAATATTTTGGAAGAGATGCTGAGATTTGGGTCATACAACTTCTTAATATTGAACATAGGAATAATTTGGCATAATTGTTGGATAGGTGTACTGGCAAATTATGTCATGATGGACTTGGCGAAAAAGCTATCTGTTTATTCCATGATCAACAAAATAAGAATGAATTCTGTGGGTGCAGATTTAGCGAATTTTTTCAGTTCCTTAAGTTAATATTTTGAAGTGCCATAAAAATAATATTGAATTTAAACCAAATTGCAAGGGTTATCATGTCTTCAGAGGAAAGTGAAGACAAAATATCACAATAATATGGCTGTGGATTTGCTTATCTGTGTGGAAGTTGAAACAGATTCACAATCAGTTAAAAATTAACAAGATATACTGTGCATTATGTATCTGTTAATAAGAATGACTGACAATAAAACCTGAAGAAATTAATTGCACTTCAATATGTATGCGTCTTTGGCATTTTTATTTTCCTTTTAAGGAACTTTTAAAATCTGTGAACATGGTTATCTAACAGTTATGAATTAGTTAATCTATTTTATCAATGCAGCATTGGCAGATCTCTGCAAACAGTAGGCACAGCAATTAAAATTACAGCTGACTTGATATTGGCACCAAACTTAAATTTTATATGTGAGGACAGAACCAGTATGAATGCTGCACCCATAAGCAGCATCTTGACCTATAATTTGCATTGATATTAATTGGCTAAGATTGTGTACATTGACATGCCAAATTTCATATGTAGGGTGAACGGGTTTGATAAAAATTGAGTAAGCTGAAAAAAACCTTAAGGAAGAAGCGAATCATTTGATTGGATGAATGCAGCTAGTGTTAGGATGACTCAGTTGTTCAGAAAGCTTGTGAGACAGGCAAAAGAGTGGCAAGCAAAGCGTCGTTATTGGGTATGTACATTATGTATGTGATGTACACTATCTGTTTCTTTTCTGTCTCGATCAGCGGTCCAAACATTTTGTACTAACCTTGGGCCAAGGCAAACTGTTGTAATAATAATATTTGTGTATTGTAAGAATAACATCAGGTTGACGTTTTGCATCCTTTACTTTTGTGAAAATAGACATTTGAAGTTATCAGTTGAAATTGTAGTCCGAGTATAGAATCATCTAAGGGCATGTCTCCCAGCAGGCCTTGCATCTCTATTACTCTAATGTTTGCAGGTGCACTGACACCTGAGAGGCATAACATGTGCATGAGAAAAAAATATTCTTTTATCATGAGTCACTTTAATATTGTTGAACCGTCTACTTTAACAATTGACTGGATAATTGTAAGACCTACTTATTATATTGTGCAAGAAGAAAGAAGGTACAAATTAGTAATAGACTTTGTTAAATATAACATGTTTCATGTGTCCTTATGTTGTGATTCTTTGCTGCTGGTGCCTCCCCCCCCCCCACAGTTTGGGAACCACTGTGTTATGTTGAAGGTTTCTTCTCAATGCAGATTTGCTCTGCCGTTTAAAAATCTAATCTAAATTGTTGGCAGTAAGACTGAATTTTATATATACATATTGGATGTATGGTCTGCTTGGAGAAAAGGTTCCAAAATTGGGATATTTTACTGAGCGTATGAGACCATTTTTCACAATTGGTGTCTAGTGCATGTGCTTGTGCTATGTTTAAATTATACAGGGTAAGCAAAGTTGTATTATCACATGGCCAGAATGATTACTAAGAAAATGTTATGCTCAGCTTAATCGCTTCGTTATTAATTAAAGACTTTGTTTGATGTGTCATGCTTGTAGGCACAGAATAGGCCATTCTAAGTTGATATGTTTAATGGTTTGTGCTGCTTTGTAACAATGTTTTGGGTCGATTTTTAGAAAAATATTGAGGTAAATTTTGACAACTCAGATGTTCCAATTTTGTGCCTTTTCTCCAAACTGATAACGTACACATTGAAATAATTATGATATGATGGTTTAGTGCTGTGCACTCTCCAAACTGAATATTTCAATTTCAAAGCTAACCAGTACTGGTCAATGTTAGAGATTGAAGGACAACCATCTTAGCACATTTCTGCCGGTTTCCAAAGTCAGTACCAACAGCAGCTCTGAGGTGTAAAAGTTGTGTCCTATTGAATTTCTGTGGTTGTGTTTGCACTCAACTTAAGGATATTTTGCGCAATAGTTCTTGTAAGTTTGCATTAGGGCATGTAAAGAATGCTACATTCATGTTTCCCATAAATCATCCATCTGGTTTGGAAAATTTTATCCAGGCTATTGGAATAATTGTTAGAAAAATGATTAGAATTGCTGGAAAACTAATTATGTATGTTGGGCCTGGTAGCTGATTGGTTCTAACTTCTGACTTTTTAGGGGGTGAGTGCGGTTCAAGCCTGGTGTCAGACAGATCTTACTGTTTGGGGATCTTGAGCAAGTCCTTTAGTCAAAATTGCTTTGTGACTCAGATTCATAAATTTACTGATGACTTTGCACGCATAATAAAAGCAATATAATAATGATGATAATTTGAATGTGTGACCACAATAAAATTTTGACATGGTAAATGTTGTAAGGGGCTGTCCACATATTACGTACTCAGCGAGGAGGGAGGGGGTTTCGAATGTCGTCGATTTTGCGTACGGGTGCGTACGGTGGGGATAGGGGTCCCGAAAATATGTACGTACACAAATATGACTGTCTAATTATGACGTCCTCAATACGGAATATTAAAATCAGAACTGTAAACCCAATCACAGACTATATTCCTGCTTAATCAATTTTATGTAACATTAAAACTTTTCAAAATGCAAGCTGTTAGTGTTTTATTTCTTCATAACATTTGACAAATTTAAGCTGTTAAATATGATGCTTAACAAAAGAAATAGTCTATGGTAAAATCAATGTCTTATATATGTCTTTAGCTATTTAGCCTTTGCAAAGTGGAGGCGGTGGAGCTCAAATGTACATACGCATGGGGGAGGGGGTCCGAAAATCCGATTTTTGTGCGTACATAATATGTGGATGGGCCCTAAGTGACTGGAAGAGTGTTCTAGTAAACTGCTTTGTGTCAAACAAGTCCTCATGTTGACCTGCATCCACTGTTACTTGATTGTCTATAATTCAACTGGAAGTATTTTATTTGTCATTTAGAAGTCTTGTTACTTTTTTAAAGATTAAATGTTGAAAATCAGTTGCTTTTGTCTTGCAGATCGGATGACTTTGCCACCTGAAATGCACCATTTGCCAGAACATGAACTGGCGTTGCAACAGATAATTGGCATGCCAGAGGGAAGTTTTGCTGTCATCCACTGGCCTGGAACCATCCGTGAAGGTAATGATTCATGTCCATAAATCATGGGTAATTTTTGAGGATGCTATTTAGCATTATGTTTTCTACTTTTGACAAGTAATGCTATTGGCGCTTCTTTCATATACTTGCCAAGCTCACAAATTTCTAAGTGACCTCTGCCTGCAGTCGTCCTCTACCACTTCTCTTGGCCCTCTACCACTTCTCTTGGCCTGCTACACTCACTTGTCTGGCATGATCTTTTTGTCCAGCAAGTGAGGATTGATTTGGCAGGAAACGATCCTTTGCCTTCATTATGGAACTAGCCCCTTCTTTGGCACGTTCCTCTTTACTAACTGGTCAAGTGCCTCTTTCTTTGTCTCAAGACTGCTATCTTTCGCTGGGTCTCTCGCACTGAAATTGCCTATGATTGGTGTGCACTGTGAGAGACACTATGTAAATTTATTGATACAATACAGTTTCACTTAATTTCACTGCTATGCAAGTGGAAAAATATAAAAATATCTTGGGACCTGGTTTCATTTGTCTATTTGCATATTTGTTTTATGTAGTCATATTCATTGTCATCCGTTTTAGTGTTGGTTAGTGGCTAAGAATATATTGAAATGAGAAACGCTACTGGAGCTGTATCAGATGTTTGTGTCACTGGTACAATGGTCTGAATGTCTGTTGTAATGGTTGCCATGAAAATCTGAACCCGTCAGAACCTAATCAGTCTGCAGACTGATTAGGTTCTGTAGGTCATTCTGCGTAAGCTTTATCGTTTTCCTGCTTGCATCACACTATACTTGATTCCTCAGTACATAGCAGTTCATTACATTGTGCACTAAAATAATAATCTCTTGATGTTTGTGCTTTGTAGTAGTGTCTGTAAACACTGACGCAGAAGACGTTGTCGAAGAATTGCCTGAGAAGTCGGAAGAGCTGTTAAGAGAAGACGACAAGAACATCATTTCAAACTCTGTCGAATGGTCTCATAAAATGACGCTGCTGCTTCTAGAAATCTATCGGATTCATCTTGACGAGTTCAAAAATAACAAGATACGCAAGAAGACCATTTGGGGACAGATAGCATTGGGCCTTGAGCAAGCTGGCTATGGTAGTCTGACATGGAGAGCATGTGCAAAGAAGTTCTACAATCTGAGAAGCACCTACCAGGGAATGATTGACAGCAACAGAAAGACAGGATGCAAGAAATGGCCGTACTATGATCTCTTCTTCAACATGTTTGGTATTTCGGCATCAGCTCAGGGCGGTGATGATGATAATTCGACACCACTGAGAACTGGTAAAAGGCGGAGGACGTCCGGTCATGGAGTTGAATCTGGTGATGCTGACCAGCTGGCAAAGATGCCAAACAAAAGGAGTCGAGGAGAGATTCAACAGGTGTCATGGCTGACTGACATTATGACGGGAGAGACAACAGCCATAGGTGTTGAGACTCAGCTGAGACTGATGGGGAACACTAACGATGAAATTCCTGACCAGGTGCAAGAGGCTGAGGTTGCAGACGATAGGAACAGTGGTTCCACTGTTGAATGGACTCACAATTTGACAATGATTCTGCTTGAACTATACCAGGCCCACATAGATGACTTCAGAAGCGACAAGATACGCAAGAAGTCTGTTTGGGCAAGAATAGCATCAGGTATTCAGTCTGCTGGCTATGCAAATATGACATGGGAGGTGTGCGAGAAGAAATTCAGGAACCTTAAATGTACTTACCGGACTATTGTTGAAAACAGAAAAACAGAGCGAGGACGTACAAAGTGGCCTTATTATGAAATCTTTCATGAGTTGTTTTGTAATACACAGTCACTCGATGCCGGAGGTGTTGAGCCGGCCGACATTCGAAATGAATCAGGATTGGAAATGGAATGCAATTCTGTATCGGCAACGTTTGGTAGCAGTGAAGTAGATAAGGATTACGTGGAAAAAACATCTGCAGGCCTTCGCAAACGTAAAGTCATGCAGACACGATCTTGGATTACAGAATTAATGTCTGAGTCACCAAAATTAGAAGAAACAAAGTCAATGGATGATATAAATGAGGAACTGCTGCACAAAACCCATGATGCTGAATTCATTGACGATGAGAATGTTGGTTCAACCGTGGAGTGGACTCGCAATGTGACGTTGTTACTTCTAGACCTGTATGAAGATCGCTTTAATGACTTTGAAAATCCTAAGATAATGAAGAAAACAGTTTGGGGTGAAATTGCATCTGGCATTCAAGCAGCAGGCTTTGGTAGCATGACATGGGACGTTTGTGAAAAGAAATTCCGAAACCTTAAAAGCACGTACCGAACCATTATGGAGAACGGTCGAAGCACAGGTCAAGTTCGTACGAAATGGCCGTATTTTCAATACTTCCACAACTTATTTGGTAACCAACCGGCTGTTAATGTGATTGAAATTGGGGGCGATTCTGTCATCCTAAAATCAGACATTAGTCAGAACGAATCTTGCTTGCAAACCGAATGTAGTTCGAGTACACAGAATGATAAAGAAATGGCCAATACCCCAGGAGTGCCTAAACTTAAACATGTTGAACCATCGCTTACGTGGCTTGCTGATTTCATGATGGAAACTCAGAAAGCCATGGATGCAAGGCTTAAGTTGCTAGAAAATAGAAATGATGACTCGCTTTCAAAGTCACAAGACTTCGAACTTCTTGAAAGCAGAAATGTCAAGTCAGCGTTTGAGTGGACTCACAATATGACGTTAGCTTTGCTTGAACTGTATCGAGTGCATCTCGATGATTTTAAAAACGGTAACGTGCGAAAGAAAAACGTCTGGGGTAGAATAGCATCAAATCTTCAGTCGAATGGCTTTGGGGATAATATCACTTGGGATGTGTGCGAGAAGAAGTTCAGAAATCTCAAATGCACTTATTGGACAATTGTTGAAAACAACAGGAGAACAGGACGCGTGCGTAAGAAGTGGCCATACTACGAACACTTCCACGAGTTGTTCGGTGCGTTGCCAGCCGGTCACATGCACCGCTTTGAAAGCGGAGATGACTCGGATTCGCCTAAACGCAAATGTCTTTCACCGCCTCTGTGGCTTACTGATTTCATGACAGAAATGCAGAAAGCAGAGGACAGCAGAATGAAGTTCCTTGAACAGATGCAGGCAGAACAGAAGCAACAGGCTGCCGAACACGTGTCCGCACTGCATGAACTTAGTAGTAACATTCGACTGCTCATAGATAAACTGAACACGGGTTAAGAGATTCAGATAAGATTAGACTTCTTATAATATTATGCCCTCAGTAATAAGCTATGTAAATTATTTAAGGATTTTTTGAAATGTAAGAATTCTTTTGCTTAGAAAGTCACTGTACTGCAATGTGGCTACTATTTTTGCACCTCTACTATAGACTTTGTGGTGCTTCTGTTAATATAGAAGATGACCATGCAGTAACACGTCTTTGCAACAACAATGGATGAAGAAAATAATTAGCTACTGTACATATTCTACAGACAATGTATTGTAAATTTAGGCAGCAGAACTTCTCTCTCGATTGGCAAATATTACAGCAAATAAATATCTATTGTTTATTTAAACACTTATATATAATTCAACATATCACAAAACTTGTAAAGCTTTCATATCTAAATGGGAGTAACAGCTTATGGGACTATAACTTCTATAAGTCTTGAGATGTATACCTCATGCATGAAATGGTGCGTATTCGCACATGTATACTATACACAGCAACATACAAACGACCTTTATGCATGCATGCATGCATACATACTATTGTAGTCTGTTGTTTAACGTCATCCTTGTCTGAAAAGCATGAAACGTTAGTTGGTTGGTTGCAGTCAAATGACATCGCAGCATAGCAGAGCTAATTAATTAACGTTGCCATCCTGTGCCGCGGAGACCGTCATTGTCGAGACCACCTAGAGTCTAGGTCCTAGTCCTAGACCCCTTTGGCACAATATTTATATGATCTGCATGACTTCAAATTTCCTTACGGATAGATTTCGGGTCAGAGGTCACATTGAACCCCGTTGCCCATGAATACATTAAAGTACCAGCAGTTCTGGCTTGGTGACAGAATACAATTCTCATCCTCTTCTTCATCCTTCTCCTCCCGCCTTCTTTGCGCCTCAATGGTAGCGACGCCACTGACAATAGGCATATTAACAGAATTGCTACGATTATAAAATTTTGACAGACTATATAATCGTCGACCGTGCAACAAAAGTGATGTGACAGACTGACGGTGCGAGTAGGCCCTAAGTTACTCAAACGAACTAACAGTAGGCCTAGATCAGCCTCAAACTTCAAGCGACACGATGTAGGCCTATTTAGGCCTAGTTTAAATTAAGTCGCTTGGAGATTTATTGATTAGTAGACCTAACCTCTGCTCTACAGATGTCTAGGGGCCGTCCACATATTATATACATGTAACGCATAACATCCCAATTTTTGACCGACCCCTACCCCTAATAACGCTATATAAAAGCAGCTGTGACCACCCACCCCTGTATTATATAACATATATGCTACCTACCCCCTACCCCACCCCGTCTATAAGTATGTTAAAAAACATACAATTGACATAATTGTAGTGCACAATTTGACACCTTTATAACAATACGATGTTAGTTAGCACTTTAATAGTAGTGATTCAGCTGATTGCCTTTACCAAATTCAAAAACTGCAGTAAAAATCATCATATGCCTAATTAGCAATGTAACAACAGCTGCTTTAAGATGGTGTACTCTCTCGTGCCAATGATGATTAGACCGGATGTACGGAGCTAGTCTGCATCCTAATAATCTGACTTTTATTGACGCTAAATTCACTTGTATTAATTACGGTAACTAATGGGGTAGTCGACGATTGTCACCCTGTATGTACATGTAGGCCTAAGCCTACTAATATAGCATGATAATACATGGTAGTGACAGTACATCCTATTTAAAAGCACCATTTTAGTTTCCCTCTTGTTGTTTTGCACAAGAAATGAGCATTACAGTATCACACAGAATGGATTGGTTTAATATTGTACTATCAGGTATTTATTGATAGGTTCGCTGTACGTAAACTATTTACACATACTATTGAAAATGAAATCAAACAACATGATAATACCAACCAAAATAATTATTTCAAGTGAATTAATTTTAATTTAAACCAGAATCAAAACAAAGCACACAGAATTGAATTTTAGAGCGTTTAAAGCTAAGCACATGAAATTGTTAAAATTGTAAGCAGCAAATTGTTAAAAGTGGATTTATAAATAATAAGTAAGAACGTCAAATCAATTCGCCATGTGACAGGTAATGGTGCTAATTTTGGTTCACAACGTATTGTGAACTTCGATTAAACAATGAAGGTCCATGGTACATGGAATTTCCAATTGGCAGGCAAACAGGCAAAATGGCATAAGCTGAAAAAAGTTTGTTATATAACAAAACCTTCTACCTACCCCCACCCATCCACCCTACACAATATAACGCTAACAAAACCGGAACCCACCCACCCCTTGAGCGTTATATAAGATGTGAACGGCCCCTAGGCCTAATTCTATTCTATTCTATTCTATTTACGGATTTATAAAGCGCCTCTCACAGTACAACCTAATCAGAGGCGCTCCCAGTGCGAAAAACCCATAGAGAAAAGAGAAGTCTTAAGAGAACGAGCAGAAACAGTTGTGCTACTAGATAAGATTGCAGCACGAGTCAGAGCAGGAAGGCTGTTCCATAGCGAAGGGCTAACAGAGGCATAGGCACGATGTTGAGCTGTGGCAGTTCTAGACTGCGGTACTAGAAGATCGTGACGGTCTAAAGAACGGAGAGGACGACCGGTGGTAGCTGAGATAGGTTTCCTGATAAGTTCACATAGATAGAGTGGAGCTTGACCCAACAACGCTTTAATGTAAGAAAGAGAACTTTGAAATGAATTCTATCAGTCAAGGGAAGCCAATGAAGATGTTGAGTCATGAAAGTAGAAATATGTGAGAAACGTGGAAGACGGGCGATCAAACGAGCAGCTGCATTGAGTACAGACTGGAGCGGAGTTTTGGTAGGCCGATGAGTAATGAGTTACAATAGTCAATGCGGGAGCAGATGAAGGCGTGAACCATGGTCGAAAAATAGTCGAAGACACAGATCGTCGGATGGCGCGTAGTCGCCGCAAATAATAGAAGCTGGACCGAGAGAGATTAGAAATATGTGCAGAGAAGAATAGAGTACTGTCCAGAGTGACGGCCAGATTGCGGACATTTGTAGAGAAACTAAACTGAGGGAACCGCTTGGCAAGTAAAGCGTAATCAAGTTTAAATGATAAGGTCACCAAGTCGTCAACCGATGGCGCTCCAAGCCAAGCCTTTACGATGACCCGCTTGGACTAATCCGTTAAGACAGAGGTGTAGTCCACAGCCTATATATGTTGAAGTATCAATCACAGCTCCGAAGACGTCTGTTTTGTAATTGCGTATTGTGATTACTTTGCGAATCTACATTGCTTGATTGTTCATACATGATGTCCCTTAGCTCGTTTGAAAGGGGTTCAAGAAATTATGGGCTACACTTGTAATAGATATCATACAACTAATAATACAAATAAATGACGTCATATACATAGGCCCATGTGGAGCGCTTAATAACAACCTCCGCTGTGCCGTGTGGCAGTGTCTGATGATAGCCTACTCACCCTACTGCCATTAAGCAGGCGATGCCTATAATTTCAGCAGTGTTGTATGCAAGACCTTAAGCTTCAAGACCAAGACGAGACCGAGACAGCGAGGTACCGAGACCAAGACCGAGACAGTGAGGCACCGAGACCGAGACACTAGGTTCAAGACAGTTCGAGACAGTAAAAGACAAAGACCTATATAAAAGGCTGTAAAACACTAATGTATCAGTTTTCGGGAATAAGGTTCATTTGTAATTTCAATTTGAAACTTAATTATAATGTATATTGTATCAATTCCCAAGAACAGTTTTTATATTTCCGAGTTTTATCTGTTTCGATATTTCTTCTTCGGCCTATCTTCTGAATAGTAAAGAAAGCACGTCTGAAATCTGCTAGACGATTTTAAACAAGCAAATTCGATACCAAATACCAAACGAAATTATAAATTTGCGCATATCCTTACTCACTCTGAGAAACTCCTAAATTTCGGTTTCAGTTTCTAGCGCAAAATTGTAAGACAGTTAACTCGCAACTTATCGAGACCGCTTGTTCGAGACAGAACAAGACTTTCACTTCAAGACAGTTTAAAAAAATTCGATACACTACCTCGAGACCGAGACCGAGACAGCAGGCTTCCAAGACCGAGACCGAGACACTAAAAAACTGTCTCGAGATGTCTCGAGACCACGCAACTCTGAATTTCAGTCGGTTGTCTGCGCTATGATCTGAGACTTCGGTCGCAGCCATCGATCTGCAGAAAAATCGACCGTCGTCTGCAGAGAAATCGGTCAGCATGTAATCATTATCATGGTTAGTCGGGCGACTAGCGGCCTCGCTAGGTGGCTCCACGCTCCTTCGACACGGGTGGGTCGTGTAGCAGAGTCTGTGGCTCAGCATTATAAATGATTCATGTTGTAATCGACATCCGCTGCTCTTGGACCCGAATACAAAAGCTTTACAGCTTGGTGGTATGCTTGTATGCCTATCCGTCTAACCGTCTTACCGTTACAGATAAAGTCTCTTTTTCACACAAACGGACGTGGTGCAAGTCCGTAAACGTAGGCCTAGCCTATCTTGGGAAGAGGGTCTACCGGTTCAAAGCCAAGACTATTCCTGTTTAGGGGTCGACCATAAAGGACGTCCGCAAAAAACGTACCTTTTTAACCCCCACTTCCCTCTTAGTCCGCATTTGACTGACCCCTCCCCTTTGCGGACGTCCGTATCACGCATGCGTCGGCCACTATTGAAACTGGTGATAATTATTTTACTGCATCGCTTTTTAACAGTTATTTATTGACAAAGAATGAGATTGAATACAAGCTATGTAAAAAAACTCAAATTTTATAAACACTTGTTTGCATGTAAGCTTCGTATAATTATCATTTTCTCAACTACAGGGTCCGATTTGTCAAAAAAGAGGCAGAGGGGTCGAAAATATAATTATACAAAAAGATCTAATAATAATTTCCTAAGAGGCAATGAATTTTTTATTAGCGATTTGCTCCTCGCGTTTCAAACCCCTTGACTAGTCTGATTAACACAGAAAAATAATGGAAATAGTCAACATTTCCAACTTACCTTATTTTTTGTCAAGTAATTAAATGTTGGAACTTCCACAATAAGTCAAGATTCTGGAATTACTAGTTGTGTGAAACGATGCAAGTATGACAAATGAATACATTTTAATAATGATGATGATGATGATGATCATAATAATAATAATAATAATAATAATAATAATAACAATTATAATAATAATAATGATTAAAAGCATGTTAATCTCATGTCAAGCAACCACCACGGAGTCTACAAAACCATTACGTAAAACCTACTTTTTACATTTCCTAATCCTTAATAAAAAAAGCGTTTAGGCCTACTATGTTCACATCGTTTTAAACTTTCATATAACAAAATAAAAAAACCTTGAGATAGTCGAAAATTAAAATACAGTTAACTTAGCATGTCGGGCAAGTGAACTAGGCCTAGGCCTACATGTTAAATTACTGTCAACAAAACGTGTTAATAGTCCTACTTGTCGAAATCATAATCTACACACTTTTAGGAACCCATGCGCGGGGCACCAGCTTATTTACGAGCAATAAAATTTTGGAACTCACCTTCTATCTACATGTCTTTGTTGAACAACTTTGCGTAGGCCTAGTGTTGTAGCAACAGAACACCATGTCGCATTTTAAATTTATTCATAACACATGCGTAATTAAATTTACTCAAAAGTTTTAACAGTTTTTTACAAATAAATTATGTTACAGTATATATGTACTGAGTATACGTTACCTTCTAGCATTAGGACGTTTGAAGAAAGAAGATATCGTTTCCTGACTGCTAACTTGCTTTATTTCTGTTAAATCCAACGCTGCGGCAAGGCAGATCTAGTCACTAACAGTTTTGCTATATATATTTTTGCATAGGTCTACAGACGTCCGCATGGATATTCAATTAATTGCTTGATGCTGCATACTGACTCACAAAGTGGAGTAGTATTAAGTTTCACTTCAACGAGTTACTCCCTCATCGAGGCTTGGGCTAGTTCCGAAGTTAGCGTGGAGGTGGGGGAATATTTGAAAATCTGGATGAACGTGTGTTTTATCTGGCATATAATGCGAGAATATGGTTTCTGAGCGTCGCTCCATTTACTCAGTGTCAATTATTTATGTTTATACATTTCCGTGTGTGCATAGCCTATATATATACATATATATATATATATGTAGTCCTTATACCAGGCGCTTAGCCGGTAATTTGTGAAAAGTAACACATACGAGCAGGGCCCGCTAATTGCCCGTTTTGGCTGAATCCATTCCATCTCGGCTCAAATCTTTTCTTTACGACTGAAATCATTTCGAAGCCTGACAGCCCATGGTCGGAAAAATCTGTTTCGAGTAAGTGCGCTCAATGAATGTGAGGGGGTCGAGTAGACCCCACGGGGGTAGATCAGACTTTATTAGCAGAGGGGTCAAGGGATAGAAGCATGGGGGTCCAGCCCCCTCGACCCCCGGCAAATCGGACACTGCTCAAATGTGAATTATAGCCTAAAGCTATTAATAGACAACTAAGATTATGACGTAATTACCACTAGATGTGATTTGGCGATAATTTAGCATGGTTATATGCGGACGTCCGCATAGCCTAAGACCCCTCCCCCGTCCGCATTTTGCCCTACTCCCTCCCCTCGTTGCGAACGTCCTTTATGGATGACCTTATCCATTAGAGTGGATAGAAATAGCCTAAAGGTATAAAGGATGGACTGAAAGGAAAAAATAACAAGTGTTAACAGTTTGTAAACAGTACCTCATCCACATCGATTTTAAATTACATTTCATATAGGTTTAAAAACAATTTACCATGTCAAACTATTTAAAACTCAAAGCCTTTAATCTGAAAGACTGATCTCCCTCGTGCACCTTTGATGATAAGCAGTAAGTAAGTGTCTTTTTGCAACTTCCAGGCTCACGTGCGCTACATTATAAGCAAAGGATAAGTTTTCTGGGCGGTCAGTTTTGCCACAAACTGCTTGTCAATCAAACCTGAACTCATTGATATGGGCTACAGTCAAGAAGTGCCATGTTTAAGTCCACCGCCTGACAATTCCTTTCAATTGAAATGCCGGCATGTTTCGTAATGGGGTTGGCATTGTCTGTCTATCTGTCTGTCTATCTGTCTGTCTGTCTGTCTGTCTGTCTGTTTGTCTCTACATATACCTATCCTGTAGGCCCAAACACACGCGCACAGCGGCAGCACAGGTGTCGTGGGATGAGGCTCAAGTGCGGGCGTGGTTAGAGGCGAATTGAGGAGGTGCGCTGAATGATGTGTAGACCCGCACAGGAAGGACTAAGTGCTTAGTAACCTAAATATACCTTAGCCTATAGCTGTATGGGAACAACTCAAGAAAAGTCCCCATCCCTCGTTTTACCTCAACCTTGGTTCGTCATTCACCGTCACCTGCACTGCTAATTCTCATGTCCTCGACCTAGACATGACCTTTTACCAAAACCTTAGCTTCTCCGTACGTTTTATATGATTCATTCAGAGTTCTTTTCATCGGCACATAGGATTCACAAGGGTTTGACTTCAGGCTGATTTAAAAGTTATGTAATAACGCCAGATGTGCGTGTAAGTCAGAAATAGACTGAAAAGAATACTAGATGAATTCCACAACGAACACAGGCACGAAGGCATGTGAGTGGCATATCAAGTACAGGTGTGTAGAAGCATATAATTATAAGGACTGAAGCACGATCATTGTTTCAATTGTTATTTCCAGTGCATTTCCCTCAGCTGTCTACTTGACCCATTTGAGCCTATTCAGATAGACTGACCACAACGGTCCATTTGGTTAAGATTGTACCCCAGGTGGATGGGATGCTTTAGGGCAGTGTTTCCCAAACTTATTGGTCTTGGGACCCACTTCCGAAAATCTTTGAATGCTCGCGACCCACCTCACAAAGGCGAACAATATTGTGTTAAAATTTAATTAGCATTTAAACGTCAAATTTCAATGCATGCATTGGATATTATATGCTCGATACAATGATGTCACTCTAAACTAGGCTCTACTCATTGGAGTGTACTGTAGTGACAATACAACAAAAAAGGCCAAGAGAACAATATGTCATTTTGTTTTTCTGAATTTATTGGAACTATTTTAAAGCGAACCTGAAGCATGGCGACCCACTTGACAAGACACCACGACCCACTTTTGGGTCGCGACCCATAGTTTGGGAATCACTGCTTTAGGGAGATCTGATTGGTAGCTAGCTAGCGGCAGGTATTCATTAGACCACGTCTTAAAAACTTGGGCTTTAAACAACGAACGAATATAATGTCATAAAAATTTGAAAACGATCAACTGCTGAAGTGCGTTTCTCATCTGTCGGTTGGTCGGTCGTAGTGGGCGGGGCTCAGTCGTTCGTTGTGGGTGGGGCTATGCGGGTCTGCTGTTATTAGATCTATGCGTCTAAAGAGGATCAGTGGTGACTCGTCGCGTGTGCTCGCGCTTCGTGGACGATACTGAAATGGACAAAAGCAATTTATGCAACCTATCTATCACCATTAAATTGCGACGCCAGTAAGATTATAACAGCATATACATATATAAAATGATATATATATATAAGATTTTATGCATATGTATATATCTTAATCAATATATTTGGACATATATATGTAGGCCTATAAACGTGCAAATTTTTAAATGTATAATATACATATATATATGTATATATTTAAATAGCTTTGATCAACGCTTGGAAGATTATTACAGTACATACAATACACTATTATAATCCTCCGAGCGATGACCATGCATGCATGGCCTAATGACCTGATTTGGGTCTTCAATGGAATATTAAATATATTCAATGGAATAATATATGGCTTTAATATATATATATATATATATATATATATATATATATATATTAAAGCATGCTGTATATTCCTAAAGGTCAGCACCCGCCAGATTCCAGATAGATATTCAGTTATGGCCTGTACAGTTTTTACTGTCGCTGTGTAATACTGTTTTGAGCGAAAGGTCGTTCCATCTTCTCAGAAAACGGATTATTGATTTTCCGTCTATTTAGCATCCTGGTGATGGTGTCAATGACATTTCCAGTAATCGACTTATTTCCAAATTAATCTTTTCATCAAGGAAAGCTGATAAATATGCTTACATTGCAGTTTATTAAAGATTATTGAAGTAAGCTTAAGCATGCACCATCCTACACCAAGGAAACGACGTCTGTTCAATTTTTTTCCCTACCGGAAAAAGATAACTGAAATTATATATCCAGAGTGATGTACACACAAACGTATACTGACAAATCATGTTTCTATAAAAACTTCATACTAACTAATCCTACTGTTTAATGTAGAATGCTGGTAGCCAGCACCTCCAATTGTTATTGTTATTATAATTTTCTATAGGGTCACTTCAAGCGAAAGTATTATTATATAGATATTTATTTAAATATACGCAATTACATATGTATCTATATAGGCATACTGGTATGTAGGCTAGCAATATAGAGTATGTAACAGATTAGGTGGGCATGGAATTCGGTCAACGTTTCCCTCACCCATGGAATATCATTTCCATTAGATTCTTGTTTATCCTTCATTTCTCCCTTGTGCTTTAAACATGGCGCCGCATGACCGGTAATTGAAAGGAATTGAACAGTAGCTAAGGCGTCATTCACGCGTGTATATAGTTGCAATATGTAACAATCATCGAAAGCAGTGGAGAACCAACGCACAGCAGCAGCAGTAGCTCTGGAGGAGAGAGAGATGGAGTGGGTCTAGGGGTCCTGGAATAGGAGTACACCGAGCGCATGTTACTCGAGTCGCTGGCCGATTTTCTCCTTGGCCACGAGGAGGTCATTGCTGTGGCAAATTGGGAGGCAATTGCCTTGCCTATGGTATTGCATTGCCTATCCTCGCCAGTTGGTGCTTCGCCTGGCATTGATCGCCTCAACTGCAAATTCTAGGCCATTCGGACACACGGCTAAACGGCGCCAACATTGTCTTTCATTCATTCATCCATCCATCCACCTCTGCATGCTGGTTCCTTCCTCTTCTTTCCCGACTTTCCCTCGGCTCCCCTCTTTAACCCACTCTTCGACTAGATATGAGATCAGTGTCCGTCAGTAAAAAATAATGATGGACTCGATGGCAGCAGTGCAAGGTATGTATAAATATATTTAAATAAGTAGCCTACATTGTGTAGTAGAAAGTGTAACCAATCTTGCATGCATACATGTAACCGTATATCGCCAATGTACATTCTTCAGAAGATGGGAAGCATCACTCATAGCTGGATATTATTAGTTAAAATGACATTATATTTTAATTTATTGGTACTAGGGTATTAATAAAATTGTTGGAAATTCGGTATGAAGAGGAAAGGGCAAAAACACAGATCTAGGACATTTTGTTTAACAAATAGCATTGCACGATCTAGTGACAATATAGACGAATATGAATTCAACCGCAGAGATCTATAATGAGTAAGCTACTATTAATATAACCAGTATCGTTGCTGCAAAAGAAATCAAACCGAAAATTTGATTGTTAATCATATTTTTAAACACAATTTAACAAGACTAGACTGCATGTTGAATAAATGCTATTACTAGATATAGAATGTATTATTCATGTATCACATCGCAGTGAAATTTATCTCATCTGGTTGATGCTATTGAAAACAACCATAACGTAAAACAAATATACATAGGAGAAATAGCAAAATTGCTTTTACATACATACGATGGATCTGCAGCTTTTAATGCCAATGAACACTATCTGCAGAAACGAGTGAGTATGATGATTATAGGACTTTTGGTGACTGATAATAATAATAGCCAAGAATTACATGTATCCTGGAATAGTTTAAGTAAAGGCGCTGTATATTGAGTCTTTTCATTCGTCAAATAAATGTAAAACGTTGACCGATGTAAGGTATTTTTTATGCAATAATATTATAATGAACTATATATGCAGAAATACTCTAGCCAGTTTTTTCACAGCCCACCACAATTATTAGAAGCCATGTTATATATTTACCCAAGTTATATATACATATATACATACATACCAATATACGGTACATAAATTATATATGCCTGTTTTGTACAGTCTCAATGCACAGAAACGGAAATTGGACTTTGTGCATCATTTTCTCTGTGTATAGAAACATATGCATAAATCCCGAACTGTCTAATTATGTACGTATATATGTTGCAAGCAATATTCACAAAGGCACTGCCCTTTTTACCGAAATTTGATAACGCCCTTCTTCCAACACGTTTTGCTCAGAAGTGAACACACACGTAAAAATCGGTCGCTGTAGAAACACGCAGACATTTACATTTACAAGGAATAGTCTGATATCCGTCTAGATATTGACTTACAGTTACATCTGTATGAGCAGGTATGTGCATACCGCTAATCTAGGCCTACATGGGCCTATTACACGTATTTTAATACAATACACCTATTATAGGCTCCAATAAATAGTTTTAGCTGCCATACATGAAGACTGCGGAAGGCTACTGCGTTGAATCGCTGATTCACGACAGACATAGGCCTACGCTTGAATATCTATTATCTAGTTTCTCTTGGGTATCCAGAAATTTATTATTATTATTATTATTATTATACCTGGGTAGGAAAATAATTCATCAGAAACGACACAAATAAGTTATAGAAGTGTGAGGTAATCGTTATTACTTATTAGGTGAACGGTCCACCGACGGACCACGGCGTGCCCAAATAGCAATTGACCTTGTTGCTGAGGTTCATGTGGTATTCTAAGCAGTTTTCCCATGGGTGCAGTAAGCTCACTTATGTCACGAATCATCTTGAGAAGAAGTATTGGGCCTCAGATGGTGCACAGCATCTACGAGGCATTAAATGAAGACAGGTAGTGGGGTGGACGTACACAGAGTGACAGCATGCATCATACACACAAAACGGACAAAACGACAGCCGGACGGACACATACATACACACACACACGCAGGCACACAAACACAGACAAACGGACACAAGCAGGCAGTTGACTCTTAAAGTTGTTCCGCGGTTATCTTTGAATGTCACTATAATTATCTCTTTGGCTGTCTGTCCATAGGTATGTTTGCCTGTCTGCCTGAATGTTTTTTGCTTCCGCTGAATTTCACTTAGCGCATTAGGTCAATGTTGGCGCCGTGGTCAGAGAGGGAACGGGGCCTTGATTCTAATGGGACTGTCAGTCTCGCATTGATTAATAACAGTTGCAGGAGACCACGAACATATCGAGACGGATGATGGGTGGCTGCCTGCATAGAGGGCGGCGGATGATGGTCGGTTGCTGCGCTCAACCTCCGCATCTATCGCGCTTCGTTCCTTGACCTCTCTCTCTCCCTCCTCCTCTCTCTCTCTCCGGCCAGGCATTGATGGGAGGGTGTTGATAGGTGGGAGTGTGCATGGTAGAGAGTGCGTGGGGAGTGGTAGTGTCGTAATTGAAGGCCGTCCGGTTATGGCCGTCATATCGTATCATGTGTTGTCGAATTACTCTAGCAGTTTGCTAATTTTGTTTCCAGCGACTCGGTTTACGTGCACACAACCAACCACTTTACATGTATGTTTTGCGGACAATTATACACATTCGTATATTTTTTGCTCTTTGTTTCTGCTTCTGGAACTGGTACAATGGGTTGCTATGGTGCAACGCTGTAGGTCTATTCTGTGTGGAGAGTTGCACTAAGAGCTGTCTAAATATTTGTATATGCTACCCGGGTACCTGTAGGGTAACCATCAAATATAGGGCTACGATGGACATCCGAGTACCTCTGTCTAAAGTAAGCAAAAGTAATTTCTGCGTGCGTTGCGTGACTAAATGTTAGACCGCGGAAGCACCACGCAAAGGGCTACCCCAAGTACCGTCGTACCGAAGTCGATTTTGTTGAAGTTGATTATAATTAGTTGCCGATGAAGATTTACAGCAGTGGTCACCAACCCATGGCTCGCGAGCCGCATGCGTCTCTCAAGAAGTTTTCTGGCGGCTCTCCAGAGCTTTCCAGAAAGCGGCATATTTATATGATGAAGTAAAATTGCAAAGAAAAGGTTTTTGATAATTTCTTTCACTGTTGCTAATTTACTAATTTTTCAAAGAGAAAAGGCAGAACTTTCCAGAACTTCCTCGCGTGGTTGCTGGACATAGCATTTTCAAGTGACCTTACAAGGCATCTTAATTAAACGACCAAATTTGAGGCTACTGAGTTCTAATTTTGCAGCTGAATTTCCTCCGGTTTTAGATTTACTTATATGTTCAAGAAAACGTTTTCATTAATGAGCCTTCCGAAATCAAAATTAAGGATCAAGAGAATCTGCTGGAACGACTAATCGCAATCTTCAAACGTCTAAAGCGCCATCCGAAACCTAAGCGCAAGGTATTCCAGCATTTCACGAGCACTGTATCGAATTTAGGGAAGAGCTTGAGGTCCGATTGCCAGAGGAATCCTAGTAACTGTTGAGGCAGGTGTCATTTATGGCTAGGAAGACGGAGGATCTGATCAGTCAGAGTATGAGTTCCTGAAGAGACAATGCTTCAGTTTTGAGTGCAATGCCCTTTGGGAGATGGATAACGGAGTCTGATGCAGATAATGGTGAGTTATTGGCGGAATTCATAGGGAAGATCGTTGCAGATGTGTGGTGTCATGTCATATATATATATATATATATATATATATATATATATATATATATATATATATATATATATATATATTGTGATTGAAAATTTATGCTCATGATGCTCGTTGATAAAATGGTGATTGGTGAATGGCATCATTAGCTGAATAATTTTCATTTTTTGTGCTCTAAAAACAACGATGACTCCCAAAGTTGCTAAACTTGTGAATGCGGCTCCTCGATTAAAAAAGGTTGGTTACCACTGACTTACAGTATGGTTGGTTACCACTGATTTACAGTATGGTTGGTCACCACTGATTTACAGTATGGTTGATTACCACTGATTTACAGTATGGTTCATGATAATGGTGGCGACGATAGGACTTTGACTGCAACGATTTCCTTTTCGTTTGATAGAAATCGTCTTGTCCCTGGGTAGGCCTATTTGCCGCTCTACCAATGCCTCACCAATGCCTCTTCTATACCGACCTGTGTAGACCTTACATACCACGTCTGACTGCCAGTGGAATCGTAAATGCCAGTTATAGACTCGTATAATCGGGTTAACTATATGGTTTTGAGTCGACAAACGTTGATCATGCATGCATTCTTCTTTTGGACCATTTCACCGTAAAAAAAAACCCAATGCCATTCGTTTGCCACACACGAAATGTGTAAAGAAGGTTTTTATGCATAAAAGACATGACTACCGTTCACTCTAATATCTATAAATCAACTGATGCTGGACCCTTGAGCTGAGAACATACAGAAGCGGCTTCCTAGAAACTCAAATTGTCGTTAGGCTAAGCATCAGCAACCAAGCGAAAGACTCTGCCAACACAGCCTTTATATATATATATATATATATATATATATATATATATATATATATATATATATATATATATATATATATATAAAACCCTGCTAAGGATATATGATCTCTGGTAATAGAGCTTTGCTCCTTCGATGGTTTCATTGCAATGGGCGCCATCTTTCAACTCAACGTGTCTAATATCGCACGCTCAGATTCCGATTAGAAATGAAGGCGATGCAAGACGAGGTGAAATATGACACGAAAGAAGAAAGTAGGTCGAATCCATCGACTACATGATCCACCGTACTGTGCTTAATAATTTATAGAGCGCCTGTCCTGGACGGGTGCACGAAATGAGGAGTAGGAGTGGAGGAATGGTGGCTGATAGCGGCCTTTGTGATGCAGTTGCTCCTCATTGATAATCATGCAAATATATGCGGCGAATGCAAATAATCGAGACGCCCCAGAAGACGTGATTGGCCAGAGCTCTTAGTCCGATATTACATATCATTATGTTGCGCTCGTACCACTCTATTCACGCATAGATACACGAGCGCAGAGTGAAACAGACAGACACTAAAACAGACGAAGTCGGACAGGAGAGCAGGCAGACCGACAAACAGTGGTGCAGAGATGAAGATAGAGGCAGACAGAAATGGATGGTCAACAGCAGAGGCGGATGTTTGCATGAGAGGTTGGCAGTAGGTGTATAAAGCCTGGCTGCCGAGGATTTATACGAGCAGAAGCGATGGCAGCCGAGAAGGGAAGGAGGATGGCATCGCAAATCTCAGGCTTTAGAATCAAAAGCGCAGTCCCTTCGAGCAGTTAATAGACTGCTATCGTTTGGTCGAAGGGCGGGTTAAGAGGGCAAGGGATAAGGGCGATGCTGAGCGGTGCCTAAGGGGTCAGACGTACTGACTAATGTCAAAATCTGGTTTTTCACCGAAGTCGGTCAGAAGAATATAAGTGGGATGCAGAGATGTTTACCGTCGATTACCATGGCTACCGATCATGCGCAAGGTAAAACTGGTCATCTATTTCATCTTCGTTGTTGTTGTGATTGTTAATCTGGTTAATACTGATTGTTTTTGTAGTTGTTGCTGTTAGGCTGATGTACTGAAATGATTGCATTATTCTGTAGGCATCGAATCAGTTGACCTTTGATGAACTTTTGTGAATCGACTTGACCTTGAGGTCGCAATCTTAATCGTAATCGCAAACTTCTAAAGAGCACTATATAGCCAATCGCAGGACACCAGCTTATATTCAAGAGCGATTATAGGAATCATTGAAATCGGTTTAAGAATTTAGAAAAAGCGGGTCATGAACATAATATTGAGTGAGAAATATGCTTTAAGGAGTAAACACGGCAGGTCGGCTTCATTATGAACAGGCCTACACGTTTCGATAGACACACTCGAAGGTTATTTGATTAAGTTCAGCGAATGAGATGATGCAAAGGATGTTAAAACAATAATATCGTTTCAAATATTATTTGATAACCGAATTCGTGTCATTCTACGTTTGCCAGGATGAGTAAGAGGCAGATTACTTATCAGAGGATTTGCCACAGACTCTAACTGTAATAAGAAAGAGAATACAATTAAGAGGATTGTCAAGAGCAGAAAATAGCTCATCGTCTGAAGTTATACTTATTATTATTATTATTATTATTATTATTATTATTATTATTATTGTTATTTTTATTATTTGTATTATTTTACCGAGGTAAATACTGATCCCTCGGGTTGATAAAACTAATCTCCGGTGAGACACAGATTGTTTTCTGGAACGACTTATTAGTATTATTGTTATTACTATTATTGTTATGATACTACTACTACTACTACTACTACTACTAATATTATTATTATTATTATTAATATTATTATTATTATTAATATTATTATTATTATGCGATTTGCATAAATTTCCTACGTTACAACTCACGAGTATTATCTACCCTCGCCCAGCAGCCTACTGCATTCACCGTGGGCATGTATGGGGCTGTTCATGAGTTCTCAAAAGAAGGCGCCATGCTGAGTGTGTTGGCACACGCTCACGCAAGCAAACACCGGCAAACGCATGTATAAGCTGGATACTCTTGACTGTGATCTACTCTGCACTCTGTGTTGTCTTGAACTTGAAATCCAAGGAAGCAGAAGACTAGTCGGCCTCAGCTGCTGTTTCGAATGAAAAGCCTAAGCATCGTCTGATCGCAGTTAACTGTGCACAACATAGCTTTACGATGCATTTAGTTGACGACGATGATGAACCAATATTAGGATTATTGTAGTTAAGTGTTAGTAATATTATATTTCAATAGTCATAAATCATAAACTTTGATTAACTGAAATAATATTTTCAAATCACCGGGTCCTGAACATTTGACACCATGCTACCCTCTCGGTTGGCTTCTCGATGATGACGATGATGATGAGTAGCAGAATGAAGATGACGACGACGACGACGACAACGGCGACGACGACGATGACGATAAAGATGACGTTGGCGATGGCGGTGATGATGATGATGTTGATGATGACGATGATAGTGATGATGGTGATGATGATGAACAGCCCCTTGTCTGGATTTAATCAGTTGATACCAGAGGAGAACACCAGACCGATGACCCTAGCTGCATTTGAACTGAGAAGACATGGACCCTAGAAAGCCCCGCCAGCAGAAGGCGAGCCTCAGAGGATGCGAAAAGCGCCACCATGTCCACCCCCGACCCTCCTCCCATTGCGCCGCAGTGGAACCCCCCTCAAGTTCGGGACAGCGAATGTTCGGATCGGCGATGGTCAGTCCCGATTCGCGAACGCCCTACTCGGACGCGACCCGGACGAGGGCGGAAGTGACATCATCGCAACGCAGAGGAGGTCGCATCCGTCGGCCAATGAACGCCTTCATGGTCTGGTCTCAGATCGAGCGACGCCAAGTACTTAGGCTCCAACCGGAACTACACAACGCAGACATCAGTCGTCGCCTGGGCGCCAGGTGGCAGCAGCTGACTGCGACAGAGCGAAGACCGTTCATAGAAGAAGCCACTCAACTGCGACGGATGCACACCATCGAATTCCCAGACTACAAGTATCGACCGAGAAAGAAGACGACGCACTCCTCCCTGAAGCAGCTGCGGAGCCAGAGGCCAACTGTTCCGCATCCGAAGCGTCCGGTTGTCATGGAGAGGATGAACGCCAGGCGCAGCAATAGCTCAACATCCAACCAACTGCTTCCCATCTCTGCTCCTGCGCCCCATTCCCCCACTTCCCCCAGAGACCACCATCGCAGACGATACTCTCTTCGTCCATCGAAGAAGAAATCGACAGAGGAGGAACCGGAAGAGGAGGAAGAACAGAAGGAGGAGATAGAGGGCTTCCGAAGCATCTGCCCTTCATCTTCATTACCTTCGCACAGTGCTGCTGCTGCTGATAATCATGGTGGCAGGGCACTTATCCGCCAATGCCAGACTCTGACGCCAGCGCATGTCTGCCTCACCCGTCGGCGTCTGACCGATGGTGGCGGGCGGCGTCCACTATCAGTGACCACCTGTAGCAGCAGTTCCATCGATGGCGTCGCCGCCCCTCCTTCGAATCACAATCTGCCTCCGACGCCAGACAGCATCGGATTCTATGCAGACAACGCTTTCCGAAGCATTGTCGACGACGACAATGACGACGAAAACGACGAGGATGATGAAGAGGAGGAGTCGAATCCTCAAGCCTCTGCTCAGAGGAGTACGACGATTAGACCAATGGCTACTTCTATGGTGCACGAGTTCTCGTTTAGGGGCTTCTACTTCTCACCCCAATCGGCCATCGATCCGCAGTCTCCAGCGGCTTATGATGCCAGCCAATGCCAATCCAGTCGCACGGGTTCGAACCCTGTCCAACTGCCGAGGATCGACAGTCGAATATGGCGGCTGTCGTCGACGGCGCCCGAAGAGAACCATGTTCCGCCATTTGGTTGTTCTACTTCTTCCGGCGACCTCACTTCCGGTCTAGAACCGTGCGCCGACTATCTGACACCGGAAGTTGCGGCAATGGTGAAGGACGACTGGCTTCAGACGAATCTCGACAACTTCGACGAAATGATTTTCTACGGATGAAGACGACGAAGACTTGACCGACCATTGAATGCCGGAGCGAAGGAACGAAGGAATGAGTAAACTGTCAGTTGCCATAGGAATGCCTATTGCGTTGTTTACTCGGGAGTTGCTATCAGACCTCTATTACACGTAATATGCCTCTATGAAGTCCAACAAAATTCTTTTGATCCTAATATATTTTATTGGCTCAGGTATATTGCAATGAAACTGTAACTATGTAAATACTATTCTATCAGCAGAACTGTCTTTTATAAGGCGATAAGTGCTTAGCGATGAAAGGATATTTCATGCCACTCAGGAGATTGACTCCCATATGAAACTAATAATTCTACGATGTTTTCTCTGTGTATTATCCTGCTATAATATCGCATACGTAGTGTCCCTATTAGGTGTAAGATGTTAGTATAGTTTTAATAGAATGCATTAGAGATGTAACCTATGTACACGTTGGTGATCCATACATAGTGTGGATGATTGCTATCATCCGTTGGTCTAAGATTGACTCTTCTCAGGTGCAGCGAAGTCAAGTGGTCTCTGAACGAGGGTAGTGCTTTGCCGTCCGTAGTGAATGGTTAGACCATCTGGTGCCACCACTCAGCCACTTATCCGTTCAGTGTCAGGCAAGAATTGACTAAGACTGCACGTTCCAAGACTACTCACGCTGTGTGGCCAACAGCCGTTCTATATATATATATATATATATATGTATATGCTGACCATATATATTTATATGTAATTATAATGTAAAATTGTATGTCCATATATGTATGCAAGTATGTGAGAATTATGTATGTATGTATGTTTGTATGCATATAAGTATCTATATTGTGTATGAATATATATGTATGTGTGTATGTATGTGTATGTATGTGCATGCATCCGTGTATGTCTATTTATATATGCATGCATGCATGTATGTACGTGTATGTATCTGGGCTTCATGGAGCACATTTGTAAGCACCTCTCAAAAGCTTTGTGTACGTTTCTGTCTGCTAAGGGATTAGGTCTAAACAGTAAGCAGGGAAATGCTTATGAAAATCGGCGTTTAAACCTTACAAGTTAATGAAACGTCAAGGTACTGTTAGAGTTTAGGGCTTCTAAAGCGGGAAGGGCGAGGAATGACGCATCATGCATTACAGGAATTCTATGAAAATGAAAAAGAGGATGACTTTATTCCTTGGGAAAGTTAGACGAAGAAGTCTGAAAACGTTTCAGAAATAGGAATAAAAATCCGACCATAGAAGTGAAGTTTGAACTGAATTAATAGAAAGTCCTCGTTTAATGCATAATTTATTCCTAATGTTGTACGCCATTGGCCATGCAGCAGTTCAGATGTCCCGACGTTAGCGCCCAGCGCCCCATCATAAGCGCCCCGTCATAAGCGCCCCGTCCTAAGCGCCCCATCATAAGCGCCCCATCATAAGCGCCCCATCATCAGCGCCCCGTCATCAGCGCCCCGTCATAAGCGCCCCATCATAAGCGCCCCGTCATAAGCGCCCCATCATAAGTGCCCCATCATAAGCGCCCCATCATAAGCGCCCCATCATAAGCGCCCCATCATAAGCGCCCCATCATCAGCGCCCCGTCATAAGCGCCCCGTCATAAGCGCCCACCGTCAATTGCGCCCTGGAATAAATCGCACCGTCAAAGCGCCCGTTACTCAAGAGAAACACTGAAACGAAAGATTTATAATTAATAAACACGCATGTAAGAGATTTTTTTATAGTTAAAGCAGCATTGAAACTCTTAACGTAATTGTTAATGTTTTAATGGTTTACAAACTTTTCTTGCAGCGTTTTCAAACGGTGACATTATGTGTGATTCCTCTTCAGTCTCTTTAATTTACCCTTTACAATCACGCTTAAAGCATCTCCACGCCGCACTGCCGTGGGTATTAAGGCGTTGTTTTCTGTATGGATATCCACCAGTTATGATATGCTCTTTCCCTTCTACGGCTCAATCTTCTACGTGGTTAAAAAGATTAGAACGTGTTTGAAATTTCTGCACACTACATCTGGTGTTTTTAGATCTCTTAGTTTGTACTTCCTACATAAATAAATGTACTCTGACGTCTATCCAAATTAATCAATAATTTAAACAATTAGGTAATTCTAATGTTAAGATTACAAGTAATATTTAGGAGTCTACACACTTTGATGTATGATTTGACGTGTGCTCACGCGAAGACCAATACAACGACAGGCCTACAAGCCCTACACAGTATAATACGCAGACGGCAATAGTACAGTCTGTTGGGGCATTTGACGGGCATTTTTGGCCGGGCGCTTATGACGGGGCGCTGTTGTTCTGGGCGCTAACGACAGGGTGCCTCTTAAAACTCCTCTCCCTTGGTTACATTTTCGTTAACTTGTCTCTTCCAGTCTTTGACTACAGCTCTGCTAAAATGTTGGGTGAACAGCCATATAGAGTCTGCCTATTCGCGTTACCTGCTGTAAGTTTTATCGTTACTGTCTTAATAGGCCTACTGTAGCGACCCGCTCAGACGTCAGGCATTCTCAAAAACTTTCATCAACTGAGTGTAGGGTCTGATCACTCCGATGAACTCAGCTGTTGTTCTACTGAACACAGGCAGCTGATTTAACCTAGCGATGCAACACGAGACGCAGATGAAATAATTAGTCAGAGCTGAGAGATCCCAATACCTTCAATGGTCGATCGGTGCTTATTCACGACGGAATCTTCTGAACGAATGGAAGACGGTAGGTCTAATACAACAATATGGACACTATTGTGATGTGTCTTGCGAGTGGCAAAGGCGTCATTTTCTGGAGGGGTTGCGGTACCTCACATTTTGAACTGGAGGGTGCCGTAATCCAACCATTTTGAAGCCCAGTAGAAACTTTGCCCATTATTATTTTCATAAAGGCCGGCATAATTTGAGCCCGCAATACTAAAAAAATAATTACCGAACCTAATCTTCATCGTGGTCATCAGAATGAATATGTTCAGTTTATCTCACTTGGTGTAGTACTCAAAGCAGCTCATTTGCTCAAAAGAAGATTAAACGTGAAGAATAATGATAGAGTCGCCTTGGGTTACGGACCAGGAACACTCTAACACAAGGCCTCGGAGATTCAACTGTCAGTGAATCGCTAACTCACCGAGCGACGAGCCACTCAGGACACTCATGAATGCTCTACGGGCTAAATTGTTCTCTCCTGATGGACGATACACACCAGCAGGCAAATAGCCAATCGAGTTGGTCACAGTCAGAAAATGACCTCCTTTTCAACCGAATAGATCGTGATGGGTTAGATCCTATATTAGAGCCCACAAATGCGTAGGCCCTACAGTTGAGCCCATGCGCAGTGGATCCATATGGCCCCGGGTTAACACAGAGAATCTCCGGCACTGTTTGGACTTTGAAAGTGCCAGTCCCAAGCCTGAAGAAACAGGAGGGCGACACCAAATCATCTTCGATATGGAACGGTGTCGCTTAAAAAATCAGCAACAGAGAACCGATGCCTCCCATCCGGAAACCGTGACCTACACGAATCGTGTTTACAAGCGAACGGTTAAGGTGGATTCCGTTATGAGTGTAAGCCTTCCTTCCTATTTTAAGGCTCGGTATGGAAACCATTTCTTTATTCTGCTCTTGTATTGTCGTTCGTCTATCACTGGGATTCAAGTATTATATTAAAACACTATTATATATTGGTTTTTCATTCTAGAAGCCATGCTGTTTCGCAGTGTCCGCTTACGGAACAGACCTCACGAGAAAACGTTATGATACTGTGATTGCAATTAGGGCGACTTATATAGTATCGTCAGTATAACCGCTCAGAATGGATATTCAACACGTCAAGTTTTTATTGTAGGCTCAATACACCACTGTGAGCTAATGCGAAATTTCTGTAGCGTCCGTCTATTCAGTAAACTCGCTGACGACACGGCTGGCCGCGATCCTTCTGGCAAACGAAGCGTGTCTTCACCATCCTTCTCTACAGCCGTACCTGATTACTACAAAACATTTGTTTAATTGTGCCAAAATGTATAAGATAACTAGGCAAGCAAGAAAATAGCCAGATCCCGTGGTACACCTCTTTAGATGGGTTGTACCACGGGATAAAGCTATTTTCCTATTTGCCTAATTATCTGTCTAATTATCTAATTATAAAAATTTGTTTAATTTTGCAAAAGTATCAGATAATTAGGCAAGTAAAATAATAGCCTGATCCCGTGGTACACCCCTTTAGCATGGGTTGTACCACGGGATAAAGCTATTTTCCTATTTGCCTAATTATCTGTCTAATTATCTAATTATAAAAATTTGTTTAATTTTGCTAAAGTATCAGATAATTAGGCAAGTAAAATAATAGCCTGATCCCGTGGTACACCCCTTTAGCATGGGTTGTACCACGGGATAAAGCTATTTTCCTATTTGCCTAAAAATCTGATACTTTTTGGCACAATTAAACAAATGTTTTGTCATAAAAGTAATAATAATAATAATAATAGCAACAACAACAACAGCAACAACAACAGCAACATAATACATAATGACTTGGTTGCTGGAACCAAGGAACCAACCATCCCTATCTCGAGTTATCTCAGCTTGAAATAAACATTGAGATTGCGTTGACGACCTCAAGTAGATGTACAATACGATTTTAATTTAAAGCATGACAACCATTTTGATTGCGAGCACAGCCTAACAACACGAACTGCTGAAAACGAGTTGCGAAATTAGAACTTTGATTTATTTTTCACCAATGACGGATCATAGGCCTCGAATCTATTGCGCTGCTAATATTAGCTAAATTGGTGCTCTACTGAAACATGCTTTTCATACGCCAGTTGCCTTTAAGGCGATAACAGTTACGATAAAATGCATTGATTGCACAGAAAGGTCGATGTCACAAGAGATTGTATAGCTATAGCTGATCATAAACGAACGATTACAGCCTGCGCAAATGTCCTTGCCTGTCTACATACATACATGTCTGCATGCCTGTTTGTCCAACCTTCCGGACTTTTGGCTGCTCTCTGGTCCCCAGCACTTCCTTCTTACCGGCTGACTGCCTGGCTCCTGATTGTTGGCCTAACGTCTGGCTGCTTCACATGGATGCCATAAACTAGTGATCTATGCATCGATAGATGGCGTGGAAGGCAGATATGTAAAACGTAGCTGCAGTTGATGGTCATTTTTGGAGAGAGCTAAAGAAGACCAGGGCTTTTGAGAATCGACGATTAAGAGTCCTCTTCAGGCGAAACCAATCTGCATATTAATATCGTCTGCATGGACTATAGATATAGCGATTATGTATTTGACCATTTGTGTCCGATTCAACGTGGAAATCTTTGCCAGGTATTGGCATCAGAAGGCATGCGATCTTCTGCTCCTGGAGTTATTCAGGTGCTGCGCTGCATCAATTCAAGTCAGTCGTGCCATATGATGACCTATAGCGTCCTTTCCGAAGAGTTTTCCGTTGGATATGTTCAGCAAACATTTGCAAAAGGTTATAAAACGGAGAACACACATATTAGCCTATAGTTCTCCATACCGACTCGTGCAACACTATTCCTAGGTATATTTAAAGGGTGCTATATAAAAATGTCTTTATGCATACATACGTATACAAATACATCCCTGCGTACATGTACATACATAGAAATAAATACATAAGGTGTATACGTGCATACATTCACACGTGCATGCACCGATCGACAGAGAGAGACTGATATATTCACAAATACACTAACAATAATTCATGCTTATTTGCCTTTTACCCACCCACAGCGCAGTCCACATTCGTTACACGGTCGCACAAAAAATGTACGCATACATTACAAACCATGGTGAAAAATGTCAAGTTGCACTTTTGACTTCAAAGATCTGTGTGTTTAGAAAACTTTTGCAGAATTTTGTACCGCTTTGCTTAGCTGATTTCTCTTAGTTTCTACTTCAATACTATGAATGGAGAACTAATGAGATGTCTCTGTAGAGAATGATCAAACAGATTCTACATAGGCCTACACATTCGCCTACCATGATAAATCAATGCTCTAATTTCGCAAATCGTTTTCAGCAGTTCGTGTTGTTAGGCTGTGCTCGCAATCAAAATGGTTGTCATGCTTTAAATTAAAATCGTATTGTACATCTACTTGAGGTCGTCAACGTAATCTCAATGTTGATGTGGCACAGTGGCCGATCGGTTAGAGCGGCCAGCCCGTGGCGTTCAGTGTGTGCTGAGCGCGCGGGTTCGAGCCTCGTCCGGGGCGTCAGTCATTGTGTAGTGACCTTGAGCAAGTCCTTCGCGCACCATTGCTCTGCGGTACAACTGCATTTGCGCCGTCGAGGCGTGTGTATGCACTTCTGAGCAAAAGATGTTGGAAGAAGAGCGGTATCAAATTTAAAAAAATGGCTGACTTAGAGTCTGCATAACAATGAGCAACATAAGGCTGGCATCCAGGTCTCTATAGAGAGCAAAACTTATTCAATTGAAAATTTGCAATTCCCTAGACAAATAGGCCCATGCTCACAAAACGACCCAACATCACTGGTAGAGAATTTAGAAAAGCGGAATTTTTATTTTTAAGATCTCGATGGTTGGTTGGTCAATTGATGGCTAAACAGACTAAACGTTGCTAAGTCGTATGCCAAAGGTTATCCTCCATTTTCCAAGCTTGATTATTCGTTAGTTTTTTCTTAATTTTATTCCACATTACTTATCGTGGTGTCTATCGTGTTTAATTTTACTAGACAGCAAGCGACTAGTGATATCGCGACGGGTGGTGGGTGGGGAGTGCGGGAAGAGCAACAGCACTGGGGTAAACTTTCAAAGGGGAGGCGGGACTGGATCACGATGCTAGAAAAGCATTCAAAACATTATCCAAAATAGCAAAAATTGTTTCAGAATTATCAGAATTGGAACTCGAACAGACGAAATTTACAAACATAATTATAACCAAACTGATTGGAAGGAAGCACCAGGTAGCCTAAGAATTATTTAGTCTACAGTAGTAAATTGCAAACAACATAATTTATGCCTCCAACTATTATAGCTGAAATTGGAAATTTTTTGCGTGACTTACGCTGGTTGTGAGAACTTTGTACTGCGCTATGCGGCTGTGTATCGTATCTAACAACTTCTAAAGCGCCTCCAGAAGTACAACCTAATCAGAGGCGCCCATGGCTGTAGCATGCTGCTTAATCGAAGCCCTGATACTTCACCAGAAACGTGTGTTCATCATATCGTATGGGAATAATGTTTTCCACAATATGCCCATCGTATTACACATTCTACTGACGGTTTCTATTTCAATTTCAGTTCCATTCCATTGGCAAGCTAAAATTAATTCTGATTTATTTGAGAGCTTCAATGGGACAGCAGCGCAGTCTATTACGGGGTCTTGCTCTTCTCAGTGTTGACAAAGAAGCATGGTAGGAAATCGACTTAAAAGAGATAATAGACTCATTTACTGATTTCAAGTGACGCCAAATTAATTCTATGTATAGTTTTTAGAATTAAAATGGTCACTGCTTTTACGACTTCTTTTCAATTGTAGACCTACAGTGTAAATGTTAGTATTTACACTAGGAATATACTGCTGGCCCACATGGTTAATAGCACCAGTACAACAAGCTAATACCATAATAATAATTATTATTTCCTCGCTGCAATTTTGGAAGTTTGGTCCGTGTTGGGGTGGGTGGAGTTTGAGGGCGCAGATTTATAGTACCTTAGCCCCGGAGCGTCAAATACCCTCCCTAAGCCACTGCACACACGCCCAACCGCTTCTAGGGGAACCTAACGGCATACCCACAATTCAGTTGGATGAATTGCCAGGTTAACTTCCTGGTTCCGCCCTTGGCCCATGAGCCCCATTCATACCTTAGGAAATTGGCGATGCCAGGGTTATGAAATCTTTATGAAGACACACGCATACAATGCAAAATAATTATGATGCACGTTGTACCTACGTCCATAGTATTCGCTCGAGGGCGCCACCTGTGAAAAAATGAGTGTGAGTTGCTCTTACAATATTATTAGACATCGCGTTGTAATCGTTATCACGAAATAAATGTAGGCCTATTTATAGCGACCAAAAACAGCGAGAACCAGCTAAACAACAGTAATATCAACACAATCACACATGTAGGCCTACGGTCAAGTTCACTTCCTGGTCTTGATCCATGGTTTAACATCTTAGTTTCTACGCTGGCTCCCTGTTTGTGAGCTGATCCGCTTCAAACTGGCACTCCTAATGTGCCGAAGCACTAGTATAGATAATCTGGAACAATCTCCCTGCAGCCATTTTAGAAAACCAAGACCCTCTCTGCTTTAAAAAAAAATTAAAATCGTACTTTCTATGCAAAGTCGGTAATTAGTTTTATAATTTGCAGCGAACTGTCATGTAAACTTGTAAAACACCCTACTGCTTGCTACCGACGACGATATATAAATGGTCGTAATTACAATTATTATTGCAATTCCATCTGTCATTCTAGTAATCTTCCATGGTCAGTCCCTCTATATATATGGAACTCTACCTCCTCATGTTCGCATCCCTCGTAACAAGACTGTCTGAAGACCTACTTCTTCCAGGCTGCCCATAAATCTTGATGGTTGCTTGGCTTCAATGTGCACTTCTGAACTTTGTAATTAGGGCATAACCACATTACAGTTGCGTTTTGCATATTATATTGTACATAATTATTATAGACCTACGGTCAGACAGCCACGATGGACTGAGATAGCACGAGGTACAGTGTTTGCTTAGGTGGTAGTTGCCGTTCAATCGTGAACTCTAAACCTTTAAGGCGTTCATAAGCAACGACGCCCAGGTCTATTCGTGTGTGATACGTACCAGAAGGGTTGGCATGAAGTACCGTTGCCAGGCAACCAAGGAGTGAGATTAACCGTTACTGTAGGTTCAAAGAGAGAAGTAGGAAGGAGGTGGAGAGTGTATGAATCACGATAAGAGTTGAGAAGGAGGCTTCGTTTCTTAGTTCCAATGAAACCTGATAAGTGACAGGAGTTGATGAGGGTAGGCCTATGCACTGTAGCAAATTAGAATCAGCGCATAAAGTTATTACAACCTGTGTTTATCTTACCGACCTGGAAGATATTTCACGCTACCCGTCTCAATGACTTACATGTCCAACATTTTAGTCTTATTTCTCGATGCAGGAGGAATCGATGAAGAATCGATGAAGAATCAATGAAAATAGATGTACCAACGTTTGCATATTCATGAACGTACTTATTAGCCTACTTAGTTCTACGCGAGGCATCTGATAAAAGCAGTTAACAGCCTCTCAGTTCAAACGAGATTTCTTCTCCACTTGTGCTGCCCCCTAGCCAACTCAGCCGAAATGAGTACACTCACCACACACTGTCGGATGGAAAATTCTCCGTGTGCCGAGGGTAAGAAAAGAAAGTCGCTGGCGCTTCATACACATGGTTGCCTCAATGCCAGCTTAAGAGACTGCTTTCTTCTATTTCTTTTTCGTCTTCTCCTTCTGCTACTTCTTTGTACATATAATCCCTCTTTCCTCTTCGACTACTTCTTCTCATCTTCATCTTCTTTCCCTTATTCGTTATTCAATCCCTGTTCTTCTCCTTCTACTGCGTCTTAATTTTTTCTGATCTTCTTCTCTTTCTCCTCCCCTTCTTCTTAGTAGTCCACTTCTCCTTTTTCTTCTCCTTCTCCTTCTTCTTCTTCTTCTTCTTCTTCTCCTCCTTCTCCTTCTTCTTCTCCTCCTCCTCCTCATCTTCCTCCTCTTCTTCTTCTTCTACTTCACACGTACAATGACTAACTGTTAACTAGAAAATGGAGCAAAGTCTTGTTTGAGCTTATTAACTCACCTGGGCTCCGTTACACATTTCGTGTGAGCTTATTTATGACTTTGACCGTTGTGGCATCTTCACAAGTCCAATCAAATGTTCATATTGTGCTATAGGTATTCATTCTTCTGTTAAGGTATCGGCGTGAGTGCGCTCGCCTGTATGTAATGCTTATTATGTACAGCTGTAGTCCATAACTATAATCCGGGATCTAAAAAGTATATTAGCTAAAAATGATACCAACCAGAGTTGAAAGCCAAATAATGACTAAATTAAGGCACTATTTACTGTAAATCCTATCTTCGCGAGCTCTGTCCTTAGTGAGGGGGCTCTCTATATCTCCAATCATCTGAACAAGGTCTTCTCCTCGCCTCTTTTTCGGTTAACTCTAGTAAGCAGAACCGCGATTTTTCGGTGGTGGGTCCCTATAAATTAAACTTAATGGTATAACTCTTGAACTTCACTCATTTTTCAGAACCTTCTCTCTGATGCTCTTCTCTGATCTTAACACTGTTCAATTTTGCCGTGCTGGAGCTCGTAGCGCTTCTGAGTAGTTTCTGAAAATGTCGCTGTATAAATGTTCGATACGAATGAACGAACTTTAACTAATACAAAATCTATTAAGAGAACCACGCTGGGATGCGTGTGCGCTTGCGTGCGCGCGCGCGCGCGTGTGTGTGTGCATCATTATGCGCGAGTGCGTCTGTGTACGTACATTTTTCTCATAAACTGTGGCGATTATGCACACTTTTCATGGAACAACAAGTCGTAATTATTATTGTTGTGTTGATGAGAGGCTAATGGAGTCGCTTAAGCAGCTGTCAATTGATCTATTGTTTATTTGTCTTTTTTAGTCTCTTTCATTCGTCTTCGTGTTTTTCATCAGTTGTATTAATGACGCCATCGAATCACCGACTTTAATGAATCCATCTGGGAATCGGTTTCCACCTGGAGCCAGCAAACAGCACCAGCAGCACCATCAACATCATCTGTAGCAGCAGCAGTAGCCAGCAGCCAGCAGCAGTACCACTGGCAGATGACCGACGGACGGACGGCTATGTCTCCCATCCCATCTGAGCAGAGAGTCTTTGAGGCTGTAACTGGAGGGCAGAACCTGACCTGGAATTCGTCTGGTCTTCCTGGACGTCTAGTGTCCGTTCCAATACCTCTAGATGTTTCTGCCTGCTCGCTTAACTACCTGTCTATCTTACATACTATAATTTCCTGTGCCAACTGACCTATCTGCCCAGGTGCCTGTTGCCTACCTACCTGCAGTCTTCTTGCCTGTTGTCTGGGTACATGAACTTGACCGTCTTCCTACCTCTCAATTTCCTTGCTATCTGTTTGCCTACCCGCTTGCCTACTTGCGAGATTGCGTGTTTGTCAGCCTATCCGCTTGTATGTCTGCATTTCTGGGTACCTACCCCGTGGCGAATATCTCTCGGCGGCGGAGGCTTAGTGCGGGCCCTGGTAGCTTGCAATGCCTCGCTGGCGCTCTCGCTCAGCCCTCCTGTTTACTCGACTCATTTTGTCGAACTTTAGCTGTTAGAGTATGTATACGCCAAGTCGTAGGCGTAAACACGACGAAGAGTTAGAGGCACCGAAGGTAAGAAGAACAGAGGGAGTTAGGTAAGAGAGAAAGAAGGGAGGAGAACAGAAGGAAAGAACAGTTCGTCATTAGTAATGACTCGATACAACTATCATGCAACGCTGGCTTACAGTAGCTCCACCTATCGATAGACATTAAGGGATCTCTTGCTCGAATCATTGGATTTGACTATCTTCGGTCAGGAACTTCATTCAATCAACGTAGAATACTACGTTCGGTCTCTGTAGAAGAAATAAGTAGACGCGTCGTAGCGGAGCAATGGTTTCGTCTGTTTAGGTCACTGGTAAAATGTGAAATGGTGGAAAACGATGAAGACTTACTGACTGGTTTCCGGGTGGAATTATTCCGATTTCTGGATGATATCGTCTTTTGGTGAGAATCGTCTTCGAGGGAACTGAGTTGTACATCGAGACAGGACGATGAGTCGTCTGTGTGGAATTCCGATGTCCTCGTTCCTTCTGATTGTCATCTCTTACGGTCAGTTCAGCAGATATTATAAACAGCCGCAGTGTAAGCTATAGTCTTATTTTAGCCAATATAGTTCTTCCAGGACAGTAAATTCAATCCTCAGTGTGTTGTTAAGATCAATTGCCTCAATGGGTCATTAAGATCGTTGACATTATGGAGTAAAACATCGATAGCTCGTGAAGGAGGAATGCCTCAATACAATTATGTCGACAGATTTAAGGCGTCGGTGACTTTGGTTATTCTATGAGGCTTGTTTATAGCCGTCTTATTAAAAATTAATGAGTAGTCAGTCAAGCAATCAATCGATCAATCAATCAATCATGGACGTTGGTCGCCCGTAAGTGTCTGATGCCTTTGTTACCATATCCTTCGACACCTATTTGTTTATTGCAGTGTCTAAATGAGTAAGGTCTAATCTGACAATAAATTTCGAGTCTCTTGACGTCATAAAGTACTTCTGCGTAATTTAAAAAAATGTAGTTTAACTTTATCCAATCGTCTGCTCCTTCCTACCATCGCCACATTCTGCGACACAATACAACAGCATCCAACCATCTATGGTTGGAGTGATGTTGCTATAGTAACTGCAAACACTACTTTCTCCTCATTCTCTTGCTGCACCAGCGGTATCATTTCAACACTTATCCGCTTCCAGTACCATTACAGCTAAACCCTCATCCACCAACAACAATATGTCATCTTTCCCTTTCACTTTCTGATACACCACTATCCACTCCACAATCGCCATATTCATCACCATAAACTGTTACCCAGCATCGTGGCTTTACTATTGTGTGGGTTGAGTTTCGTGTAATGACCTCCTCTTTCTATTCGTGCTAAGAGACTGACTGGACCCACTCCCATTCCTGTTCACTTCCTAAAGACTTTCCTATTCCATTTGGGTTCTGCTGTTGAGAGGGACTCTGAATAACTAACATTGTAAGAGGCGACATGCAAGTTTTAAAAGACAATGCAATACAAAAGCAATTCAACCATGGCCTCTTACTTCTTCTCATCCAATCTTTCTTACCCGCTTTAACTTCCATCACAATGACCATGCAATTCATCCACTTCATGATACCACCATCACCCACAGCAGTCCAAAAAAGGCTTAACACTATGTCAACCGAAGAGGTAGGTATGCACACTGTGAGGAATATATCGCTGTATAAAATTAGTTAAAGATGATACAAAGGTTTACACGGCTGTATATGCTCGATTAATCTGTTCAATCGCCATGGCAACCGTCAGATTACGATCAGAAGTTGCATTGCATTCTATTAAAGTGATCGGTAGCCATAGCAACCACCTACGTTCGATCAGGGATTGCCTCGTTTTAGCTGAATCTTATCTGTCGCCGATGCAATTACATTTCGCTGTGAGATTCCATTGTTCTCGATTAGTCTATTCGAGTTGAATTTTTATGCGTGCGATGCTCCGAAAGGCTTCCAGTGAAAGCCTTCCACTGGTTCTCCTAAACAGACCAACCGTAGGCACACAAACATATTGGCAAATAGTCGTCAATCACATTACGTGCAAATATCGTCTTGTTATGACGTGTCAAACATTCCTGAGTCGATGTATTGTATCAGAAACCCTTCGTCCCGATCTTAACTTCAAAGTAACGTTAACGGCATAAGATATGTTATGAGAAAAACCGAGTTATCTTTGCTCCGTTGTCATTATCGTCATCTAAATCTGATAAATATGATCATTGTCATTCGAAAAGGATCATTATGATCAACGTCATGTCATGAATTTCATAATCATGATCATCTTTATCTGAAATTAATCATTCTTATCCTCTTATAAAAGAAGATGACGATGGTGATAAAACCTAAGATATGCTCTTTCTGTCGTAGTTTGAAAATGTCATTATGGTCCTCGCTAATATCATCTCTATTCTTTTTTCCGCACCAATCACCACAAACAGGGAGTTATATGATACCAATTATATGCACCGAGTAGAGGTGCACTTAGAAAATGGCAGGAAAAGTCAATGATCGTTTCCACCATGATTAAAATTAAGTATTGCTAATTATCACAACTGTCCTTATCAGCATTGCAACATAAATGACCATAAATTAGACCATCTACACAACCAGCGGTGCGGTTGGGTGAGCTCTACCCACTGCTAATGATATGTTTAGTTGTCTGAGCATAGTTGCTAATTTTTTTAATCTGGTAGAGTAGTCTTTTGGCTAGTAAACTTCTATGAGCCATTTTCGCTATTCTTTTCATTCCCATCTCCTACTCAGTATTCTATTGGCCCTAATGTAATGACATTAATACATTATTATAATGAAGAATATTTTCTATCTTATCTACCCCTCTCATAGTCACACTTATCATATTGTTTTGGAAATGAGCAGAGTCGAGGCTGTACGGTGGATATGAAAAAATCGTGGAGGTACATCTGCATTTCTTACAGTTCTTTTCTTAACTATACAGCATCACTCAGACTTACATTAAACATAGCGCATCCGGTTAGTTTTTCTTGGAGCGGCGCTAAACAGGCCCAAATAAGATTCAAATCATAATTATTTTTTTATCACATTTTAGGTGACTATGTAAAATTACCACATTCACACTCAGGAGGGTTCTGTTCTGGAATAAATGGAGAAAAGAAAAAAGATGAAGATAGCATAAATTTGAATGTATTGATGAGAGAATAGATGGGTAGAAATAGGCAGGTAGGACCAATACATAGGTAAAAAAGTAGACAATTAAGGAAATAGACAGGTAGGTAAGTAAATAGGTAGATAGTTGGATAGGTATGTAGACGAGTTAATAGGCGGGTAGATAGGTAGTTGGGTTGGTATATATGTATAGAAAGCTCTCAGGCAAAGATTTCCTATCGAATTCTTCCCTGACATTCCAGCCTTTGTCTTGAAGGCGTCTTCCGTGAACTCTCTTTGTCTCAATCGCTTTCTAACCTCACTTGTGTTGTCTTAGTAACATTCATGAGCGAAACGAGTTTTCAACTTTCAGACGTTGCTAAACTACTATTTCAGTAGCCTAATATAAAAATGATTCTTTTCAAGCACATAAAAGTTCCATGAGTAAATGCTTATCATTTATCAAGCCACATGTATACCAGTTGTATT